>BTPG01000008.1:58196081-58532332 GCA_036245525.1 Semisulcospira habei | reverse complement strand
ACTCCCATATCCCCCCTCTCTACTTTCACAAATTATATGGGTAAATCTGAAAACAAGTGAATCTTTTTTATGACAAAAACAATCTTCTCATTAATAATTGCATGATTTTTCGTATACGGTATTTACATAAGCCTACAGTTTGTCTCGGCTGTCAAGTACGATTAGGTCAATTGTGACCTGTATGCCTTATGTGTTAAAATCAGACAATGTTCTGCACCACCTTTCAGGAGTCATTTGTAAACAGCTAACATAACTTTAATATTTCTTTTACCAAAAAAAAAAACAACAACGTTCTGCTCATTAATACCCGCATGATTTTTCATAAACAGTGTTTGCATAAGCCTGCTGTTTGTCCCGGCCCTGGGGTAGGATTAGGTCGAATTGTGACCTGTAAGCCCTAGGCATGAAAATCAGCAAGAAAACTGCAAAGTTGAGTCTCTGATACGTGAAATGTTAGTACTGCGATGAGTGACGTATAACATCGAGTCGTCACTATGAACACAGCGTCGTGGGGCTAATGATGCCATGACATGAAGCTTGAAGTGAAGTCATTTCTTCAGAATAGCTATGCTACACCAGACCACAGAGCTTACAAATGGCGGGAATCGCCGTGTGTCCGACTTTATTTCTGTGTGCCAGTGTGTGTGGATCAGAGGGTGGGTTAGAGTAGAAGGAGATGGATTCTTGTCGCTACATAAGCCCACAGAGTGTACTAATGGTGGGAAGCGCCGTGTGCGCCAACGTGTGTGTTGATCAGGGGTTGGCTTAGAGAGGAGGGACAAATGGATCAGCATAATAAGCCTAAAAATATGAACAACTCTGAATGTTCCTAAAAGATAAACGCATCTGAGCTCCAAACAATACAGTAGACTTTGGGATGAAATCCTCATCTTGTTATTAGACATCATGCGTTATCACAAATTCACAATATGTACAACATAATTTACAGCTGTAGATGTCGTGCAGCATAGAAGTGATCTAGGCTGGATGGAAGCGACAGTTTGATCCCCCGTTGTGCAAGCAGCCATCTGCACTGTAAAACTGTAGGGATGATTGCATGCACATTGGGGGTTTACAGTTAGCATATCTCAACATTACAAATTCATAACATCTACAAGATAACTTACAGCTGTGGCTGTCATGCAGCGTAGAAGTAATCTAGGCTGGATGAAAGCAACAGTCAGATCTCTCCTTGTGCAAGCACTGTTAAACAGAAAGGATAGTTGCATGCATAATGGGGACTTACAGTTAGACATCACACATCCAACATCACAAATTCATATCATAACATTAAAAGACATAACCTACAATTGTGATTTTTTTCTCCTTTTCGGGGGTTTGGTTGTTTGGGGGGGGTGGGGGGGGGGGGGGGTTGGTTTAGTGGCTTTAGTGCTTTTTAGGGGGTTTAACGGTTTGAGGGGGTTTAAGGCTTTAGAGGGTGTGGTCTTTTAGGGTTTTAGGAGGCTTAGTGGTTTGTAGTTTTGGGGGGTTTAAGTGGATGGAGGGGTTTGCAGTTAGACATCTACAACATGACTTACAAGTGTGGCTGTCATGCAGCGTAGAAGTACAATGTAATCTAGGCAGGTTGTAAGCGACCGTTTGATCCCCCCCACCCCCCTCCTTCCCTCTTGCACAAGCAACCATTGGCACTGTAAAACAGTATGGATGGTTGCATGCACATTGAGGGCTTTCAGTTAGACATACATCAACATCACAAGTTCATAACATTAGAAAAACATAACTTACAACTGTGATTTTGTTCTCCTTTTAGGGGTTTGGTTGTTTTAGGGGCTTTATGGTTTTAGGGGGCTTAGCTGTTTTAGGGGGCTTAGCTGTTTTAGGGGGTTTAGGGGTTTGTGGTTTTTAGGTGTTTCAGTGGACGAAGGAGATTTAAGGGTTTGCAGTTAGACGTAAAACAGTATGGATGGTTGTATGCCCATTGGGGGCTTACAGTCAGACGTCATACAACATCTACAACATA
Organism: Semisulcospira habei; assembly: GCA_036245525.1. Classification (NCBI taxonomy): domain Eukaryota; kingdom Metazoa; phylum Mollusca; class Gastropoda; family Semisulcospiridae; genus Semisulcospira; species Semisulcospira habei. The sequence continues at coordinate 58,530,351 of BTPG01000008.1, read as the reverse complement.
ACTTACAACTGTGGCTGTCATGCAGCGTAGAAGTAATCTAGTCTGGATGGAAGCGACAGTTGATTCCCACTTGTGCAGGCAGCCATCACACTGTAATACAGTATGGATGGTTGTACGTACAATGGAGGCTTACAGTTAGACATCACACATCAACATCACAAAATCATAACATCTACAACATAAGTTACAATTGTGGCTGTCATGCAGCGTAGAAGTAATCTAGGCTGGATGTAAGTGACAGTTTGATTCCCCCTTGTGCAGGCAGCCATTGGCACTGTAAAACAGTACGGATGGTTGAATGCACATTGAGGCCTTACAATTAGACAACTTGCAACTGTGATTTTTTTTCCTCCTTTTAGGGGGTTTGGTTTGTTTTAGGGGCTTTAGTGGTTTTAGGGGGCTTAGCTGTTTTAGGGGGTTTAGGGCTTTAGGGGGTTTAGTGGTTTGTGGTTTTTAGGTGTTTTAGTTGATGAAGGGGATTTAGGGGTTTGCAGTTAAACGTCATCCATTAACATTACAAAATCATAATATCTACAACAAAACTTACAAGTGTGACTGTCAAGCAGCGTAGAAGTAATCTGGGCAGGTTGGAAGCGACAGTTTGATCCCTCCCCCCCTCCCCCAACGCTCTTGCGCAAGCAACCATTGGCACTGTAAAACAGTACAGTACAGATGGTTGTTTTAGGGGCTTTAGTGGTTTTAGGGGGCTTGCAGCTAGACATCATACATCATCATCACAAATTCATAACATCTACAACATAACTTACAAGTGTGGCTGTCGTGGAGCATAGACGTAACCTAGGCTGGTTGGAAGTGACAGTTTGATCCCCCCTTGTGCAGGCAGCCATTGGCATTGTAAAACAGTACGGATGGTTGTATGCACATTGGGGGCTTACAGTGAGACATTATACATCATCACAAATTCATTACATTTACAACATAACTTACAACTGTGGCTGCCATGCAGCGTAGAAGTAATCTAGGCTGGTTGGAAACGACAGTTTTATCCCCCCCCCCCCCCCAATCCCTATCCCTGTGTGCAAGCAGCCAACGGCACTGTAAAGCAGTACAGATGGTTGCATGCACATTAGGGGTTTGCAGTTAGACATCATACATCAACATCACACATTCATAACATTTAAAAAAAGCATAACTTGCAACTGTGATTTTTTTTCTCCTTTTAGTGGGTTTGGTTGTTTTATGGAGTTTAGGGGCTTTAGCAGTTTATGGCTTTAGAGGGTTTGGGCGTAGTTTAGGGTTTTATGGGGTTTAGGGGTTTTAGTGGACAAAGGAGATTTAGCGATTTACAGTTGGACATCATCCATTAACATCACAAAATCATAACATCTACAACATAAATTACAACTGTGACTGTCATGCAGCATAGAAGTAATCTAGGCTGAATGGAAGCGATAGTTTGTGCAAGCTGCCCAAATGGGGATTTAGGGGTTTGCAGTTAGACATCGTCCATCATCACAAAATCATAACATTTACAACATAACTTACATGTGAGGCTGTCATGCAGTGTAGACATAATCTTGGCTGGATGGAAGAAACAGTTTGATCACCCCCACCCCCAGAGATAGATAATATGAGCGAAAATGGACAATTTATATACACCCCCTAATTCCATTGTTTTTGACCACAAAATACACACTTAGTCACACCATGCATTTTCCCCATATTTTCTTTATTTTTATTTGAAAAATAGTAACTAAGAGCGAATTTGGACAATTTATATCTATCCCAAAATTCCAGGATTTTTTGACCGCATACTCCCACACCTTTGCACCGCCCATTTTTTTTTTGGTTTCTCCTTATTTTTTTCAGTAAAATAAAGATTTCCAAAACCAATGACATTAAAATTAATATTTTTTTATTATAAAATGAATCAAGACGAATTACTTCTTCTAAACGATATTAATGCTGTAGAAAACAAAGACTTAGACTCGAAAAAACAGCGCCTTCTTTTCTGTAGTTGTGTCAGGCAAGTCAAAAGGTCACAGGTCAAGGGTTAGGATCAAGGTCATGGTCACCAAGGTCAATGTCACCAAGGTCAAGGTCACCAATCACAAGGTCACCAATCACAAGGTCAAGGTCACAAGATCAAGGTCATGGACCAAGGTCAAGATCATCGGGTCAAGGTCAAGGGTCAAGGTCACCAAGGTCATGGGTCAAGATCGCCAAGGTCATGGGTCAAGGTCACGGGTCAAGGTCACCAAGGTCACCGGGTCAATGTCATGGGTCAAGGTCACCAAGGTCACCAGGTCAAGATCATGGGTCAAGGTCATAGGTCAAGGTCATGGTCAAAGGTCACGAGGTCAATGACACTGGAACCAAAAAATGGTAAAAGTCCGCTCCTGGTCTTTTTCCAGTTGCTCTCACAGAGTCAGCTATAACCCAGGTTCAAGTGCACAATTCGCCTTCCCTGTGAGAGCTTTTGGTGTGGCCTAGCTTTTGGTTTGTTCCGCCCACCCCAGACGGGAATCTACCGACTCCTCAACTCGGCTGCCCGAAACGAAAGTGTGGAGATGTCCCAGAGGTGCTTGGAACAGACAAAGAGAGTTACAACCTTAGGTTAATGTGCACAACTCACTCTCTTTGTTTGTTTGCCAGGCCACTGGACCAGGACAACGGACCCACAATGAATAGAAACATTTTCATTTATATAACCCTACATTCTCCTAAAAAAAAATTAAGCTGGTGAAGCAAAAGTAAAAAAGTAATACCAAAAAAATTATATTTGTATTAAAAGACAACAATAATCACACATTTTTTAAACAAAAATCAAATAATAACATCTTTATACTATTATCTATCATAATTATTGACACATCTTGCCTTTTATTTTTTATGAAAAAATATATATTTTAGTCAAAAATTAAAAGATAATTTAATAAAGCAAGGGAAGTAACTTTTTGTCTTACCAAAATTTTCTCAAAATTACTTCCCTTGTATAAACTTATATTCAACAAAGGGAAGTAATCTAAAATTTTGTTACTGAACAGGTGGTGATTCCTTCCCTTTTACTGAACAAGGGAAATAATCTGTTATTATTTCTTATGCTGATACTGAACAGAGCAAATTCTCTCCCATGTTGTTACTGAGTCTAGATTATTTTCTGGTGTTCAAGTCATGGGTAAAATTATCAAGTTACTGTCTATGTTACTGTCTAGATGTTTCTAAGTAAATTACAAGTACTTAATAAGGTAATTTATAAACCAGCAAGTAACTTAAAACAAGTTCTTATAAGTGTCTTAACATAAGATCTTCTAAGTTCTTGATGCAAGTCAGCAAGATACTCGGACAGATTTCCCAAGATACAAGGACAATGAAAAAACTTTTTTTAGTAATAGTCAGGTGGTGGTGGTGGTGCTGATGGGGTTAAATAGTTAGGTGGCATGTCATTTTTCTGTGAAGTGTATGACATTAATAAACGATTACCAAATCTGATTTTTATTTGTTTAAAAGATTGTGTAGTTTTTCTGTGGTTTCCTGTACCCCTATCCTTTTTCCCTCTGCTAAAAAACTAGCCTTTAGTTCTTCAACATTCACGGGAGATTGACTACGTATTTTATTCTGTATTTCAGACTTCTGTTTCTTGTAATTATTTAAATCATCCTGGACGCGCTTAAATTCATCATCATCAATAAAATTATCGTTCAATGCCTTACTGATAATAAGTTTCATGCTGCTCAGCTTTGCACCAGCAAGCGTACTCAATGCTTCATGTTTCTGTAATTTTGTGTGAAACCTCTTGTTCAAGGCCTCCAAACCAAAGCAAGCCAGGCATGTAGCAACGCTAACACCCTCAATTGCTATTCCAGCCAAACTTCCAATTCCTGTGGTGAACAGAACTATACCCCCCACAGAACATGAAGCTGAAACTGCACCAATAGCCATAGAAGTGTTTTGTACAGAATTGAAAATGGTCTTATACCGTCTTTTGCACCGTGAATATTTCGCTTCTTCTCCTTCCAAATATTTCAAAGCTTCTGTAATATTATTTAATCTGAATGCATCTGCCTGTAATGTTTTATCTGAAGCAATTGGCACAGCTGTCACCTGTGGATCAGGCGCAAGTGTTGTTTTAGTCATCACATTTGTTTCAGTCGGCTCAAGCGTCGGTAGTTACGGATAGAAGTTTACCATTTTTTTGTTATTGACAAATATTTTTTTTTATTTAATCAGCAATTACATTTTGCAACTCTTCAAAAGTATACAATTTGTTGGCATAATAAAATGCAACAAGATCAATGTGTTCAAGGTTTATGTAAGTTAGACGAACAAAAGTTGTTTTGTCAACCACCACCTTGACAGCGGGAATACTGCTTGAAACATTAATAACATCATTATTTTTTGTAATGGCAATAAAGACCTTTGATGATTCTGTTACTGTTTCATTCCATGTAAGTTTAATTCCTTGTGCTATATTTGCCTCTTTTGCAGAAGCAACAGATTTCATGATAATTTCAAATACTATTGTCACTTCTCTAGCCACGACTAAGCTTGCTGGCATAAACACAACAGAAGTATCTGATCTACCCTTTCTTGTTGTAAGAAGATATCTCCGTTTCTCATAATTTTCAACTTTCAGTTTTTCTCTGCTATTGTTGTCTGGGGCAAAGCTTGGAACAAGACTTACAATAAGCGGCCCTGAGTTAACAACCTTCCTAAACACTAAGGCACCTTCATCATCAGTGTATACATAAGGACTAATAAATTCAATCTTTATGTCCCAGTCAATTGTGGGTGGTGGTGCCGGTACAGGTGAAACAACCCACTTACTACCCACATGTATTAAGTTGTAAGGCGCATTATTTACAGGTGGAGTAGGTACAGTAACATCACGAAGCTGACCAAGTTTAGGAATCTGTTTTTCACCGTCTTTCATGTCGACAATTACTTTCCTCTTGTACATGCCATTTGAATCAAGTTCAAAACCATATATTTCTCCAACATCCCCTTCCTTCTCAAAATCCTGTACATCAGCCAAATCTTTCAACTCTGTAACCGGACACGCAACTGGTATGATTGTTCGCTTCGGACCAAGACCACTCATTTTTATAAACAAAAATAAAATTATTTAACTTCTAACACTACACTAAAATCATGCATAAGAACTGGTTTGTCATCCTGATTAGTTACAGATATACTCAGTGACTCAAAGAAACTAGAACCTAATTTCTTAAACTGCAAATTAGGAAATCTAACAACTACACTTTCACAATATGGAGCAGTTCCAGTAGGTAAGCATCTCAACAAAGTTGAAGGCTTTCCATTGTGAACATTCTCAGATGTGTTTAGTTCTTTCAAATAAACATTTAGCACTGTGTGTACTGACAAATGAACAGCATATCTTCCAGTTATTTTGTTTTTTTTTTTGGGCTTAAATTTTAATCCTGCTTCATAAGTCCAATCATCATCACCACTAACAGCTACAATACCAAGATCAGATTCAGTTAAAAAAAAACCAGTAGTATTAAAAGTTTGTCTGTTAATATAAGCTGACTATCTTTTGGAAATTCCAATGTAACAAACAAGTTAGCCGGATTTAAAGTTGCTTTAATTTTATACATATCTTGTAAAAATTCAGCTATAGTACAAAAGTCATAATACCCAGGCTGTAAATGATTAGCGCCCCAACTTGTAGTACCTACCATTCCATGTACAGAATATTCACCATCATCTGTTACATTAAACCATTTTACTGTATAGAACATTTCATGGATAGCAACAGCCTTGCTACCATCACGATTATCAATCCCATTAGTTAACCACACTGGTTTGCTTGTGTCAAGATTTGTTAAGGTAATAAACATTTTTATTATCTCATATAAAAAAGGATGGAATTTAAATCACCAACCATTACCACAACAAACGCATTTCAATTTAATATGGATGCCAAATATAATGTTGCACCAACTTATGAACAGAAAATAATTCAATTAAATCAGCTTGATATTGCTGTATCAGAACAAGATCTATTCCAAGTGAAAGTACCAAATCCCTTTGACCATTATCTAAACCCTCCAATAACAGATGACTCAACTGCAAGAAAGTGGTCCTCAAGTCCACTACAGATGTTTCAAAACCAACTCAACTTTGCCATACTATGTTCAACTACAGGCTGTGGTGTTTCATTTACAGACCACTTGAATCACTCAAACAAACTGATTAGGTCTGTGTATCGTTTTCACACTTACTACCAGCTTAGACGTATACTGTCAGAACTGCATACACCATTACCCACTGAATCCAGTTTCAACAGGTTTAATAACCCTATGGATATGAAAGCATTTGAACGCATATGTAATGAATTTAACATAAGCCCTAAGTATGACTTTACACAAAAACTTGATGATCACAATGGTATGGGTACATTATATTATGCTTTGAGTCACAGACAATACCCACAAGATTACTACCCTGGTTACACTTCATTCTCATCAAAATCACAAGTCTGGTTAGGATCAATAGAGCAGAAACAGTCAAACGCCTGGACCACATTTATTTTAGACAAGAGTGACGGGTTTACTCAAGCAGGAGTCGAGCGCGTCAATGAGTCTATCAGAACATATGTCTGGTGTATATTAGGAGCACAATCACTAACAAAATCAAACATTTTGAATGGAAGTGGTAAATTTGAAGCACAAAAACAGTTTCTTGCAAATCTAGAAGATTCAATTAATTCAACAGTTGATCGCCCATCTAGCATACAGCGCTACCAAGATGTACTCAGATATGCCAGATCAAAAGTTGACTTTGTAGTTGGTATCGGGTTATACATGTTACCATCTGACCTTCAACTCCAAATGGGTACAATAACAAATTATAATAATGAAATCATTGTTGCAGGTGTTGGTCAGAAACTCGGTCTCAATCAATCTGTAAACTTGGGGGCCACAACTACACATGTACAGTCATTAAAATCATTACAGACGGTAACACCCCCGGCCCCGGCCCCACCCCACCCGGGTCTGCCCTGGGGGACTTGGGTGGGGTTAGGTATTTTTTAGTTCCCAGGGTCACCCTGGTCAGCCCCACAGGGTGGGTTTTTCTCTCTATTCTGGGGCATTTGTTTCTGTCTACCCTTTGTCCATTCACCTGTATTTGCCTTTTTAAAACTCTCCCTACTGTCTGCACTGCCTGTAGCTCGTGATATTGGATGTGTGTTGCTAAATGGTCTTAGCTTTATTTAGGCCCCATGTGTTAGGTTTATTTAATGTATTTGACCGGCTGGCGACATACATTCAATGTTCTGTTTATTTTTTTTTTCACAAGCAGTGCAGGCACGTCCTGAGAAAGCCTTGTTGCTGTCGGGACGTTAAGCAATGTACAATCAATCAATCAATCAACCGGCCCCGGCCCCAGCACTGGCCCCAACACCGGCACTCATACAATCAGTACAGTCAACCCCTGACACACATGAGTCAGAAAGAACTGCATTGGTAATAGGTCTAACAGGGTTAGGAGTATTACTTCTTTATCTGTTTCATTAAATAACCCACCATCAACCCTCCTACTGTAACCAGAAAGATCCACACATGCTCTGCCATAAACCCTACTGCCTTTGCCGCTGTACTAATCAGCCAACTGACAACAGTGCCAATTATGCCAGGCAAAGCATCCACTGCTTTCACAGCCAATTTCTTAAGCAGGTCTGATATGTGAGACAACTGTTTCTTTACCCACGTCTGTAAATCTTTTGGGTCTGTTGGAGCTGGGGTTGGTGGGCCTGGGTTTGGTGGTGCTGGGGCCGAGGGTGCACCCCCACCACTGCCAGAGACAGCTAATACAACAGTACTGATAATAAACCCAAGAGCAGTAATTAAACTAGCAATTGTAATACCTTGTTCTCTGAAAAGTGTTTTTAGTCTCTCAGCCAGAGTAGTGTCTTTGTGAAGTATTTTCTGAATAGTTTCTCTAATTCTGTTGACCTGTGATTTTAGTTTTTGTCTTCCAATAATAATTGTTTCTAACCTTCCTGATCTTTCTATCTGCAAATCATTTAATCTGTGTTGAATTCTTTCTTTCATTTCTGTGTCAAGATTTCCATTGTCTGCGGTAGCCAGTTTCTCTTTTTCACGTTCTATGTGTTTATCAAGCTCTCCCAGTTTGGCAACATTATTTACCATCTCACCTCTTATTGTCTGCAGTGATTTATCCAATCCCATAATCTCTCTCGCATCATAGACAAAAAAGGCGGCACTGATGCAGATGTCAGAGCACGAATCGGTAAAGCCAGAGCAGCCTTTCTCCAGTTGAAAAAAGTGTGGAGTTCCAGAGAGCTGTCACAACACACCAAAGTCCGGATTTTCAACTCCAATGTAAAAGCAGTTCTCCTATATGGAGCAGAGACATGGAGATTGACAAAAACCACAGTCAACAGAGTACAGACCTTCATGAACAGTTGCCTTAGAAGAATTTTGAAAATCCACTGGCCAGAGAAGATCAGCAACGTCAGACTCTGGGAGAGAACAGAGCAGATAACAGCAGAGAATGAAATTGGGCGAAGAAGATGGGGATGGATCGGTCACAGTCTGAGAAAGCCAGCTTCCAGTATCACTAGGCAGGCATTGTCATGGAACCCCCAGGGAAAGAGGAAAAGAGGTAGGCCGAGAAACTCCTGGCGTCGAGACCTCCAAGCAGACATCAAGAGACTGGGAACCACCTGGAGTAGAATCGAAGGAGAAGCACAGGACAGGAGTTGCTGGAGGTCTCTCGTCGACGGCCTATACCCGGGTAGGGGTGACAGGCGTAAGTAAGTATAATCTCTCTCATTGACAAAGGTGGGTCGTCTATTGTTTTCAAAGCGTCATTTATTTGTCCTTCAGTAAATGAGGTTTCTTGTATCACTGTGTTTGCTATTTCTGGTAGGCTTGTTACTGGTGCCATTTCAATCTCTTGCCCTGTTGGCAACTTTGTTTGCGTGTCGTGAAGCATACTAGCCAGTCTTGGCGTGACAGGAGACCCACCAATTCCAAGATACCTTGCCAACCCAGAGTTACCACCGACTTCACCTTTAATTGTACTTAAAGCTCTAAACTTAGAAGGATTATTTTTATGTGTTAGATATATTTTCCCTCTGTCTGTATTTACAAATAAGTGTCCTTTTTCGTATTCAAACTGGTTAGGATCTATTACATCTGGGTGGACACCAACACTGTCATAAAATGAGTTTACTTTGTCTTTTAACAGTTCATGATGCATACTACTACTACTAGTTACCATTCCAGTCATATCTGTGATACTGGTATCTGAGACATTCATGTCATCCATTTCAAAATCTTCATGATTAAATCCTCCCGCGGCCATTGTTTTATTAATTTATTATTTTTTATTGTGCATAATAAAAATGACACAGTCTTACGGATCAAAGTTAGACCCATACAGAAAACTACGTGAGCCTCTGGGTGTTAAGGGCATAAGACAATCAATCGTCATCACGAACAATCCAAGTACCATAGACCAGAACCAAACACTTACAGTCAAGTTTCCAAACCTAGGCCCCAGTGACGTTATTGTTCCTGGCACTGCACGCCTAGCATTTAATATTGAACTATCATCAGATGCAGATGTAAACAGAACACTAGTTGACAATCTTGGCAGAGCAATTGTTAGAACTATTAAAGTAAAACTTGAAGGACAGGAAGTGTTTAGTCTTGACGACTCCGATGTATTCTACTGTTACAAAGATCTGTGGCTCACAAGAGAAGAACGAGAAGACCGTATTTACCAAGGCATACAGCCAGATAATGTTGGTAAACTTCGAATCAATGCTGGAGATAAATCAACGTCAGCAGCCCAGGACATTATTATAGCTGAAACATATGGAACCAGGTTTTACATTCCACTTGAGTTTGAAATCCTAACAGCACATTTGCCTTATTATCAAGGGGCACTGAATGACCGTCTGAGTTTTGAACTAACCTTCAATGACTACTCCAAAGTTATTAAATCATCTGCCACAGATGCAACATATAAGATCTCTAACATTTCTTTGGAATATGAAATTGTCACACACACACTGAACTAGCTAGACTCATTCAAAATCAATACCAGTCAAGACTTTCAATTTATTATGACAGTGTGATTAGACATAGTTTAATACCCAAAGACAAGAGTGACCCAATGTGGAATATAAACTTGAACACGCCAGCTAGGTCACTGAAAGGTATTCTTATGTTGTTTGTTGAACCGGTGAGTCCATACAAAAGAGATTCAGAAAAATTCTACAATCCTAAGATTACACATTTGTCCTGCACAATTGAAGGCCGCCCTAATCAAGTGTACGCGTCTGGAATGTTGCCATACCAGCACTATGATGAGATCACAAAGTATTTTGCAGGAGGAAGGATTAGAGATAAACCCGCAAACATTGCGTGTAAAGATCTACATCTGTATGATGTTAGGATCGGACAATACCTGACAAACAAATATGCACTTTGGTTAGATCTTCGTAGTACAGATGACGATTATCTTCATGGGTCAGGACGAACTGTCGAGAACGGTAGTGACGGAATAACAATTCAGATACAAAAGAAGGTTGAAACTGCTGCAGCCATAAACATATATTTGTACCTGATATATGACGCACAACTCAATATTGCAGAAAGCAGACTGAGTGGACACATATATTAAAATTATATTGTGTATTACCCCACCCGGGTCTGCCCTGGGGGACTTGGGTGGGGTTAGGTATTTTTTAGTTCCCAGGGTCACCCTGGTCAGCCCCACAGGGTGGGTTTTTCTCTCTATTCTGGGGCATGTGTTTCTGTCTACCCTTTGTGCATTCACCTGTATTTGCCTTTTTAAAACTCTCCCTACTGTCTGCACTGCCTGTAGCTCTTGATATTGGATGTGTGTTGCTAAATGGTCTTAGCTTTATTTGGGCCCCATGTGTTAGGTTTATTTAATGTATTTGACCGGCTGGCGACATACATTCAATGTTCTGTTTAGTTTTTTTTTTTTTCACAAGCAGTGCAGGCACGTCCTGAGAAAGCCTTGTTGCTGTCGGGACGTTAAGCAATGTACAATCAATCAATCAATATATTGTGTATTAAAATGAACTGGGGCTTAATGACACTCGATCCACACTGTGGATTGTTTTGTGGTGCCACTGGGTGTGGGAAAACTGACTTCGTACTTGACTTATTACAAACAAGATACATCCACCATTTTGAAAACATTGTAATATTTTGTCCTACAATCAAACACAACAAAGCTTATCACAACCGTTTATTCATTTGGACTGACAACAACATATACTTAGTCGACCCTGAGAAAAAACTGAATGACTACCTACAATATTTTTACAAGCAATTTGAAGGACAGCCAACATTGTTCATAGTCGATGACTGCTCAGCAGAGAAAGACATTGTCAAGAAGAGAAACACTCTGGCAGAACTTGCCTTCAGTGGCAGACACGCAAACGTCAGTGTATGGATTCTCACTCAGAAATATAATGCTGTACTGAAAGATTTTCGAGAGCAGTTAAAGTTTATCTGTTTGTTTTACTGTAAGGATCGTGACAGCTTTGAAGACTGTCTCAGAGAGAATGATGTCATCCCAAATAAGCATGAACGTGATGATGTAAAAAATAAACTGAAATCAACTAAGCATCTAAAGCTCATTTTAAAGACAGATCAGCCCACAGGGTATGGGTTAGTAAATTAATTTATTCTTTTGTTTGTCTAATAAAAATGACAGACGGACAAACCCAAGTGATTGATGTTACAGAATGCTTCAAAGATGTTATGCACTTTACTGACTTAAAATCACGTGTGTTTGGACCCAGCTTTAAACTCTCAACACCGACAATAAGAATATACACGACATATAATGTTACTTTGGAATATTCAGATGGATTACCACATTATGATTTTGAGACTGTTGATCTTAAGACAAATGCTTTTAAAGTTTATAATGCTAACAGTGGCCACTTGCATTGGTTTGAGGTACTGTGTGAAGACATATTTGTTCAATTAAGAAAACTACATTGTTATATTGAAAGTGTTACGTTCAATAAAGTGATATTACACCTGCAGGACAAACACCAGGAAAGTAGTTGACTTGTTTATCATAACTACCGACAATACAGTATTACATATGGTGTGACAGTGATAATTTTTTTTTTCATTTATTATTTTGACGGACAAATAAAAATGACGGACAATTCACAAAGCCCTGGCCCATCAAACCCTGGCTCATCTGGTTTAAGAAACGTGTTTCACACAACAAATTTGCCTATATCTAATAGTAACAATGTCTATGAATCAATAGAAAACTCTTTTTCTGTCATACAACAAAATCTTCTTACAGGCAGTGTGAAGATTCAGATTGTTGCTAAAATAGAATTTACTAGAGTAGACGGTGAAGTGATTGTATCATATATATCAACAAGACAACACACTGTTAACACAAGAAGAGAATTGGAGAACGTGTTTAGAGACAGACTATTACCTGACTTCCTACAGGCAATTGACAGTGCAAAAATGAAAGGATCTGGTTGGCACGAAGGACATGTACATGAACTACAATTGAAGCAGTCAAGGTATCATCCTATACTAGGTAAATCGTGGTTGCCACTGCCAACAGAGGTTGCAAACAAAAAGGCTGTTGTTAACATACAGAACAATGACAACTATTGTTTCATGTGGTGTGTGCTTGCTAAATTACACTTTATAAAATCAAAACCTGAACGTGTATCTAACTACACCAAATTTGTAAATGAACTCGATTTTAGTGGCATTGAGTTTCCTGTTAAAATAGAGGACATAGACTTGTTTGAAAAACTAAATCCTGGTATATCTGTAAATGTGTATGTGTGGGATAATGAGTCTGTTGATAAGTTACAGCCAATTAGAGTGTCCCCAATTGCCCCAACCTATGGGCAGTCAGAAGATAGACATGTTGATATGTTATTAATAAGCTCTGGTGATAACTTTCACTACACAATTATCAGAAATATGTCACGTCTAATTCATGGACATACAACAAAACACAATGGGAAACAGGAAGTTTGTAAAAGATGTTTACAAAGATTCTCCTCTATTTCAGTAGCTCACAAACACGTCCTACACTGCAGATCAGCTGATGACATACAAACTGTACTTAAGTATCCAGATCCTGGCAGCAAGGTTTATTTTAAGAACTATGGGAATCAGCAAAAGTTGCCGTTTGTAGTGTATGCAGATTTTGAATCATTGGTTGTACCATATGAGGGTCCTGTTCCAGAGTCATTACCAAAGACTATAAAGTTGAGTGACCAAGTGGTGTGTTCTTTTGGATACATTCTTGTTAGGTCAGACGGTTTGCATTCAGAGCCTGTTATCTACAGAGGTGAAAATGCAGCATGTTTGTTTTTAACAGAAATGAGACATCTGTATAGTCAGGTAGTACAGTATCTCACAACATGCCAGATGCCTTTGGTGATGACAGAAGAAGACAAACTGAAATTTGATACAGCTGAGACGTGTTGGATTTGTGAACAGCCTTTAGGATGTGATAAAGTTCGTGACCATGATCACATAACTGGACGTTACAGGGGTGCTGCACATGGTGATTGTAACTTATTATTAAAAATAGATCCTAAGACATACAAGTTACCAATCTTTTTCCACAATCTCAAAGGATATGATTCACACATTATCATGCAGGCTGTAGATGAGTCGTACAAAAACATAAGTTGTATTGCCCAGACAACTGAGAAATACTTGACTTTTAGGTTAGATAAATTAGCATTTTATGACTCCATGCAACATTTGTCTTTAGGATTGGCTAGTCTGGCAGAAGGACTGACTGAGTATCCAATAACGAGTAAATATTTTGAACCAGACTTGATTAAGAAAGGTGTCTATCCGTATGAGTACATCAGTGAGTGGGTTGTGTTTGAGGAAACAAGACTGCCACCAAAAGAGAAATTTTATTCTACACTAACTGGAAAAGGTATTTCTGACTCTGAATATCAACACGCACTTGATGCGTGGGATAAGTTAGGATGTCAGACAATTGGTGATTACCATGACCAGTACTTGAAAGCAGACGTTTGCTTGCTAGCAGACGTATTTGAAAGTTACCGTGAAAAGGGTTTGTTACACTACAAGCTTGACCCTGCTTGTTACATAACTAGTCCTGGCATGACATGGGATGCATTTTTGAAATCCAGTAAGATATCTATAGACCTGTTGTCTGATCGTACGATGGGTGAAATGGTAGAACGCGGATTGAGAGGAGGCATTAGTATTGCAGCGAACAATTACGCTAAGGCAAATAATAAATATCTTGATGACCTTGACTTTGACCCCTCAAGGTCAAGGTCATTCATTACGTACCTTGACGCTAATAACCTTTATGGGTTCGCGATGTGTGAGTTATTGCCCTTGAAAAACTTTTGTCTGTATGATTTGTCACAGTATGATGTAACAGAGGGGAGATGATTCTGTATTCAGGTCATGAAGAGGAGAATGCCCCCCATACAGAAGGAGTAGCACTCATGCTGTCACCAGTGGCACAGAGAGCGCTGATGGGCTGGGAACCTCTTGGGCCAAGAATTATAACAGCAGCCTTTAGAACCAAGAAAAAGCTCAAGCTGAACGTCATCCAGTGTTATGCGCCCACCAATGACAGTGACGAGGAAGAGAAACAAGAGTTCTACGACCGACTCCAGAGTGCCGTGGACAAATGTGCGGAGCGAGACATCACCATCGTCATGGGCGATTTTAATGCCAAAATAGGGGAGGACAACACTGGATACGAAGAGGTGATGGGGAGACAGGGACTAGGCTCGGAGATGAGTGAGAACGGGGAGAGGTTTGTGGACTTTTGTGCTCTAAACCGACTTGTCATTGGAGGCAGCATCTTCCCACACAGAAGAATACACAAAGCAACTTGGGTCTCACCTGACCATACAACAGAGAACCAAATAGACCATATCTGCATTAGCAAGAAATTTAGAAGATCCCTTCAAGATGTTCGAGTGAGGAGGGGAGCAGACGTCGCCTCAGACCACCATCTGCTTACCTTAAGAATGAAGCTCAAGCTAAAGAAAAGCCGCACAGAGACAACAAGAAGACAGCGCTATAATGTAGGCCTCCTGAGAGAAACTGGAGTTAGAGAAGAGTTCAAACTGGTGCTGTCCAACCGGTTTCAAGCGCTACAGGAGCTAGTAAATGAAGAGGAGGCGGTCACCACAGAGCAGCAGTGGAAGGCAGTTAGAGAGGCGCTGAACTCAATCTGCAAAGACACTGTAGGGTTCAGGAAACACCACCACAAGGACTGGCTGTCAGCACAGACCTTGAAGAAGATAGAAGCGAGGAAGCAGAAGAAAGCAGCGGTCAACAACAGTCGCACGAGAGCAGCCAAAGTAAAGGCACAGGGGGAATACTCGGAAGCCAACCGCGAGGTGAAGAGGAGTATCAGGGCAGACAAGAGGGCCTACACAGACAGACTGGCAGCAGAGGCAGAAAAGGCAGCAGGCAGCGGCAACATGAAACAGCTCTACGACATTACCAGAAGATTGTCGGGTAAGTATGGCCATACAGAAAGACCAGTAAAAGACAAAGAAGGCAAGCCTATTGCAGACAGAGCAGACCAACTCGACAGATGGGCCGAGTATTTTGAAGAGTTACTGAACAGACCTAGCCCACCCGACACCCCCGACATCCAGCCGGCAGAGACCGACCTACCCATCAGCTGTGACAGACCCAGCCGGGAAGAGATCAGAAAAGCAGTGGCATTTTTGAAGAATGGCAAAGCAGCAGGGCCAGATGGCATCCCAGCGGAGTCTCTGAAAGCAGACCTAGAGACAACAGTTGAGATGCTGTACCCACTGTTTGGAAAGATCTGGGAAGAGGAGGTGATGCCAGCTGACTGGAAGGAGGGGTACCTAATCAAGCTTCCCAAGAAAGGCGACCTCAGCAAGTGTTCCAACTACAGAGGAATCACCTTGCTGTCAGTACCAGGAAAGGTCTTCAACAGGATCATCCTAGAGAGAATGAAGAGCTCCGTTGACCCCCAGCTGAGAGACCAGCAAGCAGGATTCAGGAAGAACCGATCATGTACAGACCAGATCGCCACTCTCCGCATCATCGTGGAACAGTCTCTGGAGTGGAGCTCCCCGCTGTACGTCAACTTTGTGGATTATGAGAAAGCATTTGACAGCGTGGACCGAGAGACTCTGTGGAAACTCCTACGACACTACGGTGTACCCACAAAGCTCGTCCGCCTGATCAAGAGCAGCTATGATGGCATGACATGTCGCGTGATCCACGAAGGGCAGTTCACCAGGGAGCTCCAGGTCAGAACTGGTGTCAGGCAGGGGTGTCTGCTGTCTCCGTTCCTCTTCCTACTGGCCATAGACTGGGTCATGAAGATGACCACAGAGCACAGACGAAGTGGAATACAGTGGACACTGGGGACACAGCTTGACGACCTCGATTTTGCAGACGACTTGGCATTACTGTCCCACACTCATCAACAAATGCAGGACAAGACCACGAGGCTTGCTGACATCTCGTCCCAAGTGGGCCTCACCATTCACAAACAGAAAACAAAGACAATGAGGCTGAACGCAACCAGGGAAGAACCAGTCTTGCTTGCTGGCACCCCGTTGGAGGAGGTGGAGTCCTTCACCTATCTCGGGAGCATCATAGACAAAAAAGGCGGCACTGATGCAGATGTCAGAGCACGAATCGGTAAAGCCAGAGCAGCCTTTCTCCAGTTGAAAAAAGTGTGGAGTTCCAGAGAGCTGTCACAACACACCAAAGTCCGGATTTTCAACTCCAATGTAAAAGCAGTTCTCCTATATGGAGCAGAGACATGGAGATTGACAAAAACCACAGTCAACAGAGTACAGACCTTCATGAACAGTTGCCTTAGAAGAATTTTGAAAATCCACTGGCCAGAGAAGATCAGCAACGTCAGACTCTGGGAGAGAACAGAGCAGATAACAGCAGAGAATGAAATTGGGCGAAGAAGATGGGGATGGATCGGTCACAGTCTGAGAAAGCCAGCTTCCAGTATCACTAGGCAGGCATTGTCATGGAACCCCCAGGGAAAGAGGAAAAGAGGTAGGCCGAGAAACTCCTGGCGTCGAGACCTCCAGGCAGACATCAAGAGACTGGGAACCACCTGGGGTAGAATCGAAGGAGAAGCACAGGACAGGAGTTGCTGGAGGTCTCTCGTCGACGGCCTATACCCGGGTAGGGGTGACAGGCGTAAGTAAGTAAGTATGATGTAACAGAGTCAGGGTTAACAAACTATATTATGACTCTTGACCGAAATGACGCGAAGGGTTGGATCTTTGAAGTCGACCTGGAGTACCCACACCATCTACATGATTACCATAATGATTATCCCTTAGCCGTTGAGAAAATGAGTATGACAGGGAAAAAAGAAGACACTAAACTTGTGCCTAATCTGAATGATAAATTCAATTACGTTTGCCACTATCGCTTGTTACAGTTTTACATCAGACATGGGTTAGTACTAAAGAAAGTTCACAGAGGAATTCAATTTGATCAGAGTGCTTTCATGAAAGATTACATAATGAAGAACACCACATTGCGTGCCAGAGACGGAAACACTGCATTTGACAAAGACTTCTTTAAGCTTATGAACAATGCCTGTTTTGGCAAGACTATGGAAAATCCTCATCACAGAAAAGATGTGAGACTGGTCACAACTGAATCGGGTGCAATTAAACTTACAGGTAAGCCACAGTACACAGGGTACAAAGAGTTTCATTCATCATTGTATGCAGTGTCACTCAAAAAAAAGATTGTTAAACTGGACAAGCCAGTATTCATTGGTATGGCAATTCTGGAGTTGTCAAAACTGTTGATGCTTGAATTTTATTATGATTACTTCAAACCAAAATATCCTGAGTGTCGTCTGCTATACACTGACACTGACTCTATGATCATAGACGTGCCTACTGAAGACTTTTACGAAGACATGAAAACAGAGTTACACATGTATGACACGTCTGACTACCCTAAAGATCACCCGCTGTTTAGCACACAAAACAAGAAAGTGCCTGGTAAGTTTAAAGATGAACTGAATGGTGTGCCTATAGTTGAGTATGTTGGACTGAGGTCAAAAATGTATTCTATACTGCACCAGAAAGGTAGTCAGTCGAAAGCCAAAGGAATTAAAAAAACAGCAATAAAAAATAAAGACATTCGTCATGAACATTACAAGCAAGTGTTAGATGGTGCATTAATGCCTGATTATCCAAACAAGTCACTGAGATCAAATAGACACAATCTTGAAATGATCCAAACACATAAGAAGTCACTTGCAGTTGGAGACACGAAACGAGTGTTTCACACTAAAGAAAAAGCTTATGCACCAGGTCATTACAGGCTCAAGTTATCTGAAGAAATAGTTGACGAACTGGTTGATGAATTAATTGACGACTTAGTTACTGAAATGAGTAACGGTGTCTGGGGGAATAATCTGTAATTCTTCTCTGACAAATGCCCTTTGGGGTGCAGGGTCATACAGATAATATATTGTTGCGTCAGGACTGGGGATTATTTTTTTTATATTGTGTACAGACGTCGACCAGATAGGGTCTGTTGCCCTGCGTCTGTGGTCGTTCTCAGCCTCCCCTGGCTGATATAAATATCTCACCTGTTTAGTAAATAAACTTGTGTCTGGTGCCGGGGTTGGTCCTGTTTTTGGCTCTGTAATTGTTTTCAATTTAATAGCATCAGCAGGCTTAGGATGTCCTTCATTGTTCATTGCTTTTATCACATGTGGTAATCTCTTAACCCACTCAGTGTTACGGGTGTCATGCATGAGTTCCTTAGAATATTGATAGCTGAAAAGTCTCTCTGATAATTGTTTGTTAAAGTTCTCTACAATTGCCTGTGATCTGTGTACACCTGGAATGCCTCGTCTAACCAGTACACCATGCTTAGCAAATAACTGATTAACTGCACCTTTAAATTCTGATCCGTCATCGACCTGCACAAGTCTGGGGTATTTCAGGGGGCCTCTTTTGTAGATACTTGATAAAGCAGTCGCAACTGTGGTAGCAGTTTTGTCAGATATGGGTTCAGCGTCTTTGTACCTTGAAGCAATGTCTACAACAGTTAATGCATACTTGTATCGTTTCTTTCTTATTGTGTCATGTGGTAAGAACAAAAGGTCCATTTGGTGTGTGTCATTTGGTGTTGTGTTCTCAAAATGAGGTCTTATTATCTTTCTTGGAGCAGGGAGATATATCTGCCAAATTGCCTGTCTCTGTAACCATTGCTTGACTTGATTGAGTGATACATCTCCGCCCACAGCGGCATGTAATTTCTGAATAGCTGTTTGCCCTTTCCAATAGCCTGATGGTGAGTAATATATTTTCGATAGTTTATTTTCGGCTGCCATTTTTTCTAGCAATGAAAACTCCTGTAAAATAAACAAATGTCATTCCCACTAGAACAAAGATTATCTCTCCATTTCTTTGTTCTGTGCTTGGTTTGTAATAGTCACTTAGTTTTGGTTTTGGGATAGACATGTCTTCACCTGTGACAAGATAGTATTCACGAATTGCGTCATCTGTATTTGAAAACGTATGTTGTGCGTGGCCTTCAAGCCTCAATCTTTCATTGATGAAATCAAGTTTCTCAATTCTTTGCTTCTCATAATCCTGTTGAGCTTGTGCTAATTTTTCTGACGCTTCATTGTGACGTTTCATTTCTTCTGCAGATTCTTCTCTACCCATTTTTGAAAAGAGATAATTTGAGCCACTGAAAGCCAATGCATTAACCATCGCACCTCCAATCATAATAGCTATCGTCGCCATATTATTTTTATTTACATAGAAACATTTTCGGGAATAATTCCTTGCTTAACAAGAAAATCTTTTGTCGCAATCGACGCTGTAACAACTACAATTAGCTTAGCGCTGTCTTCGAAATCGAGTCTACTCAAGTCTGCTGATTTCATTTTGAGTAGACTTTTTCCTAGCATAGAATAAGCTACTGCTAATCCACTGATTATGGCAGAGTGATACACAAGGTTCATTAAGTTCTTTGTGTCGCTCATTTTCTAATACAAGAAAAATTAAAATAATATTTTTATTTACTGCATATAAAATGGGTCAACGGCTTTCACGGCTTTACCAGCCAGTGCTGGCACCTAGCACTTAGTTCGCTTCCAGCTGCCAGAGAGATAAGGCGCCGCGAGGTAACATTCCACTCTCGCCCGCTCATTCTATTTATATCGCACTTGAAGTTTGCTACTGTGCGGTACACGGCGTGTGACCGGCTCTCTGCCGCTATAACAACTACCTACACATTTGTATTCATAACACATCTCTGCCTACAGTGACTGTTGTGGAAGCAACATCGTTCAAAAGTTGAAATTCTCACCTACACACTGATACCAAATATGACAACATTACGACTTGCACTTGTGTAGCAGGTCATGGTGAAAATAAAGAGAACGGGAATTTGTTGATGTACGATGTCGGTGTTTGTTGTGAAATTGACAAAGTTCCCACAGCCATAACACAAAGACGCTACTTTTCCCAACGAAACACACTTGCATGCATAAGGGTCAGCATGCCTACAGTAAGTATCACTTACCGGATTTTGGATTCATGGTGGGGGACGAAAGCAGGAGGGTGGTTAATGAGGTCACTGACAGGTCGCGTGTTCTGGCATTTCTCGCCCGCAGCCGTCTCGGTACTCCACAGACTGCTATTGCCATCCCGAAATACGATCAGTCCATAACAGGTCACAATATTCAACAGTGTTTTAAAACATACCTTGAGGTTTAACACATTTTCTGACACACTAGACATAAGAACCGAATACCGAGTTTCTGTTCACAGATACACAACTCCGGCGCCGTCTATGCGAGAATTTGTTTCTGTTTGACTACTGTAGGAATGACGGAGTGGAGGACGGGTGACACGAGTGTCATGTGCTCGGTCATGAGCAGTCTGAGTTTTTCCTCCTCTGTCTGCAAGCCATATGTCCTGCTCTTTAGAATGTTAATGGTAGCGTGACTCTCTTCACCTCCCTGCTTACCATGAAGCGCCAAACCAAATCCCCACTTTGTCATAAATTCAACGCAGTGGCATTCCAGGATATGTTGTTTCGGAATGATGCTACTGGCTGGAAAAGTACTTCGAAAAAAACGCATGTAGTTTGCAATCTTGTCATTGATGTCTTGCATTGATTCATTCTTGCTCTTCACCGGCATTTTGTGAGAAACATTAGTATGAACTTGTGAGTAAAGGTCGTTCAGAATTCGGAACTTTAAGGATATGTCATGCGCTGCTGCATGAAGTTTAGGATCATCTGTCAGCTTCATGGTATTGCTGATAACACTGTCACCAACATCAGTCAACACATCATACTTCAAGTAACGGTGGCAGTGGTTGCCAACAAACTAACGGCCATGGTATGCTTGCATGAATATCTTATTCCTCTTTAGTGCTTCGTCAAGGCCAGAAGTGACAGGCCCGCACAGAAATGGCAACTTTGTCTCTTCTCTCAGAGCTTCTATTTTGTCCTCTAATTCTGCTACCCGCTGCATCTTCTGCTCACGTCGTTCATCAAAATTCTTCGCACTCTCATTGTGTCTCTTGTCGCTCAACACTGCAATACCCTCAGTCAGCTGTTTTCTTTTTTCCAGTTCTTTGATGACTCTTACTTCTGAAATGTACTTTTCAAAAGATGTGTTTTCATCATGTGCCTCCTTTCCCTCGGCCAGTCTTTCAGCAATGGCTTTATCAAGTTCGTGGCATTCTTGCTCAAGGAGGGAATGATGTTTTTTTACTATACCTAACAGAAGATGGAGGTATGGTGGTGCCGTTTGCGAAATCTCAACATCAAAGATTGGTTCATGTACAACATTGTTGTAACCCTTGGCATTCTTTTTGTCTCCTCCTGCACGAATGTATCGCCTGTAATCCCTCTTGATGTTGTTCAGAGTTCGTTGTTTCACTTGTACTCGCTCATGTGGAGCTCTTTGTAGCTGACTTTCGAAGCTGTGCACCAAAGACAAGGGTGGACCCCTTGTGCTCCTGAGAGACCAAAAAGTTTGAGGAGAAAATCGTAATCGCCAAACAGAAATACACGTATCTGTTTTTCTTTCCATTTCATGGTTTGGAGAACTGACACCTGCTCTTTAAACGGCTGCAAAATTGTTTGAAGATTTTCATGACTGTCTTTACAGTTAGCCATACACACCAAAAACGTATTGTGTTTAGAGTTAGGGTTTTGGAGATTAGCAACTTGAAGCATTGTTTTATAACTGTTACCCGCCATGATCTCCTCCTAGTTTTATCCAAATTTCATCTTTTGGTATTTGTTCATGCCATTCAAGAAGATTTGCAGCTTCATACTTGTCAAGCAGTTCAGGAACAAAATGTGTGAGATCTTCTATGTATGCGACAGGCGTTTTCTGGCTTTCCTTCTTGTTTGTGACTTTGTTTTCAAAGGTCAGATTCTTTTGTTCAATGGTCACTCTGCCACAGAGTGCTTCCTTCTGGGCCTGCCTTTCTTTTCTTTCACTTTCAAGGTTGACACCAATACTTCTCATGAAGCGTTTATATGTTCTGTACTTGGACCAGCTTAATCCTAGATTGGTTCTCAGCGCAATACCCTGTTTTCTACAGATATACACGGATCGCCTATGGCCTGCTCTGTCTAATATTGCAGTCATTTTTTCATTTCTTTCTCGTTTTAACTCGTCAGCTATTTGTTCAGTTTCGTCCACCTCTGATCCGCCAGACATATTCGCTCTAGCACGGGCTAGCACCTTCGACCTTCTTTGTATTACGGCCGATGATGCCACTGTTGTTGGTTTTCTCGGTTTGGGTATGTGCATAAAATACAAAGGCTGTCCTCCAGTCTTGCAACGAATTGTGGCATCAGCTGATTCATTAAGCATTGTGCGGTTTAGTGCCGTCTGATATTTTTCTTCCTCCTTTGTCAGTGGCGTCTGCAGTTCCTGGATAGGTCGAAGGCTGGGTCGTTTGATATGTGGAGATGTGGCAATATCGACACCCGTTTTTTCAATGGGTGAAATGGCTATTTCATGCGTCCGCTTGGCTGGTGGAGATGGGGTCCACACTCTTTGTAACGGCGACGTTTGAGCATCGACTGTGCATGGCGTTTTACGGGGAGTAGACGTCGGCGGAATAAAACCTTGTATACCACCATCACCTTCATTAGTGCTGTTATCAGTGTCAGTGTTATGAGTGTCACATGCCGCGGATTGAAACGATCGTTTCTTTCCATGCCGGGAACCCCGCTTCACTGGTCGTCCTCCTTTACCTAGCTGCATGAAGTGAACACACGCGACACATTCTTCAACACTCGTATTTGGATCGAACATGGTCCATATGTGTTGTGATGAGGCAATATACGCCGCATTTCGTGTTGTCTCCTCGGACACACGTGTTTCAGTCGAGTCTATCCGTTTCATCCGACAATAGCAACTCCTACACATTGTTTTGGAGTGCATCATGTCTTTGTCTTCCTGGATATTAATTCCATAACACTTGTGGATTAAGTGTTCATAATTGATACAAAGAAATGGCTTTTTATCCGTGTATCTCTTTTGTGATCTCCCGCCACATATTCTGCACAATGCATTTACTCTCATTGTATGGAACACAACTGTGTGTACACAGACTGTACGCGTTTCATCAGACTCCATCATGATCAAAAGTTAAATCAAAAGTACATTTACAAGGTTGACTGTTAGCGTTACACTATTTCCCAAGAAAGAAACGAGGCTATCTCCTCAATAGTATCCGTGTAACTAAGCCCTCTCTTTCCCCAATGCCGGGAGTGTACACCAAGTCGGATGTCTGGAACTTGTCTGTCGACACCTGTCAGTGACCTCATTAATTACCCTCCTGCTTCCGTCCCCCACCATGAACCCAAAATCCATTAAGTGATACGTACTGTAGGCATGCTAACCCTTATGCATGCAAGTGTGTTTCACTGGGAAAGGTAGCGTCTTTGTGTTATGGCTGTGGGAACTTTGTCAATTTCACAATAAATTCTCGTTCTCGTACGCATCAACAAATTCCCGTTCTCTTTATTTTCACCATGACCTGCTACACAAGTGCAAGTCGTAATGTTGTCATGTTTGGTATCAGTGTGTAGGTGAGAATTTCAACTTTTGAACGATGTTGCTTCCACAACAGTCACTGTAGGCAGAGATGTGTTATGAATACAAATGTGTAGGTAGTTGTTATAGCGGCAGAGAGCCGGTCACGCCGTGTACCGCACAGTAGCAAACTTCAAGTGCGATATAAATAGAATGAGCGGGCGAGAGTGGAATGTTACCTCGCGGCAGCCTTATCTCTCTGGCAGCTGGAAGCGAACTAAGTGTCAGCTATGGTAAAGGCGTGCTTTGGGTGTTACTGGTAATGTGGCGACTTCTGGTTTTGTTTTTGGAGTGTCTGATTTTTTGGTCACTGTACGAGTCTGTGGTTTGTATTTTTTGTATAATTGATACCCTACGTAACCAAATCCGACAACAAATCCGACAATTATATATTTTGTTGATTGAGGGTCAGACTTAGTTGTTTGTCTCTCACTTTGATGAAGGTGTGACGGTACTGACACAGGTCCTGACGGTGGATCAGTTACATGAGTCTTTTCTGTTTGTGCTTGAAGCTGTAATTTTTTTTGCCTATTATATTCAGCTAATCTTTTTCCAGCCTCAACCCTGCCTGGACTTTTAGTCTTCGTCACAGTTTGAACCTGTGTCAAAACAGGGTCGGGGTTCAGTTGTGGAGTCGCCTGGGTTTCGTCCATTTTCTTCTGCAGTAAAATTTATTTTTGAAAAATCAATATGGCTACCAGTAACAAGCAATGTTACGACAGGTGCAAGGTAATTTCCAAACTTGTAAAACATGACACATGCTAATTTACCAATTGAACTTGAAACAATAGGATTGCTTTCAAGGTCGTGTGAAAGACTGTCACTATCCACAGGTAGAAAGTGACTCACTGCTTTTGTGTATAGGCATACTAGAGATCGACTTAAATCACGTGTCATTAGTGAAGCGATGTGGTTCTCATATTTTGAATGAAGCTTGATTAGTTCATCAGCAGTGAGAGATTCAATATCCTCTGTCATGTATTGTTTTCCGAGATAAGTCTTTGATTTGCCTGACACAACTACAGAAAGAAGGCGCTGTTTTTTTGAGTCTAAGTCTTTGTTTTCTACAGCATTAATATCATTTAGAAGAAGTAATTCATCTTGATTCATTTTATAATAAAAAATATTAATTTTAATGTCATTGGTTTTGGAAATCTTTATTTTACTGAAAAAAATAAGGAGAAACCAAAAAAAATGGGCGGTGCAAAGGTGTGGGAGTATGCGGTCGAAAAATCCTGGAATTTTGGGATAGATATAAATTGTCCAAATTCGCTCTTAGTTACTATTTTTCAAATAAAAATAAAGAAAATATGGGGAAAATGCATGGTGTGACTAAGTGTGTATTTTGTGGTCAAAAACAATGGAATTAGGGGGTGTATATAAATTGTCCATTTTCGCTCATATTATCTATCTCTCCCCCCTTTGCACAAGCAACCATTGGCACTGTAAAACAGTATGGATGGTTGCATGCACATTGAGGGCTTACAGTTAGACAACTTGCAACTGTGATTTTTTTCCTCCTAGTTTTAGGGGGTTTGGTTGTTTTAGTGGCTTTAGTGTTTTTAGGGGGCTTAGCTGTTTTAGGGGGTTTAGGGCGTTTGTGGTTTGTAGGTGTTTTAGTGACCGAAGGAGATTTAGGGGTTTGCAGTTTAACATCATCCATTAACATCACAAAATCATAACATCTACAACATAACTTATAACTGTGGCTGTCATGCAGCGTAGAAGTTAGAAGTAATCTATGCTGGATGGAAGCGACAGTTTGATTCCCCTTTGTGCAGGCAGCCATTGGCACTGTAAAACAGTACGGATGGTTGCATGTTCATTGGGGGCTTACAGTTGGACATCATACATCAACATCACAAATTCATTACATCTACAACATAAATTACAGCTGTGGCTGTCATGCAGTGTAGAAGTAATCTAGGCTGGTTGGAAACAACGGTTTGATTGCCCCCCATGTGCAAGGAGCCATCGGCACTGTAAACAGTACAGATGGTTGCATGCAGATTGGGGGCTTATAGTTATCATACATCAGCATGACACATTCATAACAATTTTTTTTAATTAACATGACAAAAAAAAAAACAAACTTGCATTTGTGATTTTTTTCTCCTTATAAAGGTTTTTTTTAATGGCATTTAGGGGCTTTAGTGGTTTTAGCAGTTTTAGGCCTATAGAGGGTTTGATTGTTTAAAGTTTTAGGGGGGTTAGAGGTTTGTGGTTTTTATGGGTTTTAGTGGACGAAGGGGATTTAGGGGTTTGCAGTTGGACATCATCCATTAACATCGCAAATATAACGTTTCCAACATAATTTACAAACTGTGGATGTCATGCAGTGTAGAATAATATAGGCTGGATGAAAGTGACAGTTTGATTCCCCTCCCCCCTGTTACTGACAGCGACTGATCATGGTGAAGAACCTTATAGCACCTAGTATACTGCAGAGTGTGTCAAGTAGTATCCTGGGAGCTATGCTAGTGCCATTTACATCTCGGTCACCATCAAAGCAGATGTGAGGTATATTTTCAATTATATTATAAAATAAAATGGCCCAAGTTGGACAGCAAAGTAAGTAAGTACTGAGCCAATTGTCAATCCATCATCTGTCCATCTATTGTCCATCATAAACTTTAAAAGCCCTATGCTGTTACTGTCCCAAAAACACTTCTGCAACAGTTTGTTACCACATGCTACATACAGGTAGTATGGGTAACATGAACTTTAGAGCCTACCTTGGATTCACCACTGTACACAGACACACACACTGACTCACTCAAACACTAACATTCCTATAGGAACAAGCAAGCAAACGATCTTGGGCGACTTGACTTCATGGTTAGGCAAGTTGATTTCTGCTTTGGGCGACTTGACCCTTTACTTTGGCGACTTGACCCCCTCACTTTGGCGAGTTGACTCGTACCTTGGGCGAGATGCGGCATGGGCGAGTTGGCAAGTTGACCGGCAACCGAGTCTTCCAGGCCACACAGGGCAATTGCTTCCGGTGCATGTAGTAATTTTCCGCCAGAAATAGTTAAAAAAAATTCCTCCCTTTTTGCCATTTTTTTAGGGTGTAAAACTTCAATTGTGTGCCTTTTTTGGCGTTTTGAGCAACAAAAGGCATGACAGGTGGTGTGAAAAAGAGCAAAATCTGGGTAATTTTAGTCGACCTAGTGTGTTCATGGGAGCCTAATTGGGGCATGTGCACGGTTGTATGCAGGCTTGCAGACGACAGTTTTGTCATGAGTGTTGTGAAAAACGCTAACTCTTAATTTTTTTAAGAATTGCTGAAATAGCTTCTCCTGTGATGTGCTCCGCGTGGATTTTTTGTTTTGGCAGAAAAGTTCTTCGTTCATAGTTTTATGCTGCAAGAGGCTAACAGATAACAGTGTGTGAAAAGGGGGTGTAACCTAATTGCCCTGTGTGGCCACAATGATATATTCCTGTACTCGACGAGTCACACAAACTTTAAACTCCATTAGGAAAAAAAAAAAAAAAAAAACAACTTTGTATATGAGGCAGTTACTGTACTAATTCTAGCAGAAAATAAGTACCTGACAAAAATCTTTCACCGAGTAAATTTGGCGTCTTCCCGCCCTCCGACCCCCCCCCCCCCCCCCCCCCCCCCCACGTCTCGTCCATCTTTTTTTTTAAATTGACATTTTGAAATCAAGATCAGTGAGCGCTCAGTGTCGTGGGTGCTTGTCCCAAACAAAAGTGTGTGTGGTTGAGTGTGAGGGGGAAATGGGCCTACCCTTAGAGCGAACAAATCCATGGAGACAGCGACGATCCAGTTTTGTTGCCTCACCCTGAACGGTAAAAGTGGTCTCCCTTAGACCAGCGCAGACACCGTTGTAAACATTCGAACGTCCGATGTGTTTGAGTGCAAGCAATAATCATGATTTCTAACGTAAACAGCCTTTTGAACTTTGACAGTGGATGTATTCCTGACAGAGAGTTTCTTCTTATTGGACAGAGTGGAGCGAATGGAAGCTTTTTGCTTCACCATGCCATCGCATCGTCCGTCAAAGAGGGGAGAGGTGTCTGTCTACTGAGTTTAGTACAGAAGTTCCACCACTACAACTCCGTATCTCAGAAAGTTGGAGTAAATCTGCAAACAGCAAGCAGTTCGAATCAAGTAGTTTTTATCGATGGACTTGATGTTCTGGCGAAAACATTTTGTACTGATGAAATGACTGACGGCAGAACTGCCACGTTTTTGACTCGTATGAAAACCACTATCCTAGAAACGTTGACCGTTTTACGCAAGGACAGGACACGTGATCCTGTAATTGTGATCGACGATGTGTCAATACTGCTGAGTATGGGACTGCATGTGGACAATGTTGGGAAATTTGTGAACAGTCTTGTGTGGGATACAATGCACATGGATAAGCAAGGGTCAGAAACTGAAGATTCCTCAGTTCGTTTGGGTGTGTCTCTGGTGGTGCTGTGCTCTTACGCGGCGAATGACAGGGACACACTCGGGTTGTGGAAATTTCTGTCACATCTGAGTTCAATGCAAGTGGATGTGACTGGCCTGCAGACTGGGTACTGCAAGGATGTTCACGGCCAGGTGATTTCTCTTTTGTAAATATAATGCAATTCACATTTTGCATTCATTTACCCCCCCCCCCCCCAACACAGTTTGCCCTCATTGAAAATTCCTACATTTATAGTTGTCCTCTGGTGGCTACATTGAGGCAAATTGACCATGATAGCTGAAAGATGGTGCCAGAGGAGCTTAGCACCTAAGCTTGTTTGGCACCACCTTTGAACTATGAAGTATTATGGTTGTTGATCTATTTTCTGTTGAGGCTAAATAGGTTATTTTTTAACCACTTCACACTTACTTTTACTTACGCCTGTCACCCCTCCCAGGGTATAGGCCGTCGACGAGAGACCTCAACGACTCCTGTCCTGTGCTTCTCCTTCGATTTTACTCCAGGTGGTTCCCAGTCTCTTGATGTCTGCTTGGAGGTCTCGATGCCAGGTGTTTCTCGGCCTGCCTCTTTTCCTCTTTCCCTGGGGGTTCCATGACAATGCCTGCCTAGTGATACTGGAAGCTGGCTTTCTCAAACTGTGACCAATCCATCCCCATCTTCTTCGCCCAATTTCATTCTCTGCTGTTATCTACTGTTCTCTCCCAGAGTCTGACGTTGCTGATCTTCTCTGGCCAGTGGATTTTCAAACCACTTCACAACCAGAACACAAAGAGCAGAATCCAAGCGCAAGAGGCGTAGATCCTCCTGAGCCAGGGGCTCATGCAGATCTCTGCTTGTTCCTGACCCCACTTTGTTGCTTGGATAGATGAGGTTCTTTGTTTTTGAATGAACACATTTCAGAATGAGGGGCCAGTTGCATGAGTGAGCTTAGTCCTGTGCCAGCGACTAAGCAAGGTGCTCCACTATAGCGGAGCACCTTGCTTAGTGGCTGGCATAGGACTAAGCTCACATGCAACTTACCCGAGGTTCTTTGGTTTTGAAGTAGCAGATTTTCAGTAACAGTCTGTGACCAGAAGCAGGGATGGGGTTAACTTTTGTATGGCAGCTGCAGGGAGAAATTATCAGACCTTTCTGTTTCCACAGGTGTGTGTGGTGTGGAAGGACAAGATCGACAGACCAAGACAGCATCAAAGAAAAAGACTACAGTTTAAACTGTCAGATTCCGGAGTGGACATTTTTGCCGCAGGAATGTCATCAGCTGTTTTGTGAATGCAGTGATGCATACTATTACTAAGCCGAGTTGGAAAACATCTCTCTACCAGAGAATATATTAATCTGTTTTCTATTTCTCTGCATACTAAACTGAACCCAAGTCAGCGTGCAGTCACAAGTACTGTAAACTTTACTGGCAGATGCATGCACAAGGGTGGTCAATAAGCATGGATATATATTGTTTAGCCACTGTATCTTAGAGGGCAACACACATTTGCAAAATCTGTTCAGATTTTGAGTGTAGTTTCCAGCTCTATCCCTGAATCTTTCTTGGACGATACTTAATGGTACCACCTGAGGAAGATCCCGGTTTGTGGCCGGAAAGCATGTGAGGGTGTTACGTGGCAGTCGTTGTCATAGTATGATACAATCACACCAGACGCGCGCACATAGGGTTCTTGTAAAGAAACTTCACTCGGCTGCAACTCGTCACAAGTGGTACAAGGTTGTAGACCACACTGGAGTAACAGTTCCAACAGTATTTTATTCTCATGATGCACTCTCAGCACAATGTGTCCACAAATGCACCAACACTGATACACTGTCTCCTCTAAAATGCAACAACACATTTGACACATGACACTGCGTCTCTCATACAATGTACACACATAATTCGCTAACATGCCTTTTTATACTATTACCAATTTCCAGAATAATCCTGCAAACTACACAACTCAACCAATCAGAAAAGAAAACGTAACCAAAACTCAATGTTCATGAAAAAGAACGCTCTAGATCCGACTACAAATTTCCACTACCATCTAGGTGTATATCATAAATGTTACCGACTACTACACAACTTTGACGTCATATTTCAGGTCACTAGATCGGCTGAGACCCTTCCCAAAACTTCCAGTCTAATGTAGGTCAGACTTTATAACATTGTAGCGAAAATATGCATGACAACAAAAATTGATTGCAATTTTCATGCAAAAGAAAACGAATCATACTAAAAAGGTACGTCAATCTTATCCAAAATAACTCAAATGAATATCGGATCTTTCCTTTGATCAACACACAGATGCTCTCAAAAGAATAATACAACCACAAACATAACACTCTCAAGAGAATAGCACAACCACAAATGTAACAGAGGGAAATCTACACAGATTGTGCAAGGTATCTTGCCTTCTAACATCAAAACCATTGGAGATGAATGAACCATTACAGCTCAAGGGTAGTGCCTGATTAGTTGGGCACCTAACCAGTCTAATGAGGCACGAAATCCAGACCAAAAGACCAAAAAGGTGACTGCCAAGTGTGTAAAATGCAAAGAAAATCCCAATAAAGAAAGAAAACGCAACACAAAAATTTAATAAACTGTGATGTGAAAAACCTGAAACTACATAAATTGTTGCAATTGTCCTTTCTAACCCTTTTCATCCTGATACACTCCTGCTTGAAAAGCATTGGACTGTGATAGTTCAAGGGTGGTGCCAGAATAGCTTGGCGCCTGAAGCTATTCCGGCACCACTCTTCAACTAAAATGGTTGATCTATCTCTTAATCTGTAATGTAGCCTTCAAAGGACATAAAGCAACTTTTAAAAGACCAGCCTCAGGACATAATGGGTTAAGTGTGCCTCTTGGATACATGTCTGTGCATCCATTTTGAATTCATCTGTGGTGAGATGTGTACTTTTCTTTAGTGAGATGAATGCAGTAATGTATTTATTTCCTCAAAAACATTACCGATGACATGACTAACTGGAAGTGTCTACTTACACAATTTTAGCCTAAGAACCCATTGTGCCCCTGCACAACCCGGGAGGCACTCGGGGAACCCCCAGAGGGGCCGAGAGTTGTCTCCCGTGCCTGCCCATCTGGTTCCGAGTCATACGATGATTCCTCAGTCAGTCTACTTAGCTCGCGCCGTTCAGATGTGTTTGCTTAGCCTCCAGTCTTCCCCACGTGCGACCGGTTTGGAACCCGTACTGGACTTTGCTCGTGACTGTTCTTGGCCCTGCTAATTCTGCTGTGCCGGCCCTGGCTTTGTGCTGCGCTTCCTAGTGAGCTCCGGTTGCGCTGCTGCCTGCGGTCGCTTCTCGTCCCTTCTTCCTGCGCCCCCGCCTTC
This sequence comes from Semisulcospira habei, assembly GCA_036245525.1. Classification (NCBI taxonomy): domain Eukaryota; kingdom Metazoa; phylum Mollusca; class Gastropoda; family Semisulcospiridae; genus Semisulcospira; species Semisulcospira habei. Next base: position 58,498,424 of record BTPG01000008.1, on the reverse strand, counting down.
CCTCACCGACAGTGGTATGGAGGTGCCTTTCCCCGTTCCCGCTGCTGCGGAGAGGTAAGGTAGCTGTTATGGCCTTTGGCCGGCCTCCAGGCGGGAGCCCTTGGCTTTACGTGTTACATCTGACTACCATTTGCGCCGGACTTTGTGTTACTTGGCCCGGCCCCCGTGCTCTTTGCTGGCTTCGAGTGTGGTGTGGCTGGGCGCTTAATGCGTTGTGCTTTGTTCCTTGACAGCTTAGGCTACGCTTCACTGGCGGGGCCCCTCGCTCCCGCTCCTTCACACGTTAGGGTCGCCATTGTAGGGCCTAACACATATACGTTAGGTTGCTAGTGTAGCCGTGGCCTCAAATGTTTGCCTTAGCTGGGCAGAGCCATGTGCTCTCGCTTGTACGCTTGCATGTGTTGCAGTTGCCAGGTGAGGACCTGCACACTGTGTGGCGATTTCCAGTGGCCAGCGGACAACCACAAGGTCTGCCTTCCCTGCTCCGGCTGCGCCTCGGACCGAGCTTGCGACATCTGCTCCCCCTGGCCTGAACTGAGGTGGTCTCAGTTATGGAGCTTCTACAAGCGGGACCGGCCGTCCCCTGTGAGTGACCCTACCATCCAGGCGCCCCCCACTGTGCCCAGAGCAGTGACCAAACGGTATTGTGCCGACCCTGTGGAACAGACGACGCGCCGAACGCGTGCACCCAGCACTGCTCGGAGAACTGAAGTCGATGCGCGGACACACAGCGCCCGCCTCACGGAGCCCGGCCCACAGGAACGCGCGTCACGCCGCCCCTTGTCCGCTATAAGTTCTCGCTCGTCTCTCACGCTCGCGGACTCTTCCAGGGAGTCCATATGCCGGCAGGGAGCCCGGCTTTCAGAGACCGAGGACCTCCAGCTTCCTACTACTCCTGGACGCTCATCGGAAGGACCGCCGCGCGCATCAGACGACCAGCAGCCCCCCCCCCCCCCCCATGCTTCCCCTCGGCGCCGCTCAGGCAGGAGCCCTCGTCGGGATCTTGGTCGTTCTTCCCGTCATCGCAGCCGTTCCCCCACAGTCTCGCCACAGCCCCCGTTCAGACTTTCGGCGTGGCCTGTCTTCCTCTAGCGTCCCTCTCCCCCGCCGCCCCCCCTCCCAGGATGACAAGGCACTGAGTCTTCTCCCTGAGGACTCTGTTTCTGCGCTGCTTGGCCCCCCTGGCCGTTCCTCCGCTTCTCGCTCGGCCGTCTCCGACGTCTCGGACCCTTCGCCGCTGGCTGCGACCTCTCGTGCGGAAACCTTACTCGCCCTAGATGAGGCAGCCCGCCTCATCTCGGCCGCCCTCCCCGTCGACGCTTGCCCCCCTCCCCCCCCCCCCCCCCCCACTCAAGCGGAAGGTCTCCGCCTTCGTCGACGCTGGTAAGCAGACCAAGAAGTTTAAGTCGCTCCCTCATCCTCCCGGATTTCGTGACGTGGGATGCCTTCTCTGCTCATCTGCTCGCCGCCCCTCGGGAGACCGATTTCTTCTCCGACCGTAGGTGGCCTTGACATCGCCTTTCGTCAGGGATGGTACTCCGGACACTCCCTGGCCTTCGCCTGCCCCCTTCTCACGGTGGACCCGGCGGGCGGCCTTACCCTCCTCAAGCGTGCGATTCCCCAGGGCTTAGACAGTACTGCTACGCTCGTTCGCAACACTCTCGCCTGCTCGGGCTTCCTTGAGCTACTCGCCCAAGCCTTCGTTCGCAGGATCGAGGACGCCTGGCATCCCTCCTTGACTCCCCTCCTCGGAGATCTCCTCGCGGAAGCGGCCAATCGGGCAGCCTACCACTTGTCCGTCAATGCCATGGCGGCGTCCTCCAATTGTGACCTCGTGCGTCGGGATGCCATTCTGCTGGCCTGTCGGGGTATGCCTCCGGACCTGCGTAACCAGCTTCGCCGTGCCTCCCTGGGGGGACCCCTCCTCTTCGGCGACACCTGGAACTCGGTGAAGATGGCGAATGCGGATCGGTGGCCTGGCAAGACTGCTCCCCCTCGCTTTCATCCAGCCCACAAGGCTACGGGTCGCGCCCTGCGGTTCCCCAGACACCCTGCCCTGACCAAGTTGGCTCCTTTGCCCCCACCCGGCTCCGTCCTGCCTGTCGCCCCGGGCGGGCCGCCTGACTCCTGCGCTCCTTCGCCCCCGCCGTCCGTCCTGGGGTCTCCAGTCAGCGGGAGGCTTTCACACTACAGCAAAGTTAGGCACTCGTTGTTCCCAGACGACCCCTGGATCTGGACCACCGTTACCGACGGCCTTCGGATCTCCTTCCGCTCTCCTCCGCCGCTTCATTGCTCCCCTTGGTGGACCCCTGTGCCGTCTGACACGCGGAAGGCCGCCACAGAGGTGGTTGTGCGCCCCGACACTCTAGCCTTCTACAGCCACCTATTTCCCGTACCTAAGCCGGGCGGAAAGTGGCGACCAGTCATCGACCTTTCGGCGCTGAACACCTTTATCGCCGCACCATCCTTCCACATGGAGACGACTAGAGCCCTCAGAGCCTCCGTCCAGCCTTTGGACTTCGCGGTGAGCCTGGATCTATCCGATGCATATTTGCATGTCCCCATTCACCCCGCCTTGAGTTGCCTGCTCTGCGTTAAACCCAAATAACTAACCCCGCCTCAAGGAGGTACCTCCGCTTCGCCTGCGACGGTGTAGTTTACCAGTTCCGGTTCCTGCCGTTCGGTCTCAACCTCAGCCCATGGGTTTTTACCCGCCTGATGGACGCAGTGGTGGCCAAGGCACGGCAGTCGTCGTCCAGTCCGACGTCCAACTACCTCGATGACCTCTTACACAACCAGTCGGTGGCTGTCCTAGGAGTGGACAGGGATGCACTGATGCGGCTTTTGGCTCAGTTGGGGTTTCTGATCAATGCGGGCAAGTCGGACCTCACGCCCTCTCGCCACTTCGTCCACCTGGGCATGGAGTTTGCCACCAACCTCAACAGAGTATGTTTGCCGGAGCAACGGCAGTGCCCCGCTCATTCATTCCGCGCTGGGTACTGATGTGGCTAAACTCTGCCAGGTTTGAATCGCTGCCGTTGGCCCGCTTCACGGATGTGACTCGTAGGACATGCTTCCTGTTGGCCCTTGCCACCGTGGCCCGAGTCAGCGAGCCACACGCGCTCTCGGCGTGCCCTGCCTGCCTACAGTTTCGTGCGGATGCTCCGTGCAGCTTCTCACGGACCCTGCTTTTCTTGCCAAGACCAGGTTTCCACTGACCGCGCCACAGGTGATCACCCTACGGCCGCTGCGTGGGATGAACCTTCCCTGGGAGACCAGGCAACAAGATCCCATGCGCGCCCTACGCGTTTACCTACGCCGTACCAAATCCGTCCGGAAAGGACGGTCACGCCTCTTTCTGCCTCTAAAACCCGGCAGAACTGACATAACAGCCCAGACGATTTCTTCCTGGTTATGCTGGGTCATTAGGTCCGCCTACCAGGACTCCTCCCCACAGGGAGCAAAGAGGCGCCAGATACGCCCACACAAAGTACGAGCCATGGCCACGAGCCTCGCATTTGACCGGAACTGCGCGGTCAAGGACATCGTGGCAGCCGTGGGCTGGCGAGCTGAATTGACCTTCGCCCGCTTCTACCTCCAGGATCTGGCAGGCCAGCGAGACAATCTCGCTCTAGTGGGGGACATCACGGCAGCACAACACTCCCTCCCGGCACCGTAGGTATGCACATTGTCGGGAGTATGCAACAGGGAGGATGGCCCTGCATTGGCCCCGTGGGAGTGGTTGGGGTAGCGGCACCATCCTCCTTCTCGCTGTTCTTCCAGTTAGTCATGTCATCGGTAATGTTTTTGAGGAAATAAATTCATTTTTCTCTAAAAAGTATTTTTTAAAAAAATACTTACCGATGACATGATTCGGAGGACCCTCCCACCTGCCCCGCTTGCCACTGGTGAGCTAAGTATCCTGACTGAGGAATCATCGTATTACTCGGAACCGGAGACACAGGAGACAACTCTCGGCCCCTCTGGGGGTTCCCAAGTGCCTCCTGGGTTGTGCAGGGGCAGAACGGGTTCTTAGGCTAAAATTGTGTGAGTAAGTAGACACTTCCAATTAGTCATGTCATCCGTAAGTATTTTTCGAAAAAATACCTTTCAGAGAAAAATGAATTTCACCACAGAAAAGACAAGGAGAGCATTGTATACCTGTTGTCAATTTAAAAAAAAAAGAAAATTGTGTTGAACTGGCCTTTCTAGGTGTGTTTGTTCTTTGTTGGAATTTTCTAATGAGGCGCTAAGCTTTCCAATTTCTGTGACAATTACAAAGTGCTAAGCAGATTGTTTTCAATGTAAATGGATTCAACCATTAAATAAAACAAAAACACAATTTAGGATATACTTCATAAAGTGTATTTCCGCTTTATCAACAGAGAGCAAAGTACATGTAGTAAAACAAAATAGAAACAAAAAAGATACCCCTTCCTCTCCCCAGTTCATGCAGCCATCTGTGAACAGTACTGGTTGGTAGCTGTATGCACAGGGTTGTTAATCATTACACATATTTTCACATTAAAAAAGCAGCGAATCTACTGACTTCTCAAAATTTGCACCCCAGAGGTCACTCGCATACCCTGTTTGACCCTGATGCACTACAGCGGGAGATGGATTGGTCATGATAATTCAAGGGTAGTGCAAGATTAGCTTGGCACCTGAGGCGCCAAGCTAATCTGGCAGTACCCTTGAATTATGACCGATCCATCTCCTCCAGCTGGTAGTCATTAGGTGACGCCACCAAATTTGGAAAATGCAGCCATGGGGTTAAATGGGATAAGTTGATTTAGGCTTGTGCCAGCCACTATAGTGAAGCACCTTGATTAGTGGCTGGCACTATACTAAGGTCACATGCAACTGGTCCCTGCTGTCAGAATTGCCAGTACGCTTAGCCAGTTTCTTCGCCATGCCTTATTTCCAGCTGACATTACACTCTCAGCACTAAATTTACAAAGTAAGGACTAATTCTGCCCTGTGAAGGCAAAAGATAATATACCCATTTGTGAAAAGCAAAAGTTTCCTTGTATTGTTGATAGTATTACAATGGAAATCTTGCTTTACACAAAAATTGAATGTACAGTCTTTTGCCTTCACGGGGCAGAATTACACATCAAATGCACTTTAACATTTATTAACCCTTTTTATCCTGATGCACCCATTGCTTGAAATAATTTGACTGACAGTTCAAGAGTGGTGTCAGAATAGCTTGGCACCTCAGGCGCCAAGCTATTCTAGCACCACCCTTGAACTAAAACGGTTGATCTATCTCCTAAATGTAATGTAGCCTCCATAGAACAGTAAGTACATTTTACACAATCAGTCTCTGGATGTAATGGTTTAAGGTACAACTGAAGTGTCTGGTTCTGTGAGATCCGTCATCACCTAACTGGTCAAATTAACATACAAAGCTGTCATGTTGAAAGCCTCCAATGTGGGAGCTGACCTTTGAAGAGGGCTGTCATACATATTTACAATTGAGAAAGAAACTACTGCTTTCCAGTCGCACTTGAATAAACAAAAATATGTCTGTCATCAATTTGCCTTATCAGTGTGTGTGTATGTGTGCAGCTGATGGATGACTATGGTGTATGCATCACTGAATGTGTGTGTGTGTGTGTGTGTGTGTGTGCAGAAACAGTAAGTTGGCACAAATTAGGATTTTTGTTTCTGATTATCATATTAACTCTGCAGAAATATTTAAGGGTCACAAAGTCATTAGCTGAGAGCAGGAATACTGTACTTGCAACATGGTACAGCAGAACAGCTTGACATGATACAGTGGTGACACACTGATAACCACATTTTCTCAAATATGTGCATCAGTAAAATTCTCTTTGAGAATATCTGTCAGATTGCAACAGGCTTTCCGCAAGGATTTAAAATTGTCCTTTATGGGTACGGACAGCGTGACAAAAAATTCATCCTAGGCGCTCCAGTCCTTTGCGTACTTGAAACACAGCAGGGATAGTTCAATTTTTCTCAAGATTTGTCGGTCACTGGAATGGACGGCCTTCCCTTTTTCTGTCCCTGTCAAAATGTGTCCATCAAATACAAAGAATTTTCTATTCATGGAAAGCCTGTTGCTATATCTGTGCATCTTGGGAACACTGAGCAGGATTCACTGGCTGGTACACTGTTGCAAATTGTGATCACGAAAGTTTTATAGGTGTCACTGACTCTTACCTCACATGAGGGAGACACTGTTAGTATTAGTGTGTCAAAGAATGTGGTTATCCCTAAGTGAGAAGCAGAACAGTAAATACAAAGACATTTTAGTTCAGTGGATTAAGCCAGCACGCACCATCTCCAAAAGGCATAAACAGCTCCCAAGGGGCCCATGAGAATTCATGCCTTTTGCTCATTTACCTCTCCAGTTTGTGGTACAACAGTGATCCAGGTGACTGAATGAATCGGACCAGTATACTGCTTGGACATCCTCGCTGTGAAGGCCTTTAATCTGATTTTGATTCCTGGAAGCACTTTATCTGTGTTCATGTGCTGTGTCTTTTGTTGAAGTTGAAAGTTGCAAACTACGCTTTGCCAGTCAGTTATATCATGCGGCTTTTTCATTCTGTCATGATGTTTCGCCACTCGCTGATGCCATTGGCCACTCCCACATTTAACATGTCAACCTGAAAGTTAAAGTAAAATTTTTATTTAAACTACAGCATCCACTGTTTCTGCACACATGAAGTTTATCTTCCTGCATAGGATAACAAACCTCGTGCTGGGACCATATGGCGTTGAGGCGCGTCCCCTGGGTGGTGGATAGGGGATCCCTCGCGAGAGGGGTGCACCGAATGAAATAAGGTGCCGTGAACCAACATGGTCTAAGGGAAGGAGACCCCGACAGAAAACCCCTGGTCCTCCTAGTAAGGGGTTTGGGCGTGGGGTTGGCTTCCCCACCCTGCAAATAAAGAAATAGCTACAAAAACGCCGACGAATAGAGAAACAGCAATTCCTTTCCTGGAGGAGGAAGGTTCTTCTACCAGAAGATTTATGACGTCGCGTGGTGAAAGCCGGAAGTCTTCGGAAGCCACAGGACCGAGCCGCCTCTCTATCCAGGGACACAATCATGGGCACATGGAATGTCAAGACCATGTACCAGAGTGGGAAGTCCGCCCAGATAGCAGTGGAAATGCAAAAGTACAACCTTTCCTTGCTAGGTATCAGTGAAGCCAGATGGACGCAGTTTGGCCAGAAAAGGCTGTTAACCCATATCATACTGAGGCTAAAAGCTTCAAATTTGTATACTGCCATATGCAAGCTACATTATAGTACTTGCAGATAAGGATATAGAACAATGGCTTTAGTTCAAGGGTGGTGTCAGAATAGCTTGGCGCCTGGAGGCGCCAAGCTATTCCGACACTACCCTTGAACTATTTTAGTCAAACTTATTTCACACACTAGTGTATTCCGAATGATAAGGGTTAAGTGGGGAGATGATTCTGTATTCAGGTCATGAAGAGGAGAATGCCCCCCCATACAGAAGGTGTAGTATTCATGCTGTCACCAGTGGCACAGAGAGCGCTGATGGGCTGGGAACCTCTTGGGCCAAGAATTATCACAGCAGCCTTTAGAACCAGGAAAAAGATCAAGCTGAACGTCATCCAGTGTTATGCGCCCACTAATGACAGTGACGAGGAAGAGAAACAAGAGTTCTACGACCGACTCCAGAGTGCTGTGGACAAATGTGCGGAGCGAGACATCACCATCATCATGGGCGATTTTAATGCCAAAATAGGGGAGGACAACACTGGATACGAAGAGGTGGCGGGGAGACAGGGACTAGGGGAGATGAGTGAGAACAGGGAGAGGTTCGTAGACTTTTGTGCTCTAAACAGAATTGTCATTGGAGGCAGCATCTTCCCACACAGAAGAATACACAAAGCAACGTGGGCCTCACCTGACCATACTACTGAGAACCAAATAGACCATATCTGCATTAGCAAGAAATTTAGAAGATCCCTTCAAGATGTTCGAGTGAGGAGGGGAGCAGATGTCGCGTCAGACCATCATCTGCTTATCTTAAGAATAAAGCTCAAGTTAAAGAAAAGCAGTTCCAACTACAGAGGAATCACCTTGCTGTCAGTACCTGGAAAGGTCTTCAAAAGGATCATCCTGGAGAGAATGAAGAGCTCCGTTGACCCCCAGCTGAGAGACCAGCAAGCAGGATTCAGGAAGAACCGATCATGTACAGACCAGATCGCCACTCTCCGCATTATCGTGGAACAGTCTCTGGAGTGGAGCTCCCCGCTGTACGTCAACTTTGTGGATTATGAGAAAGCATTTGACAGTGTGGACCGAGAGACTCTGTAGAAACTCCTACGACACTACGGTGTACCCACAAAGCTCGTCCGCCTGATCAAGAGCAGCTACGATGGCATGACATGTCGTGTGATCCATGAAGGGCAGTTCACCAGGGAGCTCCAGGTCAGAACCGGTGTCAGGCAGGGTGTCTGCTGTCTCCGTTCCTCTTCCTACTGGCCATAGACTGGGTCATGAAGATGACCACAGAGCACAGACGAAGTGGAATACAGTGGACACTGTGGACACAGCTTGACGACCTCGATTTTGCAGACGACTTGGCATTACTGTCCCACACTCATCAACAAATGCAGGACAAGACCACGAGGCTTGCTGACATCTCGTCCCAAGTGGGCCTCACCATTCACAAACAGAAAACAAAGACAATGAGGCTGAACGCAACCAGGGAAGAACCAGTCTTGCTTGCTGGCACCCCGTTGGAGGAGGTAGAGTCCTTCACCTATCTCGGGAGCATCATAGACAAAAAAGGCGGCACTGATGCAGATGTCAGAGCACGAATCGGTAAAGCCAGAGCAGCCTTTCTCCAGTTGAAAAAAGTGTGGAGTTCCAGAGAGCTGTCACAACACACCAAAGTCCGAAAGCAGTTCTCCTATATGGAGCAGAGACTTGGAGATTGACAAAAACCACAGTCAACAGAGTACAGACCTTCATGAACAGTTGCCTTAGAAGAATTTTGAAAATCCACTGGCCAGAGAAGATCAGCAACGTCAGACTCTGGGAGAGAACAGAGCATATAACAGCAGAGAATGAAATTGGGCGAAGAAGATGGGGATGGATCGGTCACAGTCTGAGAAAGCCAGCTTCCAGTATCACTAGGCAGGCATTGTCATGGAACCCCCAGGGAAAGAGGAAAAGAGGTAGGCTGAGAAACTCCTGGCGTCGAGACCTCCAAGCAGACATCAAGAAACTGGAAACCACCTGGAGTAGAATCGAAGGAGAAGCACAGGACAGGAGTTGCTGGAGGTCTCTCGTCGGCGGCCTATACCCGGGTAGGGGTGACAGGCGTATGTAAAGTAAGTAAAGAAAAGCAGCACAGGGACAAGAAGACAGCGCTATAATGTAGGCCTTCTGAGAGAGACTGGAGTGAAAGAAGAGTTCAAACTGGTGCTGTCCAACCGGTTTCAAGTGCTACAGGAGCTAGTAAATGAAGAGGAGGCAGTCACCACACAGCAGCAGTGGAAGGCAGTTAGAGAGGCACTGAACTCAACCTGCAAAGACACTGTAGGGTTCAGGAAACATCATCACATGGACTGGCTGTCGGCACAGACCTTGAAGAAGATAGAAGTGAGGCAGCAGAAGAACGCAGTTGTCAACAACAGTCGCACGAGAGCAGCCGAAGCAAGGGCACATGAGGAATACTCGGAAGCCAACCGCGAGGTGAAGAGGAGTATCAGAGCAGACAAGAGAGCCTACACAGACGGCCTAGCTGCAGAGGCAGAAAAGGCAGCAGGCAGCGGCAACATGAAACAGCTCTACAACATTACCAGAAGATTGTCTGGCAAGTATGGCCATACAGTAAAAGACAAAGAAGGCAATCCTATTGCAGACAGAGCTGACCAACTCGACACATGGGCTGAGTATTTGAAGAATTACTGAACAGACCCACCCCACCCGACCCCCCAGACATCCAGCCAGCAGAGACTGACCTACCCATCAGCTGTGACAGACCCAGCTGGAAAGAGATCAGAAGAGCAGCATTTTTGAAGAACAGCAAAGCAGCAGGGCCAGATGGCATCCCAGCGGAGGCTCTGAAAGCAGACCTAGAAACAACAGTAGAGATGCAGTACAGACTGTTTGGAAAGATCTGGGAAGAGGAGGTGATGCCGGCTGACTGGAAGGAGGGGTACCTAATCAAGCTTCCCAAGAAAGGCGACCTCAGCAAGTGTTCCAACTACAGAGGAATCACCTTGTTGTCAGTACCAGGAAAGGTCTTCAACAGAATCATCCTGGAGAGAATGAAGAGCTCCGTCGACCCCCAGCTGAGAAACCAGTAAGCAGGATTTAGGAAAAATGAATTTTTCAATTAAAATGCATTTTTTTGAAAAATACTTACCGATGGTATTACACTTAGGAAATGGCTCTTAGCTGGCCTAATTTTAGCCAAATTTTGGTTGTGTCCGTATAAGGGGGTGTTGGCAGGAGTGGGGCGCCATAGACCATGCCAAACCCGAATAGCCTCCCCTTACTCACATCCGGTACAAGATTACCCAGCATACCCCAGTTTAGTTCTTAGCGAACTGCGGCAAGCGGGGCCGGAGGGAGGGACCTTCGAGTAATACCATCGGTAAGTATTTTTCAAAAAAATGCATTTTAATTGAAAAATTCATTTGTTTTCTCAAAACACATTACCGATGGTATTACACTTAGGAAGAATCACAAAGAGGAGGTGGGTGCCGCTATAGCGCCCCTACTGCCAACCACATTGCCCACAAACTCGCCCTCCTGCAGCACACTCCCGATAATTTTAGCTAAGATACCTGCGGCGCCTAGGGCGCCGGGAGGGAGTGTTGCGCTGCTGCGGTGTCTCCCACCAGCGAGAGGATCTGTCGCTGGGAGGAGAGGTCCCTCAGGTAGCAGCGGGCGAAAGTGGACTCCGCTCGCCATCTCATAGCCGCCACAAGACTTTGACTGCACCGGTGCTGTCGCAGCGGAACTTGCGGCCATGGCTCTGACCTCGTGCGCCGCGATGTGCAACATGTGGCATCAACAGGTCAACGTCCTGGAAGGCCGGGCGGATAACTCCCCGGAACCAGGAGGAGCAGGTCTGGGCGGAGATACCACGTCTACCTGTGGACAGAGGGAGAAAACAGGTGTGTGCGTCCCGCCCTGCGCCAGCTTGGTCCGGCGCAGGTACACACGGAAGACTCTCACCGGTTCCTATTGTCTGGGCTACTGAGTGGAATCTGACACTGGTACGGGCAGACAGACATAGACTGTAGGGCAGCCAAGGCGACCACGACTTGGCCCTGAAGGCTGGTACCGTAGTAGTTGCACGGCGCCTTCCGTCCGTAACAGCCAGCCATCTGTGTGTGTGTGTCGACAGCGCGTACGGATACTGACCCTGGAAGAGGTAAGGCTGTCACCGGGTTTTGAAGTCTGTTCTCCCGGGTGGCACCCAACACGCGCAGGGCGAAACAACTGTCGCCGTCATGTAGGCCGCGTCTCGTCCCGGCAGATGTGTCAGGTAGCTGTAGCATGAACCGGTCGACTGGCACTGCCAGCCACCCGGGTGTGTGGACAGCGTGCATAGTACTGAGCCTGGAGGTTGAGTCAAGGACTGCCCTGAAGCTCTCCTCCTTGAAACATCCGTCAGGCGCGTCATGTGCCGGGTTCCAACAGACGAGGTTGAGATCCCGTAAGCCCCCAAGGTAGAACTTGGTCCCTGCGCAGCACAGCGGGGCATTCCAAGCGAAGGGAGCCTCTGAAGTGAGGTTTTGCAGCTACCCGGGTCTGATGAGCGAAATCGCCTGTAGGAGTCGGCGATCATGGTGAGATAGTCCTGAGCGGTGAAAGGGGGCCGTCCTTAGGAGATGAAAAACCCCGAGGAAGCACCCTGCCAGCTGGGGCTTCGTCCAGTTCGGAAGGAAGAAGGTTGTCATTCCCGTCACACAGCGCTCGTCATCTACCCTCGCAACTCGACTGGTTGAGGGTCTGCGGGTTGTCTCGGTAGCACCCATGGCCGCCGTAGGAAGCCTCTGTGGAAGAGGGCTTGCTGCCCAATCTCCGGGTGCGCACCTACATCCACCAACCTGCAACACAAGTAATGGCGGACAACCAAGCGTATAATTCGGCATTCAATCTCGCTGGCGAGCAGTGGAGCCGGAAGATCTGGCCACAGCGACGCCTCCCCGCGCGGCAGGCCTCCAGCGCACTAGCCTCTCCCAATTACGCCCTCCTTCTCCAAGCAGAGGAGGTGTCAGGTTGAACGGTGATCCCCTAGTACGTCATCCGTCCTAAGAGAGCTGAAGAAGGGACTGAGAGTCCCTCCTACACTGTCCTGCTCCCGTCTACTGGGAGTCCCACTCGAACAGGACGACCACGCACTCCATCCTCGACGGAATCCCGGCGAAGAAAACACGTAGTACCTGTCCCGTAGCGTCGGTCCTCTAGTCGACGGCGAAGTGGGCATGATCCCAGCCTACCGCCCGGCTTGCCAACTGGTTACGACTTCGAAACTCGAGTTGTCCCAGGTCCTGGAGACGCACCGCTGCTCTCAGGTCTTTGTCTGGTATCTGCCAAGATGACGAGGCACTTGTGTCGAGTCGAAGGACGAAGATCGTGCTCCAATCTACCGTCTAGTGTAAGAGCTGCGTCGACCCTACTGCCACAGGCCCGAGCGCAACGACCTCTCAGGGACTAATTCCTGCCAAGTTGTCCCGTCTAACTCCCTGTACTTGCGCCCCCGGCCGCAGGATCCACAGCGCCGAATGGGTAACTTCCTGAAGGCGCTACCGAGGGTAAGTCCATCCGCTCCGGTCCGGCGCTGCAGCCTGCCGGAACTCCAAGTCGCCGCCACCCAGGGAAGCGAACGCTTCCGCTAGGTCCCGAAGCTGTCGTCTAAGGAGGCGACAAGCGTGCCTGGTCACCGCTGACTACGGCCAGGCCCAAGCGAAGAGTAGCACCCCGTCGGGGAAATGAAGCGACAAACCGCAAGTCATCTCAGGCGGAGCTAATCTGAACTGTGTGCATACCCCCGATGAAGACGGCGTCCGCAGTGAAGTCTGTCGGACCAGTCCTCCACCCGCGCTGACCTCTATCCCTCGCGCGCCTGGAGTATGCTGTCCCTGACGTTCACAGGAGTGTGCCGTTGGCGTCCCGTCGCCGCCTCCGTCTCTCGGAGTAAGTCGCCCAATCCGGTGCATCGGACGAACCGCGCCTCCGCGGAAGAGTGGTCCCTGCCAATCCTGCCTGACGGTCCACAGTGTTTTAAGAAGGCTGCTACATCCGGCGGCGCCCGCAGCGTGAATCAGCTGAGTGACAGGCCTTGAAAGCCTCCTTGTCGGTCTGCCCAGGGGCCAAGAGGTTCTCCACTGCGCGGTGCCCTGCGTGGCCGACTCTCCACTCAGCCGCGCGCAGTCGATCAGGACGGACGCAGCAACCGTTGGCAGCGGAAGAAGTAGGATCCAGCTGAAGCCACCAGCGCCTCCCCCGGCGCCCTGAAGCAGAGACAGAAGCCGACCAGAAGGGGCAGGGACTTGAATGCTTGGACGCGATGAGGGGACCTGCGTAGTCCCCGGCCCGAGTAGACTCTCCTGTAAATCTTCGCAGTAGACGGCGAACGCAAGACCTCTCGGAACTGCGAGCGTAGCGACGTAGAGAAGCTAACCTCGTCCAGCCACGGCGAATGACGTCCTCTGGTGTCCAGCGGGAACCGTATGTTCCGCCCGCAGGCGAAGGGATGTCCAACCCCTCCGAAGTCCGGGGAACTCCGGCCGGCGGCGATCCAACGAAGGCGGACCCCGCACTTGGAAGGAACAACGTAGTCTCAGGGGGCCGCTCCCCCGAACGGTGGCGAAAACTCGGAGAGCCCGTCTTCCCTTGCGTAGCGAGCCATGGAACTGGGACGGCGTCTCCTGTTCCTCTCGTACCCCTGGCTTCTGTGAGGCGAGTCCCTGCTTCCGAAGGGGAACTGAAGATCATGAGCGAACGCCGGAACCCGGATCCCATCGTGAGGTCGTCTCTTCTGCACTGCATCTAGGGCGGCTCTCGTCGGCATGGTCGGCGCGAGGCGTGGCCCAACATCACCGAGCCGGGATCCTGCAGTGCGAAGTGCAGTGGTCCTGTAGCCCTTGCGGTCGCCACAAGCCATAAAAAACTGGTGAGCAGCCCGGGCGAGGGCGCCCAACCTAATAATAAGAAAAATTAAATTAATCAATGCTTAATGCATGAGCACAATTTGATTGTAATAGCCCTTAAGGGATAATCAAGTTATTGAATTAGATTAAAATATGGGAGACAGAATACCCCTCTGTTTTCACATCTCTATTGCCCAAAGCAAAGAAATCGGATTAGAGGTTCCAGGAACCTAACCTTGGAAGGATAAGAGGTGTCGCGCCCCAGCGGCCTGGCGAACCGCTGAGCCGCTGGGAAAGCAACCTTTTAACCCCTGTGTCGCGCACCACGATAAACGTACATACTCATACGTGTTTGCTACCGCGCCCACATGCTCTCACCGACACTAGACACTGTCCAGCGCCTGAGAAGCCGAGCAGTCGCTTCTGCATGTCCGTTTATGACTTGTCGTCTGGCCCGGGACTGGAAGCATCGTAGGTACGGTAGCCGACGCCAGCCCTCCGCAGTCAGTGACTACAAGCTTACTGGGCCGGGGCGCCTAGGTCACTGCCGTTGACATGGGCCCCACCTTGATGCTCTGTCCACCTGCTGTTTGTCCACTCTGGCCTGCGGAAGGACAGTGGAGCGGGTCACTCTTGAGGCCGGGTCCCGGGCCGGTGGAAGAATCATTGGTTTAGCCATGCAAGTAGAGGTTGTCAGCTACCTCTCCTGCTGACCAGAGCCCAGAACAAGGTATCTTGTGCTTTACAGGTCCGGGACCACCTTGGGTCCCACCTTAAAACACTTGGGCGTCTCTGTCCGGCGATCTCTGACAGACGACATACTCTCTCTGTGGGACAGCAAGGCACTGCTTCTGATTGGGGTCCCCTTTGTTACTCTTGGGCGTCTCTGACAGGCGAGCTCTGAAAGACGCCGACCGCTCTCTGAGTGACAACTTGCCGACCTGGTTACCCCCTGGGTGCAGTCAGTGTACTTTCAACTGACTAAAAGTGTACTTTGGACTCACATGTGTATTATTCACAAGCCAGTGAGTTGTCAGTTTCTCCAAAAT
Organism: Semisulcospira habei; assembly: GCA_036245525.1. Classification (NCBI taxonomy): domain Eukaryota; kingdom Metazoa; phylum Mollusca; class Gastropoda; family Semisulcospiridae; genus Semisulcospira; species Semisulcospira habei. The sequence goes on along the minus strand of BTPG01000008.1, from coordinate 58,483,246 downwards.
GTGTATTTGTGTATAACGTGCACATGTATGTGTACCCCAACAAAATAGTGTACTTCAATACGCCGAATGTGTATGGTAAACAGGTCTGGGCAACCAAGCCACTAAGGTAGCAACGCAATTTAGTAATATTTAGGTAAATACCCCTTGTCAATAGACAAACAGAGAATCAGCCACGACTTATTACTTTCGTATGAGGGAAGTGTCAACCGAGCCACTGCTTCCGTGGCCACGATCTCCGATAGGCGTCGCACGCTCTCCGTGGGACAGCAAGGCCACTGCTTGTGCCCTGGGTCCGACCTTGTGGCTGTCAGGCGTCTCTGCCCGGTATCTGATAGGCGTGGTACGCTCTCTGTGGGGAAACAAAGCCACTGCTCTGACTTGGGTCCCAGCTTGTCCCTGCCAGGTGTCACTGCCCGGCGATCTGATAGGCGTGGTACGCTCTCTGTGGGACCACGAAGTCCCTGCTTCGGACTTGGGTTTCGCCTTGTTACACTCTGATATCAGTGTCCGGCGATCTCTGATAGGCAGCGTACGCTCTCTGCGGGACAACGAAGTCCCTGCCTCTGACTTGGGACCCACCTTGTTCATCTCGGACATCAATGCCCGGCGGTCTCTGAAAGGCGTCGTACGCTCTCTGCGGGACAACGAAGTCCCTGCTGCTGACTTGGGTCGCACCTTGTAAACTCGGACATCAATGCCCGGCGATCTCGGATAGGCGTCGTACGCTCTCTGTGGGACAACGAAGTCCCTATCTCTGTGCGGGACAACGAAGCCCCTGTTCCTGACCTGAGGCGTCGTACGCTCTTTGCGGGACAACGAAGTCCCTATCTCTGTGCGTGACCACGAAGTCCCTGTTCCTGCCTTGAGGCGTCGTACGCTCTCTGCGGGACAACGAAGTCCCTATCTCTGTGCGGGTCAACGAAGTCCCTGTTTCTGACTTGAGACGTCGAACGTTCTCTGTGGGACAACGAAGTCCCTATCTCTGTGCGGGACAACGAAGTCCCTGTTCCTGACGTGGGTCCCTCCTTGTTAGCTTGGACATCACTGTCGGCCGACCTCTGATATAGTAGGACGCAACCGGAGGTAAGCCCCCCCAGCGTTACCCATCTCTCTTCCAGTCATGAGGCGGACACCTCACCAGTGCGGGTCGACTCGCCTCCTGCTCAGGGAAGGCCCTCCGCATGCTCGTCCGAGGGGCCCTGAAAGTCGCCACACATCGTGCAGATCCGAACCTAGTTACTGCAACAAGAGGGTACAAGATGAAAGAGCGAGCGTGGCCTCTAAGGTCACGCAATAACAACGCGCGCGCGCTGGCGAATCGGACATAATTGAATATGTAGTCGAATCAAACGAGTGTACAGCGCGTGCCGACGCTCGGCGCTCCTTCCCACCCAAGGGCGCCGGTCGAGGGCATTCACCGAGATATTACCTGGCCATGGCGGAAAAAATTCATTTTTCTCTAAAAGGTATTTTTTCGAAAAATACTTACCGATGACATGACTACATGGGAATATCTACTTCTAGGCTCAATTTTAGCCTACTTGCCCGTTGTGTGCCCACACAACCCGAGAGGCCCTCGGGGAACCCCCCAGAGGGGCCGAGAGTTATCTCCCCATACCCGTCTTACCAGATCCGGTCACGAGACCATTCAGTCTGATACTTCGCTCGAAAGCGGCAAGCGGGGCAGGGGGGAGGGTTATCCGAGTCATGTCATCGGTAAGTATTTTTCGAAAAAATACCTTTTAGAGAAAAATGAATTTATTTCCTCAAAAACATTACCGATGACATGACTACATGGGAGAATTGCGAAGAGGAGGCGGGTGCCGCCCACAACTCCCCCAACAGGACAACGCCGTCCACCCCGTGGCACACTCCCGACAATTTTAGCGAAGTGCATACCTACGGTGCCGGTGGCACCGGGAGGGAGTGTTGCGTCGCGGCGATGTCCCCCATCAGTGCGAGATTCTCTTGCTGGCTAGCCAGGTCCCGGAGGTAGAACGGGCAAGACCGACTCGGTGTTTCAACCCACGGCTGCCACGATGTCCTTGACAGTGCCGTTTCGCTCAAACGCGACGCTCGTGGCCATAGCTCGTACCTCGTGTGCGAGAATGTGCAGCCTCTTAGCTCCCTCAGGGCTATCTCTTGATAAGCGGAGCGTATGACCCAGCGGAGCCAGGAAGAGATCGTCTGGGCTATAATGTCACGCTGTTTGGGTCTTAGGGTAGGAAGAGGCGCGACCGCCCCCTGCGGACGAGATTGGATCGCCGCAGATAGATTTTAAGGGCGCGCACGGGATCCTGTAGCCTGGTCTCCTGGGACCGGGGTCGGTCTCTCAGCGGCCTAATGGTGATCACCTGAGGCGGAGTTAAAGGAGACCTGTTATTTGCCAGAAAGGCCGGGTCCGTGAGCAGCCGGACGGAGTCGTCTGTTCGGGACTGCAGACCGGCAGGGCGCGCTGAAGGCTCATGTAGCTCGCTCCCGCGCGAAGCGGTAGGAAGTGCCGGCAGGAAGCAGGTTGTGCGTGCCAAGTCCGCGAGCTGGGCCAAAGGTAATGGTACGAAGCGGGCGGAGTTCAACCACGTGAGCACCCGGGGTAGGTCCCAGCGAGGAAGGAACTAGCGGAGTGTCGGGCGCTGGATGCCGAAGTGTCCCATAAGGTCGGCTAGGTCCTTGCAGGCGCCCGGATCGGGTCGTCCCAGGTGACGATAGGTGTCCGCAATCATGGACAAGGAACCGCGTACCGTGACGAGGGCTAGGCCTTGGTCTCGGAAGAGCCAGAGAAGAAGTCCGCCAGCGGAGGATGCGTCAGATCCGTGGGCGTAAGGCCATGATCGGTGCACCAGGAACAGAGGACTCGCCACTTCCCTCGTAGACTCGAAGGGTCGACAGTCTCCGGGCCGCAGCGATCGCCTCCATTGCTTCCCCTGAGTAGACTCTAGCTCCGAGAGCTTGCTGCACAACCTCCAGGCGTGAAGGAGGAGACACTCCGGGCAGGGGTGGAACAGCGGCTGGCGTGGAAGCTTGAGCATGGCCCGCGGGGTGGGCAGCAGCAGGGGCGGGTCTGTGACGAGGCTGAGCAGATCGGTAGTCCAGGAGCGGTTCCAGACGAACGGCGCGACCAACAGGAGGAACGCCGAACAGCCCCAAAGTTAGAGGAGGACTTAGAGAACCAGGACGGTAGGGGGACACGTATAGGCCACAAGTCCGTCCCCGGGAAAGGAGAGCGCATCGACAGCCTAGGCAAGGTGGTCGGGAATCGGGGAGACGAAGAGGGGGAGCTGGTGGTTCCACCTCGTGGCGACCAAGTCGACCTGGGGAGTCTCCCAGCGGGCGCAGATCATCTGAAGAAGTCCTGTCGCAGGGTCCAATCCGTGTGTAGGAGTTGGTCGCGGCGAGACCAAGAGTCGGCCAAGACATTCAGGCATCCGGGAACGTGCCGGGCTTGAAGGATACTGCTCCGGTCCTCGCACCAACACATCTTCCTGTAGAGGAGCATACACCGGTCAGGTGAGCGTGTGCCACCTTGCTTCTAGATGTAAGCGACCACCGTCGTGTCGTCCGAAAGCACGAGAAGCTCCTGGTGTCCGAGGAGGTAATCCCCAGCCTGAAGGGCTCGCCAGACGGCCTGCATCTCGAGCTAGTTGATGAGGGTGTGCGCCAAGTGTGAGGGCCAGGAGCCCGCCGTCGCGAGGAACCGGGTAGGAGGTGGGCCCCCCCACCCCGAAGGCTGGCATCGACGCAAGGAGAGACCTGTGGAGGGGGAGAGGCTAAGGGAACTCCCGACGCTAGCCACGTAGGGTCGGTCCACCGACGAAGGTGCAGATGGAGCATCTGGGACACTGGGACCGCGGTCGTCAAGTCTCCGGAAGACGGGAGCCAATAGAGAAGAAGAAGCAGTTGAATTGGTCGGGAGTAGAGACGCCCTAGTGGGATAAGATCCGCTGCGGCGTTCATCAAACCCAGCAACTGAAGCCAGACTCTGGCGGGGGCTGCATCCTCCCGAGCTAACTGGTCGGCTAGATCCCCCATCTTCTTGATCCGGGGCGCCGGAAGGCGTACCGTGTTGAGGTTGGTAGCGCATTCCATACCCAGATGCACAACCCGGCGGGAGGGAGAGAGATCCGACTTGCCGTCGTCTACTAGGAAGCCCAGGTGTGCCAGGGGGTGCAGGAGGGCATCTCTGTCCGTGGCTAGCGCAGTCTCCGATTGGTTGCGCAACCGGAGGTCGTCCAGGTAGTTCGACGTGGACTGGAGGAGGACTGTCGGGCTAAGGCGACTAAGGCGTCCATCAGCCGAGTGAAGACCCAGGTGCGGAGGTTGAGTCCGAACAGCAATCCTCCCGAAGGCGCTCGAGCGGTGCACATCAGCGTCCCGAACTGAAGTGGAACGGCAGGAGTCGGAGGCGCGACCGAGTCGCGCAAGCTAGGGCTGACGTCTCTGCTGGCCGGACTCAGTGAGTAGGGCGCTACGCCGGCGTACCGATCCTCCGGAAGGATCAGCGGGCTTAACGGGGAGAGACGGGAGAGGAAGGCCAGTCACGTGGGACGGCACATGGCGGACTGCTGCAGGCCGGGCTCAGTGAGGCGGGCGCTGTGCCGGCAAACAGACCCTCCGGAAGGGTCAGCGGGCGTGGCAGCAGTGGCAGTCCTCTGTGACCTGAAAGTGGAACGGAGGGAGTCGGGGCGCGACCGTGTCGCGCAAGCTAAGGCTGAAGCCTCTCTCGGCCAGACTCCGAGAGCAGGGCGCTATGCCGGCGTTCAGATCCTCCGGGGGGAGCGGCGACGATCCCGGCGAGGCGAATGATCCCTCCAGCGACGCTCGAGGGGCGAGCGTGAGTGTCTCGAACTGACGGTGGAACGGGATGAGTCGGGGGCGCGACCGTGTCGCGCAGGTTGAGGCTGACGTCTCTCCTGGCCGGACTCAGTGAGAAGGGCTCTATGCCGGCGTCTAGATCCTCCGGAAGGATCAGCGGGCTTCTCGGGGAGAGAGAGAGGATGAAGGCCAGTCAACGTGGGACGGCTCATGGCGGACTGCTGCAGGCCGGGCTCAGTGAGGCGGGCGCTGTGCCGGTAAACAGACCCTCCGGAAGGGTCAGCGGGCGTGGCAGCAGTGGCGATCCTCTGGTCAGCGCACAACGCCGGGTCCCGACGATCCGACCGTTCCGAGGGCCGATGCGAGGAAGGGCGGTCGTTACCGAAGGGGCGGCTGAAGTGTCCACAGGATCCGGACGAGAGAGAGTAGACGGAGGTCGCTCTCGACGATAAAACTCCAGAGGTCCGACGAAGCGTCTCCGGCCAAGTCGCACAGACATCACGAGGAACGAACCGCCGACCCGTAGAGACTGAGTCGCCGAACAGCAAGGGTCCACCCAAGAGGGCACGGTGAAGTTGCGCTCGCAGGTCCGGCGGCAACGTACTGCAGGGGCGGAGCAGGGCATCTCGACGCATGAGGTCGCAGTTGGCTGAAGCCACCATCACGTTGACCGAGGAATGGTAGGCGGCGCAATTGGCGGTCTCCGCGAGGACCAGCAGGTCTCCTAGGAGGGGAGAGATGGAAGGATGCCAGGATACCTCCACCCGACGAACCAAGGACTGAGTGAGGAGCTCCATAAAACCCGAGCAGGCGAAGGTGTTTACGGACCAAGGTCGCTGTCTTGTCCAGGCTCCGCATCGGGGACCGCCGCAGCCGAGTCAGAGCGCCGGCTAGGGACACCGCCGAAGGGTCCAGCGTAGGCAGAGGGATGGAGAAGGCCTGGGAGAGTCCAGCATACCAGTCCCGCCGAAACAAGATGTCTAAATCCGTGGGCCAGCGACGGTCGGAGAAGAAGACCGGCTCCTGGGACGAGGCCAGCTGTAGGTGCGACGAAAGGATGTCTCGAAGACCCTAAAGCCGGGCGGTTGGGGAAGCGACCTAAACTTCTTGACCTGCCTCTCCGTGTCAACGAAGGCGGCGACCTTCCTCTTCAGCTCCGGGGAAGCTGCCGCGTGCGAGGTCGAGCGATCCTCGTCCAACAGAGCCGAGACCGAGACTTCGGGTAGCAGGCTGAGCGCATCGTCCTGCAGGGGGCGTCGAGAATCCCGCTGACGGCGCTCGCAAGGCGAGCGAGAGCGCGGGCGTCTGGAGGAGGAACGGTGAGGATCAGGGTCGCAGCTGCGTCGCGACGGACGGTGCTGACGTCTCTCCGGGCCCTACTCCGGAAGTAGGCCACTATGCCGGCAAGGCGATCCTCCGGAAGGATCAGCGGGCTTGGTGCGGGGAGAGTGGTGAGGACGGCTCGTCAACGACGGACGGCTCAAGGCCGACTGCTGCTGGTCACTCTCAGTGAGACGTGCGCTAAGCCGGCAAACAGACCCTCCGGAAGGGTCAGCGGGCGTGGCAGCAGTGGCGGTCCTGTGGTCAGAACAACCGCGAACCCCGAAGCGGGGACCGTTTCGTGCGGGAGTAGCCGAGGAAACAGCCAGGGCGGCCAACGTGTCCAATGGCGCTGAACGCTCGAAAGCCGGGCGGGCACGCTCTCGGCGGTAAAAGGACCAAGGTCCGCCCACATAACCTCAGGCCAGGCCGCACACCGCTTACACTCTGGTATCAGAGTCAGTCCACCAACCAATACCACGATTTTGAACTTCCAAAATTACAGCAGCTCGCTTGAGCTTGCCCTTGGCACCACGTGAAAGCTGTGTTTACGTTCGGTGTGTGAGTGAATGCGCGTAACTCGCGTGAGCGCGCTAGTTGGGCCCAGTTCGGGGCAGCGCTTTGAGCCGATTTTCAATTGGGAAAAAGCGCCTATTTAACGTGCTTATTATTATTATCATTATTATTATCAAACCTAAGTCATCGCACCGGGAGCACAACGACATTATCGAAGCGTAGGCGGGCTCCCGGTGAAAGCGTAATGGGGCACTCTCGGAGGGCTAGCGGGGCTTTAACCAGGCTAAGACACACGGAGCCCAAGGCCCACGTGCAAAACGGGCGCGACACGGCAACAGCCGACCGTGAGCTAATCAGGCGCTACGCCCTGAAACAAACCCCAAAGCAAAAGCAGGGAAGCACCCACAGGCAGCCGGCTCTCAGCCCGAGGGCCGGCCGAGGGAACTACCGCTACCTTACCTCTGCAACGAAGGGAAGGGGGGGGGGAAGGGCAGTGAAACCGCCGTCCACAGAAGCAGAAGAATCCCCGCAAGAGGCCCAACGAAGCAGGAAGAGAAGGCCAGATAGAAGGCAGGGTAGAAGCGGGCGCAGAGCACACGAAGTCGGCAACCAGCGTCGGTAGGCAGAAGACCGGTCGAGGCGGCGAGAGCGCGGGCCAGACACGTCTTCTCTCCACGAGCGAAGTAGAAAGACTGGATGGTCTCGTGACCGGATCTGGTAAGACGGGTATGGGGAGATAACTCTCGGCCCCTCTGGGGGGTTCCCCGAGGGCCTCTCGGGTTGTGTGGGCACACAACGGGCAAGTAGGCTAAAATTGAGCCTAGAAGTAGATATTCCCATGTAGTCATGTCATCGGTAATGTTTTTGAGGAAATAAAGGAGCAAACCCACGTATCACCATATCGTAACAGCACGCCACACAGCCCGACCGGTTCGGAGCGCAGGCCGAAGCAGCGTCCGGAAGCCGCCAGTCACAGTCTCCATGGGACAAGCCGTAGGCCCGTAGAACACACAGGTCGACGAGGCGGCACAGCGTGAGCACTACTACCCCCAGTCACGCCACCATCTCCACAGTTCAAGTCCCAACGAACGAACAGTCAAGGTCGAAAACGACCGGCCAAGAACCAAGGCGGAGCTCGAACAGACACAACCTACTTCTGCCAGCTAAGAACTAAAACTGGGGTATGCTGGGTAATCTTGTACCGGATGTGAGTAAGGGGAGGCTATTCGGGTTTGGCATGGTCTATGGCGCCCCACTCCTGCCAACACCCCCTTATACGGACACAACCAAAATTTGGCTAAAATTAGGCCAGCTAAGAGCCATTTCCTAAGTGTAATACCATCGGTAATGTGTTTTGAGAAAATTAATTTTTCTCTAAAATGTATTTTTTTGAAAAATACTTACCGATGACATGACTAACTGGAAATAGTCTACTTGCTTACCAATTTTAGCCTAAGACCCAAAGGGTCCCCCCAGGAGGCTCTCGGGGATCCCTGAAAGGGACGAGAGAGCTATCGGGGATCCCTGACAGGGACGAGAGTAGCCTCCCCTGCCCATCCGGTCAGGCGCCAGGTGGTGTCTCCTTTAGCCAGTTGTCTACGGAGTTACCAGCGGCAAGCGGGGAGGAGGGAGGGACCTCCGAGTCATGTCATCGGTAAGTATTTTTCGAAAAAATACATTTTAGAGAAAAATTAATTTGTTTCCTCAAAACACATTACCGATGACATGACTAACTGGAAGAATGGCAAAGAGGAGGAGGGTGCCGCACAATCCCCTTTTAGAAACCTCTTCAGGGACGCAGGCGGCCCGTCACTCCTGATCACCCACTCCCGACAATTTTAGCGAAGTGCCGCCTAAGCGCCGAGGGCGCCTGGAGGGAGTGTTGCGCCGTAGAAGCCGCCCACCAGCGTAAGGATGTCGCGCTGGAACGTCAGGGCGTGAAGGTAGGAGTGGGCGACGGTAGATTCGGCCCCCTACCCCACTACAGCCAAGTCCGTCACCGCGCAGGTGCGGCCGCAGGCGAGACTTACGGCCAAGGCGCGAACTTCAAGGCGCGGACCGTGAGTGTCTCAGCTCCCTGTGGGAAAGGTCGCGAAGGCGGACCGAAAAACCCAGCGGAGCGAGGAGGAGAACGTTGGGCTGAGAAGTCGGATCTGCCCGCGGCAAGGAGACGAGCCCGTCCCCTCAGCATGGACTTGGAGCGACGCAGGTAGATACGAAGAGCCTACACCGGGTCTTGCTGCGGAGTCCCCCGAGGAAGCCGGGTCGTGTAAGCGGCCGAGTGGCGATGACCAGAGGCGCTGTCAAGGGAGACCTAGGCTGAGCGAGAAGGAAGGATCCGGGAGTAGCTGAATGGAGCCAACCACTCGGAGCTGCGGGCCAGCGGGGAGAGACGAGAGAGTGTGGAGCTCGCTGACGCAGGGCGCCGAGGCGAGGGCCATCAGGAAGCAGGTCTCCGAGTCACGTCAACGAAGCGGGCCAGATGGAGCGATTCAACGGTCCGAAGTCAGTCAGGGGAGGACCAGGGAGGTCCCAGCGCGGGCCAAGGGGGCGGAAGACCGGATGCTGCACGCCAACGCGCGATAAGGTCGGGCAGGTCCTTGCAGGCGCTGGGTCGGGACGGCCGAAGTGACAGTAGGCGTCGGCGATCCAGAGGGGGGCTGGTGCACCAAGGGGAGCCAGCCTTGGTCTTGGACGAGCCAGAGAAGAAGTCCGCGAGCTGAGGAGTCGTCAGGCCGACGGTGGAGAGGCGGCGGTCAGAGGACCAGGCACGAACACGCCACTTTCCCTCGTAGACACGTCTGGCAGGTCAGCGGGCTGTCGCGCTCGAGACGTCTCCAGCAGAGAGAGCTTACCGCACAGTCGCCAGGCATGTAGGAGGAGTCGCTCGGGCAGGGGTGGAAGAGCGGCTGTCGGCGCAGCTCGAGCATCGTGCGGGGGGTGTGGAGAGGGAGGGTGAGCCCGTGGCGAGACTGAGAAGGTCGGAAGTCCACGATCCGGTCCAGGAGAACGGCCACCAGGAGAAGGACTGCGTTGCATCCCCGGAGGCAGAGGAGGACATGAGGACCAGGACCACCGGAGGGTAGGTGGAAACGACCGGTCTGTCCCAAGGGAACGAAGTGCATCGACTGCCCAGGCCAGAGGTCGGGAACGGGGATATGAAGAGGGGAAGCCGGAGGCTCCACTTCGTGGCGAAGAGAACAAGGGGGGAGTCGTCCAACGAGCGCAGAACCCGCGAAGGATTTCCCAGCGTAGGACGCAAACCGTGTGAAAAAGCTGCCTCCGTCGCAAGCGGTAGTCTGACGGAGAGGCCGAAGGCCGACGCGTCTGTGAAGAGGTGACAGGGGTCGCAGTGCACGGAGCTCCTTCACAAGGAGCGGGGCACGACTAGACGGAGAGGCCGAAGGCCGACGTGTCTGCTAACAGGCGACAGGGGTCGCAGTGCACGGAGCTCCTTCACAAGGAGCGGGGCACGAGTAGACAGAGAGGCCGAAGGCCGACGTGTCTGCTAACAGGCGACAGGGGTCGCAGTGCACGGAGCTCCTTCACCAGGAGCGGGGCACGACTTACCAGGGATGCGAGCTGGGTGCTATCCCAAGTCCGAGGGGAGCTTGAACAATCTCACCGTGCTGCAGGAGGTCCCAAGGAAGACGGGCAGTCGCGGGTCGATCCGCGGGGAACACCAGGCTAGAGACCAGGCACCTCCAGTCAAGATGCGCAGCCAGCGCAGCCGATGAGAGTGGCAGCAGGCACCCGGTCGATACTGTGTGGTGGACACCGGGTCACGGGAAGTCGCCGTCCGGGGCAGAGGCGCACTTGGTAACTGCAACATACCCAAACATGAAAGGCGACGGGTGGCGGTTAGCTAACACCGCCAGTTAAAGCTCCGAAGTAACCAGCGAAACTCACCGTGAAATGCGGGAGAAATAAACAGAAGGCCGAGCCAAGCACCACGTCCGGCCCAGCAGGGCGAGACGTAGAAAGCGGCCGGGACTGTACCTTTTCATGGCGGAACGGTAGAGTGACGAAGCCCAAGGCACCGGCCACTAGGTCACTGGAGGTCGCCGTACTGGGGAGCGGCGCACTTGGAAACTGCAACCCAAACCCAAACAAGAAAGGCGACCAGTAGGGGCAACAAACCCCGCTATTTAAGGCTTCGAAATATGAGAGACACGCTAATTCACAGTGAAATTTGGTTATTTATTTGGGTGTAAGGCCGAGCAGGCGGCTAAGGCCATGTCACGGCGGTCACAGTGAAAGCAGAGAAAAGCAACAGTAGCTCGAGCGAAATCCGACGGCCGGCCCAGCCAGGCCAGACGTAGGAAGCGGCCGAGACTCTACCTTTCCAAAGCGGAATGGCCGAGTGACGAAGCACAAAGCACCGGACACTAAGTCACTGGAAGTCGCCGCAGAGGGAAGAGGCGCACTAAGTAACCGCAACCCATACCCCCACAAGAAAGGCGACCGACGGCGGTAAACGAACCCCGCCATTACAAGCTTCGAAATTAAGAAACATGTGAACTGCCAGTGCCGAAATGCGGAGAGAAAAGAACAGCCGCTCGAGCGAAGCCCGACGTCCGGCCCAGCCAGGCGAGACGTAGGAAGCGGTCGAGACTTTACCTGTCCATGGCGAAATGGCGGGGTGACGAAGTACAAACCACCGCGCGACGAAAGCCTAGAAGGTTCCAGGGCCAGCCAACTGCACGAGGCACAGACGAGGGCTAGCAGGGAAGACGGGCCACGTCAGAGCCAGTAGCCGAGGGCTAGGCGAAGGCAGGCTGGAAGGACGGTCGAACCGTACACAGTCTATCCAAGGGTCAGAGGCTCAGGTAAACGCGTGCGAACGCTAACAGCGAAGTAGACAACTGGCTAAAGGAGACACCACCTGGCGCCTGACCGGATGGGCAGGGGAGGCTACTCTCGTCCCTGTCAGGGATCCCCGATAGCTCTCTCGTCCCTTTCAGGGATCCCCGAGAGCCTCCTGGGGGGACCCTTTGGGTCTTAGGCTAAAATTGGTAAGCAAGTAGACTATTTCCAGTTAGTCATGTCATCGGTAATGTGTTTTGAGGAAACAAACAAACCGACAATGTACAGATCAGATTGCCACTCTCCACATCATTGTGGAGCAGTCTCTGGAGTCGAGCTCCCCGCTGTACGTCAACTTTGTGGATTATGAGAATCATTTGACAGCGTGGACCGACAGACTTTGTGGAAACTCCTACGACACTACAGTGTACCCACAAAACTCGTCCGCCTGATCAAGAGCAGCCACGATGGCATGACATGTCGCGTGATCCATGAAGGGCAGTTCACCAGGGAGCTCCAGGTCAGAACCGGCGTCAGGCAGGGGTGTCTGCTGTCTCCGTTCCTCTACTGGCCATAGACTGGGTCATGAAGAGGACCACAGAGCAGAGAAGAAGCGGAATAGAGTGGANAGAGTGGACACAGCTTGACGACCTTGAAGTTGCAGACGACTTGGCTTTACTGTCCCACACTCATCAACAAATGCAGGACAAGACCACGAGGCTTGCTGACATCTCGTCCCAAGTGGGCCTCACCATCCACAAACAGAAAACAAAGACAATGAGGCTGAACGCAACCAGGGAAGAACCAGTCTTGCTTGCTGGCACCCCGTTGGAGGAGGTGGAGTCCTTCACCTATCTCGGGAGCATCATCGACAAAAAAGGTGGCACTGATGCAGGTGTCAGAGCACGAATCGGCAAAGCCAGAGCAGCCTTTCTCCAGCTGAAAAAAGTGTGGAGTTCCAGAGTCACACCAAATACACCAAAGTCCGGATTTTCAACTCAAACGTAAAAGCAGTTCTCCTATATGGAGCAGAGACTTGGAGGTTAACAAAAACCATAGTCAACAGAGTATAGATCTTCATAAACAGTTGCCTTAGAAGAATCTTGAAAATCCACTGGCCAGAGAAGATCAGCAATGTCAGACTCTGGGAGAGAACAGAGCAAATAACAGCAGAGAATGAAATTGGACGAAAAAGATGGGGATGGATTGGTCACAGTCTGAGAAAGCCAGTTTCCAGTATCACTAGGCAGGCATTGTCATGGAACCCCCAGGGAAAGAGGAAAAGAGGCAGGCCGAGAAACACCTGGCGTCGAGACCTCAAGCAGACATCAAGAGACTGGGAACCACCTGGAGTAAAATCGAAGGAGAAGCACAGGACATGAGTCGCTGAAGGTCTGTCATCGACGGCCTATGCCCTGGGATGGGTGACAGGCGTAAGTAAGTAAATAGGATAACAAACACAGCAGCACAGATTCCACCATGTTCTACACCAACAGGGTTCAGCCTGGCAAAAAATGACTATGGGGCATTGGGCCCCTTCCTCCTAATTTCAATGGGCCCCACAGGTGTTCCACATTTGGCACCTTCAGGTGCATCAGCAGCTTCATGAGCGATCGAAATTTCAGAAGGGGGAGTCCTTCTTGGCACAACCAAAACATGGCCTTCAATGCCACCACCACAGCCTCTTCCTTCTTCCCCAGTGTGGTTTTCTGTCTTTCTTTCATACTGGCCGCTTCAGCAGGTGCGTTAATTATCAGCTGATGATCGCTGCCCTCTGCATGGCGAGTCAGTGTGCTAGTGCGAAAGTTGTCAGTGCCTGCCGCCAAGCTGGGTTTTTTTCCCCCATGCTTTCTGCATAGATTGCAGTACATATTGGCCTTGTCTTCGTCATATCTGAGCCACGGATACAGCGTTAACCAAGTTCTCTGAAAAGTTTTTACTTTCTGTTTCTCCTCACCTTGATCACTGACACACGTCGAAGTACTCGGCTGAGGCTGATCGGTACTACGGTCCGGATCGCTCACTTTTTGACTGTGACCTGACTCAGAGTCGGTCCAAAGGACAAAATTGCTTGTCCTGGAAGAAGCTTTGGTTTCTTTTTCGGCGGCATTTTTCAGAAGTCTTGGCAGAAAAGTCTAGAACCACTGTGAAACTCACGCCACCAGAACGCAAACCAGAGCAACGAACTGGTGAAAGTAAGCCTTCAGTGATTGGACTGAACCGAGTGTTTTCAGCCAATCAGCGGCACGGATGCATCCCAAACTCCGCGGAAAAACGAAACCGCGGTGGCGCACTGGTACTGGATAGCATTGCGCCCTGTAACACTCGTAATTGAGAGCCGATGCGGGATTTTCAAGAACAATGCGGTAATGCCGCAAGCCGCAAGGGTAAACCGAACCCTGCACCAAACTAATCAGGCACTACCTGTGAAATATCAAGGTTGATTTATCTGTTGCTGGGTATGGTCGGCTTAACCTCTTAACTTGTTCAGCCCGGCGCACGTATTTCCCAAATTTTGGAGGCATCAACAAACAACTATGCACCTGTTGCAGGAGATGGATCGACCATGATAATTCAAGGGCAGTGTCAGATTTGCTTGGCGCCTGTTGGCGCCAAGCTAATCTGGCACTACCCTTGAATTATCATGGTCGATCCATTTACTACTGTAGTGTGTCAGGGCTGAATGGGTTAAGTGCAAGACACAGAAAACACCACCCACCTGCTAGAGGCATATATTATGAGCCACCACATCTGTGGGGGCTCATGAGAATAAATGCCTCTTGCAGATGAGTGTGATTTGTGTCACTCTCATGAATATCTATGCTTCTGGCTGAGCTAATAATTTTCAGCATGGGCAGTGAAGGTGCTAACATCCTCACCTGCTGAATGATATCAAAGTAGAGGTTCTTGGTGTGGTTGATGGAATTCTCCAGCTTCTGCTGCTGTTGCTGAATCTCCCCGATGACCTCGTCTTTCTCCACCACCAGTCGCATCTTATCTGACTCACACGAGCCCTCTGGATCTTTCAGTGTCTCCTTCAGGCTGAAAAATGCATTTTTCTTTAAAAGGTATTTTTTCGAAAAATACTTACCGATGACATGACCTTATGGGAAGTGTCTACTACTTACGCAATTCTAGCCTAAGAGCTTGTTGTGTTACCACACAACCCGGGAGGCACTCGGGGAACCCCGAGGGGGCCGAGAGTTGTCTCCCGATACTCCCCATCCGGAACAGAGTACCCATAATTCCTCAGTCAGGATACTTAGCTCACCAGCGGCACAGGAGGGAGGGTCATCTGAGTCATGTCATCGGTAAGTATTTTTCGAAAAAATATCTTTTAAAGAAAAATGCATTTGTTTCTTCAAAAACATTACCGATGACATGACCTTATGGGAGAATGGCGAATAGGAGGAGGGTGCCGCGCTCTAGCACACCTAGGGCCCCAAGGGCCGTCCTCCCCACCGCAAACTCCCGACGACTCTAGGTAGGTGTAACCTACGGTGCTGAAGCGCCAGGAGGGAGGAGTGCCCCCCCCCGAGAAGTCCCCCACCAGAGCGAGTAGCCTCGCTGGGCTGTTAGAACTCTGCGATCGAGAGCGCCTGCCCGCCAGCCCTCCAGTAGCCACGATGAGGAAGACAGCACAGTTCCTGACGACTGCGACGTTCGTGGCCCTGCACGTAGCTGATTGGATGTAATCAGCCTCTAAGCTCCCTGAGGGAGGGATCCTGGAATTCGGATCGTATGACTGAGCGTAGTCGGGAAGATCGTCTGACCTGTAGCTTCAGTGCTGCTGGGCACGGCCAAGAGGCGAGCGCGTCCGCTCCGGACGGCTATGTCGTCATAGGTATACGTGAGGCAAGCTCAGGCTATCCTGCCTAGCCTCCTGGGGATAAGTCTGCCAGCTGGGGTCAGCAGGGTCGGAAGGGGAGAGGTGACGGACGCCGTCCAAGAGCACAGTGCCTTGCCAACTTCATCATAGAGGCATCAAGTTGAGGGAAGGGGCCATAGCGAAGCTTCGACTGCTGCCCACGCGAAGACTCCAGCGTTGAGAGTCTGCCGCAAACCGCCAAGGCGAAGGAGTAGGCGCTCCAGCAAGGCGGAACGGCGACCGGCGCGGCTGCATGAGCACCTTGTAGAATGCAGGAAGCAGTAGCGGGGGGTCCGTGGCGAGCTGAGGGGTAAGTGGTTCAGGACCGGTACCAAGGAACGGGGTGACCAGCAGGACGAGCGGAGGATCCTTCCCAGGCTAGGCCAGAGCGTCAGCGTCTCGTCCAGGAGGGCTAAACCCCCCCGAAGGCGCGGGGAAAGCCAGTGATCCCACCTTGTGGCAAACAGGTCCACTAAGCCGTCTCGCCAGCGTGCCGATCCTCCGAAGGTATTCTGGTGCATTCCGAGTGTAGCAACTGGTTCCAACGGGGGAAAAGGCTGGCTCAGACCTCCCACGAGAAGAAGACCTCCTAGTCTGCGTCAGATCGCTGGACCTCGAGAAGAACCACGGAAGTAGGGGGCGTAGTTGCAGCAGCCGGGCTTAGAGACGACCGAAGGAGAGTAGAACCGACTTCCGAGCAGTGACTAGGCCCTTCCACCGCGAGCACAGCCGCAGCAGTACCACCTGTCCGAACTCCAGCGCACCCCTGGGCGCCCCATGGGGTTGTCGAGTAGGTTAGACACCAGGGAGACGGAGTTGCGCCTTGGTTCCAGTGTCCATGGGAAGGTTGAGGACCCCCGGTGAGTCCAACGGAACGCAGATCCAGGAGTGGAGACTCCTCCTTCAGCGGGGACTCCTCCTTCGTAGGTGAACCGAGGAACTTAGTGGAGGCCGAGTGCGCGGGTACCTGGAGCCAAGGGTCGGCAGCCCCGGAAGAAGTCGCAGCCCAAGATCTGGAGGAGCCGCCAAGGACCTCCTGCGAGGACCGCATCCTATCGCCATCTGGTGCCAGCGTAAGCGAAGCCAAGGTCCTAGAAGCCTCCTCCGGTCTGCTCCCCGTAGTGAAGTCCAGGAACTCCCAAGAACCTGGGTCAGCCGAGTCGTCAGCACAGGGGGTCCTTCCGCGGCAAGTCGACCTGCCAGACGCCAGGAGCCGTCGACATGGAGAACATGGGTAGGGCAAGGAGCTCCCCAATCCCACGAAGCATAGGGTGTTACGGACGAGTGAGGTCATCTAGTCCAAAAGTGGAGACGAGCGGATCCACAGCCGGTAGGGGCAGGCAAACTCCTGAGACCTCCCGAGAACCAGTCCTGCCGAGGGAAGCCAACAGCCGACAACTCCATGGAGGGCAAAGCAAGAAGCTCCGGGAACCGAGAGAAGAAGCGCAGGGTAGTCGAAGCGCCTGTCACGAAGTGCGGCAGCCGCGGCCAACTCCGAGCTGTATCCGAGAGGGCACCAGAGGAGACAGAAGCCGAAGCGCTCGCAGACCTGTGTGAAGTCAGAGTCCTTCCAACTGACTAAGTGCAATTTGGATCTCACGTGTAAAAGGTCACAAGCCAGTGAGTAGTCAGATCTCCAAAGGTGTATATTAGTGTATAACTGCGTAGAAACGTGTACATGTAAGTGTAACTCAAGCAAATATGTGTACTTTAACCCCAAGTGTAGGTAAACAGGTCTGTGCTAGGCGAAGTAACGACAGGGTCCTCCCCGAGAATCCACCGGAGGGGGTCGAGCGTCCAGAAGTGGAGCGACTGCAGCCAGGCGCCCTGGGCCGGAGCACGAAGAAGGGGAAAGGGCTGAGTGAGGGGGAGAGGAAAGGGACGAACGGCAGCCGGAGCGAAGGGGACCGACGAGCGAGACGGGACAGGATCCCTGGAGCGACGTGAAGAACGGCAACTCCTAAGCACGCCCGCAGTGGAGAGAGAGCGGAGTGTAGACGTAGAGTGTCGGAAGGGTGACTCCAATGATGGCGATCTGTAGAGGACGAGCATCCCATGGTGCGGAGTGGTCCCTCCTCGCGTGTAGGAGAGCGAGAGAGGAGATCCGATGTTGCGTGAAAAGTGGGCTCCAAGTCGTGCCGCGACAAAGTACGCGTGCGTGAAAGTCTCCGCAATCGGGCTCTGTATCCAGGTGCACTCCCTCCTGGGAACGCCCACGTCGACCATCCCTGCTCGCAAGCAGTAGAGCGAGAGCGTCGATCCGATCTTGAGTGCCGAGAGGATTCCAAATCGTGCCGTGACAGGGTACGCGTGCGTGAATGTCTCCGCGAACCGAGCTCTATGGCGAGGTGGGCTCGCTGCCAGCAAGGAGACTCCGCATAGGAGCCAGCGGGCTTTCTAGGAGACGAGCGGGGATCGGCATTGGACCAAGGACGGATTGGCGCACGTCCCTCCGCACCGAGCTCCGTGTCGATGCGGGCTTTCTGTCTGTCATAAGGTTTGGTCCTGGTGCGTTCCCTCCTGGGAACGACCACATCGATCAACCCACTCCGCGTACTGGAACGTTGCGACCGGCGTGGCGATCTCTCCACAAGATCGTCAAGGACTCAAGCGGTAAGGAACGGAGACTGGAACCTCTGCCTAGCCGGCTGGTCACCAACAGGACTTTGTAACCACTAGCAGCCGGCTCAGTGTGTCTTCCGACGAGCAGCGCTGTCCTGGTGGAGCCCCTTCCAGGGAGCGAGGGCGGTGCCAGCATACCCGCTCCGAGCGCGATATCCTGCGCTACATCGTCGGCCGCCTGGACGGCTTCCCAGCTGATCTTGAGCGGTGTGTGGGTTCCGTACTGTGCGCCCAGCGGATTCCATTTGTGCCGAAACGATGCATGCGTGCGAGAATGTCTCCGCGAACCGAGCTCTGTATTGAGGTGGGTCCGCTGCCAGCGAGGTGACTCCGCGTAGGAGCCAGCGGGCTTCCGTGGAGACGAGCGGGGATCGGCAGCGGACAATTGGACGGCGCGACGCACGTCTCTCCGAACCGAGCTCTGTAGCGAGGTGGGTTCTCTGCCTGTCACAGGGCTTTGTCCCAGCACATTCCCTCTTGGGAACGGTCACAACGATCTACCCACTCCGCACACTATACTGACGCGTCCGGCATGGTGATCTCTCAGTCATCTCGTCGGAACTCGAGCGATCATAGTACCGGGAACAGCAGCCGGTATTTCAGCAGGTCTGGAACCAGTCACAGGTGCCGGGCGATCTCGCCAAAAGAAGCTCCAAAGTAGCGACCAGCGCCGTTCAGGTCATGTGGAGCAGACGTCACACCAACGTTCGGAGGTACATCCGGCACATGGTAGACAGACCTTGTGTGAGTTCGACGGTCACAAAGCACTGACTGGTAGGAAAGCTGCAAACATGTTTGCACAGATCTATGCGAAAGAAAGTGACATCATTGTCCCACGAATGCTTACGAAAGAAATCAGACAGGAAGAAATAGAAAGAACAAGAGATGCGAACATCCATGATGCAATGAAGAAGGACATCACCCTTCCAGAACTGAAGATGGCCATCAAACAGCTGAAGAAGAAAAAATCTCCAGGTCCAGACAGCATCTCAAACGAGATGTTACAACACCTTGGCAACACTGCCTTAATGAAGCTACTGGACATCTTTAACCACAGCTGGAGAGGAGGACAGGTACCCCAGTGCTGGAAGGAAGCCAGGATGATCCCAATTTTGAAGAAAGGGAAGAATAAATCCAAAGCCCTGAGTTATCGCCCCATCAGCCTGACAAGTTGTGTGTGCAAGACCATGGAGCGCATCATCAACAAGCGCCTGCAGTGGTACCTGGACTCCGAGAGCATTATTGTGCCAGAGCAAGCCGGCTTCAGAAGCTACAAGAGTACAGAAGACCAAACAACACACCTTGCACAGGTCATAGAAGATGCCTTTCAAGATCAGAAGGTGACATTAGCTGCCTTCATTGACCTACAGAAGGCTTTCGACAAGGTGTGGAAGGATGGTCTCCTTGTGAAACTCCTTCGCAGTGGCATCCAAGGGAATATGTACCGGTGGACCAAGTCATACCTGCACAATCGCAGAGCCCGTGTGACAGTGGATGGGTACTGTGGCCAAAAAGTGCTGTTGCGTCAGGGGGTGCCACAGGGGGGAGTCCTGTCACCGACCCTGTTCATACTTTTCATCAACGACCTTGTGCCAGAGCTACCAAAAGGAGTACACGCAGCCCTGTACGCAGACGACCTGGTGCTCTGGTGCACAGAAGAGTATGCAACAACTGCTACATATAGGATGCAGCTAGCCCTGGACAGGCTGACAGACTGGACCAACAACTGGTGTGTGACCATCAACACAGAAAAATCATCAGCCACACTCTTCTCTCTCTCCAACAAGGCAAAGGCTGGCAACCTAACACTGGGCAACACCCCGCTGCAGTATGAAGACCAACAGACATACCTGGGAGTCACCCTTGACAAGAGGCTGACGTGGAAGCCGCACATTTGGAATGCAGAAGCGAAAGCTAGAAGAAAGCTGCACATCATGAGAAAACTGGCTGGAACACAATGGGGAGCCAATGAAAAGATCCTCAAAAATGTATATCAAGGCACAGTGAGACCACACCTTGAGTACGGATCTAATGCATGGTTGACGGCAGCCCAGTCACACCAGCAGACCATTGACAGAGTTCAGAACCAGGCACTGCGTATCATCACCGGCGCAATGAGATCCACACCAATTGAAAAGATGGAAGAGACAACAGGCATCCCACCCCTGCGCATGAGAAGAGATTGCAAAGCCTTGATACAGTCCACAAAGATCAAGTCTTCCAAAGACCACCCTATGAACGCTAGGATGAAACAACCAACCTCAGGGAGACTGAAAAGATCAAGCTTTGTGAAGGAGACGAGAGCACTGCAGAGAAAACACCAGGCAAAGCTGCCTGCGCAGGTAGAGGCTCTGAATCCTGCTAGCGACCTTCCACCTTGGGAAAGTAAGCCAGAAAACATCACCATCTCTTCCACGGTACCTTACATCACCACCAGAGATGAGCACAGCACTGTGAGCAAGAAAGCCCTGACACTGGCCATGCTCGAAGAAAAGTATCCCCAGGAAGCATGGATACGGGTATACACTGATGGATCAGCCACAGATGCAGTTCAGGATGGAGGGGCTGGGGTGTACATTCAGTACCCAAACGGAAAATGGCAGGCAGAGGCAGTACCAACAGGCCTTCACTGCACAAATTACAGAGCTGAGGTGGAAGCCCTGGTCCACGCAGCTAACACCCTTAGTGGCACTGCAGACCCTGATGCCCAGATTGTCTTCCTTACTGATGCCATGTCTGTCCTTGAGGCAGCAACAGCAAGCAAACTGCCACGTCTACAAGAGGCACTGCAAAACATTAAGTGCACCAGACTGGTGCTGCAGTGGATCCCTTCACACTGTGGCATCTACGGCAATGAAGAAGCTGACAGAATGGCAAAAGTGGGCGCAGAGAAAGAACAAGATGAAAATGGAGTCAGCTTCACAGAGATGAAGACCATCATTAAGTCTGTGTACAGACCACCACAACGGCCCATAGACAGTTACCATCAGCTGTCCAGACAAGAGCAGGTGACCATCTTTCGTCTGAGGACCGGGCACAACCGACTCAATTTCCACCTGCACAGACGCTTCCACCTCGTGCCATCTCCCCTGTGCCCTTGTGGAGAAGCAGAGCAGACCACAGAGCACATCCTCCAGGACTGTGGGAACCACCAGCCGCTGAGGGAGGAGATATGGCCGAAGCCCACCACTCTACAAGAGAAACTGTACGGGCCTGTGGAGGCACTACAGAAGACCACAGATTTCATTTTGAGAGCCAAACTCCAAGTGTGACGGCGTTCGAGAAGAAGAAGAAGAAGTTCGACGGTCACTGGAATCCTCCATGTTGTGTGCAGGTCGTCCAGAGGCCACTGCAACATATAAAACCCGAAGGCACGCGGGCGTGGGCCTGAGGGACCCTGCCCTGGTAAGGTTAACTTTCGCAGCACATCATGCACACCAAAACTCAAGCATGTCATGACAAGTATAGGCCTGAAGCAAGCGGCAGGCACAGTAACCTTTGTCGGAGCGGTGCCCTCCGCTGAACACCGGCGCTGTACTATAGCGACGGGCCACCAGGTGCAGCTTTGATCGTAGTTTTATGTTGCCTATATAGGCAATTAATTTCCGTTCGACCGTAATTTGTTTCTGTTGTTAATGTTAACTTGTATTTTTATGCACAAGCTTTAGTCAAGTAGGAATTTAACCAAAGAGCATATACTAATGTGTTCAGGAGACATAGGGCTGTCTTAGCACTCTGTTTTTGTCAGGGAGGTTCGGGTTGGGATGAAGTCACTGGCGCCGGCCCTTAGCTGCCTTGGCGACGGGCTACACCCGTCCCAAATCATTGTCCATTTTGTAGCTCTGTTATTGCAATTTGTGGAACGAGCGCGTGCATGAATGTGAGCAGCACCTGTGGTGGCAAGACAATTCTATTACAGCAACAAAAAGGTCATCTTGAACCTTATCAAAAGGCAGCAAGGCGTGGCCACCAGTGGCCCTGCGCTCAAGTGGGTATATGCCTGATGTCCAAGAACTGAAACATGTGATGCCAAATTGTGTACCTAATATGCCCCCGTGTATGGTAAACGGGTCTGCATTATGCATAACAAAAACAGGCATTATGTGACCGACTCAGTACCGAAGTAAGCGTCGGCTCTCGCCACACTCACCAACGTAATGCGTCAAGGAATGGCTGGAGCATAACACATTCCCCGAACCCCACAAGGTACAAAAGAGTAGGTAAGGAACAAGTGAGTAGGTAAGCGCCAGAAATAGGGCTAGACTTAACTTTCACCGATCTTTCACACCACTCCCATTCCATTAAAGGTTTTAACCGCGAGGAACAAGGTGCTCTGCATCGCTAGACGCCATCTTGGAAAACGAAGCAGACCACCTGTGGATCTACGCCGTTTAAGAATGACCGTTCCAGATTAAAACGTCTCATTTCTTTCCTCACGCGTAAATGCCCTCTTTTGAGAACCGCGGATCTTCAAAAACAATGCTGCTATCCACGGAGAAAGGGAGATTTTGACCCTGTTAATAATAATGCCACACCAACACGGAAGGAGAGCGGGAACGGGCGTGAGGCCCGCCAAGTAAAAGTCAAGAATCTTGGCGCAAAGCAACAGCGCCGATGAAGACCGCCTTCGTGCCCGCTCAACCAGTGCCCAGCGCAGGAACCGGCCGAGGGCCAACCCAACTACCTTATCTTTTCCCGGAGCGGGACCGGGGAAGGGGGGAGAGAAAAATCTCAAACCATGGCACGCGCGGCGAAGTCACAGCGAAGCTCACAGCACAGCCCAGGCACTACAAGCAGCCAAGCGGGCAGCTGCCAACGAAGAGGGGACACCAGAGCCACGCAAGGCACAGGGAGGACGGACGAAGAAGAAGTCAAGTGAAGAACCAAGTCCGTCGAAGACCGGCGAACCGGTCGAAAATCCCAAAGTCCGTAGGCTAGAGCAACACGTCTGAACAGCGTAAGCCTAAGTAGACTGACTGGGGAATTATGGGTACTCTGTTCCGGATGGGGAGTATTGGGAGACAACTCTCGGCCCCCTCGGGGTTCCCCGAGTGCCTCCCGGGTTGTGTGGTAACACAACAAGCTCTTAGGCTAGAATTGCGTAAGAAGTAGACACTTCCCATAAGGTCATGTCATCGGTAATGTTTTTGAAGAAACAAACAGATTATTAGTATTACTATTAAGACTACTTTGCGTCTTAACACACTCTGCCTGAAGCCCTTGAAATAGTGAACATGATCTAACTACAATGGGCCTACATCCTCATGAGCCCCTGCAGTTTCAGTGGCTCATAAGGATCAAACATCTTGCTGAAACCAGTTTGTATCCATGTTCCTTTGATGGATGGGGCTCTTCTATGCTGAATTAGCAAAGATTTCAGAAACACATTCTGCATCCACTAGCAGATAATGTGTTGTATGTTGTGTAATTTCAAATCTGGGAGTTGTTCCTTTAATGAAGACAGGCAACAATCAACCACAATATTTCACATAGATCAACCATAACAGTTCAAGGGTGGTGCTAGAACAGCCTGGTGCCTAGCATGTGTTTATCGAATACAGATTTACTCTCAGCTACCATACTATCGTGGCTTCTCCTAAGTACTTTTATTTTTTTGTTTAAGAAATGGTTAACAATTCTATTAACAAATTCCAAATGGATTTCTGTCTGGTCTCTTTCACCCATGAGTATACACAATGATTTATCATTTACTCACTGTCATAACTGACCAAAGTCAGTACTCACTGTGAGATCTGCCTGATCTGTTCTTGCATGGCTGCTTTCCTGTTGTGGTACTGCAGGTCACACTTAGAATGTTTGTCGTGGCGTACAGCCAGAACTTGTCGCTGCTGTTCAAGCTTTGCAGTTAGATTCAGTGACTCTGTGCGCAAGTCCTGGTGCTTGTCTTGTAATCGCCCGTCTTCTTTCTCAAGCTCCCTGTACACACAAAATTCAATGAAATATTATTTTGCAAGGAGAGGACTAGCTGTACGGATATTTTAGAAGTGTGATTAAAATGGCATCACCTGTAGGTCTAACTCTTAACCCATATCCTACTGAGGCTAAAAGCTTCAAATTTGTACACTGCCATATGCAAGCTACATTATAGTACTTACAGATAAGGATATAGACCAATGGCTTTAGTTCAAGGGTGGTGCCAGAATAGCTTGACGCCTAGAGGCGCCAAGCTATTCTAGCACTACCCTTGAACTATCATTTTCAGTCAAACTTATTTCCCACATGTGTATATTACGAATGATAAGGGTTAACCCTTTGCTGCCAGTGATCACAGATGTTGCATCAAAAACCACTGCACAAAGAACATTTGCATGAAGAACATAGAAATAAATGGGACAAAAAATTTCATAAAAAACATAGGATAATGAGACATAAATCTCCATGAGCCCTCATGACTGTGGGGGCTCATGAGGATATATATCTTTTACAGCTGGGTAGTGTCCGTCTTGCCCTGACATTGGACGGTTTAAATTGCCAGAAAAAGTGAATCATCAAGCATTGGTTATAATAAGAAGTGAACCATCAAGCATTGGCTATAAGTCCCTGCAGTTGCAGGGGCTAACAACAATGTACCAGTTGCAAGAGATGCCTTGACAATGATAATTCACAGGTAGTGCCAGATTAGCTTGGCACCTTCAGGCAGCAAGCTAATCTGGCACTACCCGTGAATTATCATGGTCAAGCCATCTCCTGCTGTAGGGATCCGGGGCTAAAAGGGTTAACCCAGAAAAACACCGACTGAGAGGAACAGCCAGAAACAATTTCAGTCAACAAGAGGTATACACTCTCACAAATTTTATTTGGGGAAAGGAGATCCTGAATAAGCAGAAATAAAACCCAGCCAAAATGCCAGGATAATTACTTAGTATTGCTTGTAAAATTGGGGACCAAACCCACACCGCATATCCCTGTGACATTGGTACTTTAGTTATAGTCTACTGTGCTGCAAGTGCTAGCCAAATTGCTATCCCCTCAGACTGACCACTGCTAAAAAAAAATGTAAACCAACAAAAAGGACTATCACAACACATTACTCACATAATTTTGTCTGCACTGTCGCTGATGTCTCTAAGTAGCCTGAGCGCTTTTTCAATATGTTGTTGCTGTGCGATTGTCATACCCTCCTTGCGCTGTAGCTCACTCAGACGTGTGTTTCGTTCAGTGATGCTTGACTTAAGTGCCATGATACGATTTTTTGCCCGATCTTGATCAGCCCGCACACGCTCTGGGGACTGGACGATACGCTGGGAAAGTTTTTCAGCCTCCGCTTGCCCAGACAGGATGTTGACCTTTATCTGGTCCTGATCACATCATAATCAATCACATCATTAATAATAATATATAACTCTTCTATAGCCCAATATCCCCACAAAGAAAGGCTCAGAGCGCTTTACATCTAGATAATCTAACCAATTGAAATTAACTAAGGTACCGACAATGTACAAAAACGCAATCATTCATAGGTCCAAATGCACACTGACACAATACTAATATAGTAAACATAACATTTCAAGAGCCTGATCAGATATACAATACAATACAATACAATACAACTTTATTGTCTGTTCGAGTCCAGGCACGACAGAAATTTGCCTTTCGGCTCGTCATGAAACAACAATATAAGACATTAACAAACGCTGCAAAAGCATATCATGAAAAATTATCATTGCAGCAATCTATCACAAGCAATCTGTCACAAGATGGGAGGTAATGTTAAGTAGATCATACTTATCACGGCGTTATAAACGAGAGTTCAAAATCGAGACAGCAGTTGGAATAAAAGACTTTTTAAAAACATTCCTTTTGGCAAGTGGCATGTTGAAACGTCTGCCTGATGGCAGCATTTGAAACTGATCAGAGAGTGGGTGACTAGGATCATTGACAATGCTAGCAGCTATCCTTCGGACAGCTCTATGGTACAGATCATCTACTGGGTACTGTCCTAGGCCAATGATCTTCTCAGCTGTTCTGACGATACGTGACAGTCTGCCCCTGTTTTTCATACTGAGATTGCCATACCAAGCAGTGATGTTAAACGTCAGTATGCTTTCGATCAGGCTTCTATAAACGGATTCTAAAACCCTGGAACTGACATCAAAACTTCTCAGTTTCCTAAGAAGGTACAAACGCTGGTTTGCTTTTTTCACAATCAGATCAGTGTTTCCAGTGAAGGACAGCCCACTATCCACGACTGTGCCAAGGTACTTAAATTCAGTGACCACCTCTACAGGTTGATTATTAATTGAGACAGGTACAAAAATATCATCAACTTTCCTGTCATCAATGACGAGTTCCTTGGTTTTCTGTACATTCATTTCCAGAAAACTATCTTTGCACCATGACTCTAATACTGCTATCTGTGCAAAGTACTCAGCCAGACTGTCTTCTTTTTGGAGTAGGCGTACAAGGGCCATGTCGTCTGAGAACTTTAAGAGACGAGAAGTGGCAGTGTGACAACGCATATGGTCTGTGTATATAGAAAACAATGTCGGAGAGAGGACACAACCTTGAGGGCAGCCTGAATTTAGCACCACTTGGTCAGACAGACTGCCGTGTACATTTACACGTTGTGGCCTGTCCTTCAAAAAGTCTCGCACCCACAGAATAATGTTTGTGTTCACATTAAAGTCCATCATACGCTGCAAAAGCATCAGTGGTTCAACAGTATTAAAAGCATTAGAAAAGTCAATAAAAAGAATTCTCACATGTGCTTTTGATTTCTCAAGATGTTGAAATACAAGATTGTACAGAGTAAGGCATGCATCCTCCACACCCCTATGGTTTTTGTAAGCAAATTGGAATGGATCCAGTAGTTCGGCAACATCATTTAACAGATGCCTCCTCACCACTTTTTCCATACATTTTGACAGAATAGAAGTCAATGCAACTGGACGGAAATCGTTGAATCCATGAGCGTTAGTTATTTTAGGAATCGGGACAATGATTGATGATTTCCAAGCCGTAGGGACAGTATGATGATCAAGCAGGAACTGAAAGATAGTAGTGAAGATCTTCCCCAATTGACCTGCACAGGTTTTCAATACTCTTCCACCTAACCCATCTGGTCCAGGTGCTTTGTGTGCATTCAGCTTAGAAAAGATGTTTACTACCTCCTCTTCAGTAATTGACAAAGGTTCCGGCACAATGGACTGGCACAATTCATCACAGTTATCACTAAGGTTTCTGCCATAGAACCGTGAGTAAAAACGATTTAGATCATTGGCCATCTCAACTGGATTCCCAGTGCAGAGCCTGGCTTGTTTCTTTTGCTGCCTACCCATCATGCTGTATATATGCAGGGATGTCACTGGCCGTCGGACACCGGACATAGTCCGATTGACTTGGCCTAATGTCCGATGAACAGAAAGATCAGCAGGACAAATGTCCGATTGTTTGTTTCAAAAAGAGGACATGTGTCCGATTGTTTTTCCGTTGATCGCGGACACCGCTAGCGACAATTCTTTCCGAGTAGGCTGGCACTTTGCGGTAGTCGGCTTTACACTGCGCGAGCGAGTGACGTGTAGTGTGTTATTCCCGGCAACGCCCTCTGATTGGCTGACCCTAAAGTTCAGCTATTTTTAGCAAAAGCGAGACTGCGCGAGCAAGGGTCGTGTAGAGTGTGATTCCGTAAACATCGCCTTCTGATTAAACGGAGATCGAGATACGTGCAGCAGAACGCTACACTAAATGCTCATTTCCACGGTTTGGTCCGCTGACGATGAGGAGTACCGGCAATTTAAAGCAAAACTTCCTCGAAACACACATGAACTAGACATAAAAATTCAGACTGACTTGTGTCGCTCGAGTGTGTACGGCCGGCCGATAAAAACAGGCCATTTCATCAGATAGTGTGCGATGTGATACACTTTTTTACAAAATGAGAAAGCTAGGGCAACTGGCACTGACACTGCCTGTTCACACAGCAGATGTGGAGAGGGGCTTCAGCAGGCAGAACTTGCTGTGTACCTCACTGCGAAACCGCCTCAGTCCAGAGGCTCAGGACTGCATGCTGAGGGTACAAATGGAAGGGCCTGATCAAGTCAACGGTCAACACCCTTTTGTCTTCAGTGTTGTTGACAAGTGGGCAGCTGACAAGAAAAGGGTTCTGTTTTCAGCTAGGAGGGGTACCACTGTTCAACAGGACTCAGAAAAACCATCCACTTCTGCTGAGTGATCAGCTCATATCAGTTCCACTGAGTCTGAGGGTGTCATTTTGATTTTCAAGTCAGTGTAGCAGCCTACTACATGTAGTGAAGTTTCAGATAAATCTAACAAATGTAGCCTATTGACAAGGCCTTTTAAAAGTATTTTCTGCATTAGTTCATCATGTCTATTAGCCACAAAAGTGTGAGAATTTAAATCTTTAACCCATTTGCTACCAGAAACCTGCTGTGGCCCATGCTGGAAGCATGGGCCACAGCAGGTTTCTGGTAGCGAATGGGTTAATGACAACATGAACAAGTAAACCAAAAAAATAGTAACTGGAATGATTTTTTTTTCTTATACATTTTCTTACAGAAAGCTCATCTCCTTTTGTTATAGCCTTAGGCTTACTAATCATTACATTTCCGTTTAGTCAGTACATGGTCTAATATTTTTATAATGCTATTCTAGTCAGTACATTTCTTTGCACTGTGAATTCCTTGAAGTGCCAAAATGACAGTTTAGTTTGTGAGTTGTGAGCCTGAGCATGAAGAATTTGCTACCTCTGTTACAAGGCCCTGATATGTTTTTCATGCGAATCTGTGATGACAGTATTATCTGAATGACATAATAACTTGTTCACTTTTTTTTGCCTTTTTACGTTTATGTCCTTTTCGTCAACAGTCAATAAATATCTCACTCAGCCTGTGTTTATGTGGTTTCTGTTTTACTATCAGTTTTGTCACGCACGAAATGTCCTATTGTTTTGTTCCAATTCAGGACAAATGTCCTATCCCTCTGCCACCCTCCAGGACATTTGTCCTATAGGTGTCCAGCTCCAGTGACATCCCTGTATATACATCATATATACATGTTGATGGGAGAACGTAGGATTTATCAATCACTTTCAAAGGCCAAATTGAAAAAATATGTTTTCAGTCTAGCCCTGAAAATGGCCAAAGATGGTACATGGCGAATATCATGGGGAAGGCCATTCCACACTTTGGGAGTTTGGAAAGAAAAGGACCGCTGTCCAAAGGTTTTTAGGGACACTCTGGGGGTACATTGAATTATGTGTGAAAATCAGTACTTATACATGGTAGTACATCTATAGCTGTAATTACTTATTAACCCCTTCACTGCTGTGAAGAATGAACACCACTCAAGTGCAAGAGGTACAGATCCTGATGATCCCTCGCCGTTGAGCAGTTCATGAAGATCTATACCTCTAGCTGAAACTTGCACTTTGTATCCATGTTCCTTTCATGGCTGGGGATCTTTGATGCTGAATTCACAATAATTTCCAAAAAACACAATCTGCATTCACTGGCAGTGAAATCAGTAAACCGCTGATACTCATAAACATAGATCCTGATGATGCATGGCTTGAATTAGTTTTTAACTCCACTGTGCATGCAGCCACTGGTACTGTGACACATAACATTATAGTTAAAGTACCATTAATCATAAATCCGAAGACACGTTTCTGCACCATTTGTGTTTGTATGTCTTGTCAACACACTTAATGAACCTTAACAGCAGTTTGGACAGGCATCAACAGCACATGTGTAATCGCACTTATTTATTCTGTGCAGTCATTTCAAACTATTTTTAGCTGTTTCTTGTAACGAATGCACTGTATTTATAGAAAGGAGTGGAGTCATTGTCATGTTATTTGATATTAAGACAACGGTTGCTGAACTGGATTCTCCTGTGTCCAAATGAACCATAACTAGACCTGTGTGTAGCGTTTCGTAACCGTTTGTTACAGAAGTGTATCTTTGAACAGCTACGGCGGTAGTGGGCCTTTAATACGACCTACCAAGCTACTCTGTGTGAAAAATGAAGTGCTTGCGGTTAACTCATTTAACCCCATGGCCACATTTTGGAAGTGTCACCTAACGAGAGTTACAGGAAATGGGTTGATCATGATACCGCAAGGGTAGTGTCAAGACTAGCTTGGCGCCAAGCTATTCTGACACTACCCCTGAATTATCAGGGTTGATACATCTCCTTCTGTAGTGGATCAGGGCTAAAATGGTTAACAGAAATAATGTCACTAGTTGAAGCCAAGGACAATTACTGGTTTGACTTATTGACAGGTCTTTGGTTTTCACACTGCTGCTGAAAGGAATTCTAAGCGTGAACAGTTTCTACAGCATCTGCCTGCCAGCATGATGAAAGTACACAAGGTGGCTACACCTACATTGGAAGCGGTTATCTCCGACAGTTCCTTCTTCAACTCTCCCAGGACTCGTTGCTGGGACTCGCGTTGCTTGTGCAGATCCTGTATGCGTGAACTGATAACATCGTTTTCTTCTTGCAGCTGCAGATTGAACGCACAAAATGTGTATGTTCGTGAGTGTGACTGGTAATGAACCAATTTCGGCGGATAATTATAACACACACACCAATCAACATAATGATTATGTACTGGTCTGTGATCTTGAACCTTATGGGATAGTCATAAGGTCCAAGATGTCAGACAAACACACATACCTAAGCAGATAAAACATAAAAAGAACCCTACAACTAAAATCACTCTAGGTGTATATCTTTTTAAAAGCAAAATGTGGACTGACTGCTCTAAATTAATGAAGTTATGCCAATAATTAGACAGATATACTATTAGTAAAACAAAAGGTGTTCAACATATTTCTGCTATCAAGAAATGACAGATTCTCACGTCTCGTCACAAGCCCAATGATATAGAGTTAACCCCCTTGTGCATGCAGCCATGTAA
Source organism: Semisulcospira habei (assembly GCA_036245525.1). Classification (NCBI taxonomy): domain Eukaryota; kingdom Metazoa; phylum Mollusca; class Gastropoda; family Semisulcospiridae; genus Semisulcospira; species Semisulcospira habei. The sequence continues at coordinate 58,452,398 of BTPG01000008.1, read as the reverse complement.
ACCGTACCAGTCATTAGTGGTTCTGCAAACAGTACCAGTGGCTGTACGCATAAAGGGGTTAATAAAAGCAGCATCAACATAAAGTTCTACGACACAGAGAAGAAGACATCTGGGCGGAATACAGAATTCCTTGAGTAACTGGCCCACCTGCTTGATGATCTGATTAGTGTTAGCTTCTTTCCTGGCCTGGAGATTATTCTTCAGTTCTGCATTCTCCTTCAGAACAAAGTCATACTCCTCACGTTGCCTCTCCTGCAACAAACAACACGTGTCAGGCGTGGCCATGTATACAGTTTCTCTGTCAGGCATTTTCATCTGCAAGAGAAATAGATTCAAATGAGCAAGAGACACAGATCTATGTCTCTTGCTTATTGCAATGTGTTTCTCAAAAGAAATAAATAAATAAATATTGTAAAAGACTACAAAACCCCCAAACTTACTAGTTCTTCTTTCTTGGCATAGAACACTTCACTTCTGAAACTGCGAAAGCGAATGAAATTGATGGCAGCGCTCACAATACGTAGGAGCTTTTTGGGTTCTGAAAAGGAAAAATGATTTACCCCTTTGTGCATGCCACCAACCATACTGTATACAGTACCAGCATCTGCATGCACAAATGGGTTTCCATGCATACAAGTGTTACCTAGTATTTTGTAGGATTGTAGGATTCACATTAGTAGGGTCATTTGAACACGTCATCAATCATGTCACAAAACTGAAAATGAAATTTTTCATTACTTGGATACAGATGTACATTTGATGATCAAACTGATCTATAAAAAATGTATTTTTCTCTAAAATGTATTTTTTTGAAAAATACGTACCGATGGCATTACTATTAGGAAGTTACACGTAGCTTACCAATTTCAGCCTAAGAACCCGTTGTGTGTTCCTACACAACCAGGGAAGTAACTCTAGCAAGCAGTTACCATGAACCCTGAGTAGTCTCCCTTCCTCCTAATGCGAGCAGTGTAGTCACTACAGTCTTACTCTTAGTGTACTGGTGGCAAGCAGGGTAGGTGGGAGGGCCCTTTGAGTAATGCCATCAGTAAGTATTTTTCAAAAAATGAATTTTTCTCTAAAATGTATTTTTTCGAAAAATACTTACCGATGCCATTACTACAAGAAACCATACTATAGTTTACATAATTTTAGCCAAAAACTTACGATGTGCACCTATAGGGCCAGGGGAGGCAACCAAGGGGTGCCGTGACCCAGTACCCCAAGTAGCCTCCCGTCCCACCCCATACGGATAACTGCCCTGTGCAGACACGCCAGTTTATTCGCTTAGCTGACTAGCGGCAAGCGGGGCAGTGGGAGGGATGTCCGAGTAATGGCATCGGTATTTTTCAAAAAAATACATTTTAGAGAAAAATTCATTTGTTTCCTCAAAAACATTACCGATGCCATTACTACAAGGAAGAATAGCAAAAAGGAGGCGAGTGCCGCGTAACCCAGTAAGCCGACAAGACAGCTAGACCCGCCCTCCCCGGAGCAAACTCCCGATAATTTTAGCTAAAGGTTACCCACGCCACCAGAAGCGCCGGGAGGGAGTGTTGCACCGCCGCGATGTCCCCCACCAGGACCAGGTTGTCTCGCTGGCCTGCCAGGTTTCAGAGGTAGATTCGGGTGAAAGTCAACTCAGTCCACCAGACCATGGCCGCCACAATGTCTCGGACAGCACAGTCGCGGTCGAAGGCGACGCTTGCAGCCATGGCTCTGACCTCGTGCGCCCGGCTGTGTAGTCACTTGGCAGTGTCGGGGCAGAGGTCCTGGTAGGCGAAGCGCATCACCCATCGAAGCCAGGACGAAATCGTCTGGGCCGAGATGTCAGATCTACCTGGGGACAGAGGGAGAAAAAAAAAGGCAGGCGCTTCACCTGTGGAGCGGCTTGGTTCGGCGCAGGTACACGTGTAAGGCTCTCACCGGGTCCAGTCGTCTGGCTTCCCGGTTCAGGCTTATCCCCGTCAGCGGCCGTATGGTGATCACCTGGGGGGCGGTCAATGGGACTGCATCTTGCCAGGAAGGCTGGGTCCGTCAGCAGCTGCACAGAGCCGTCCGTCCTGAACTGCAGCAGGAGGGGCGCATGCAGCTCACTCACTCTGGAGGACATGGCAAGGGCGAGAAGAAGCAGGTCTTCTGCGTTACGTAGGCCGACCAGGTCAGCGATGTCTTTGCACTTGTCGGGGTCCGAGCGGCCCAAGGGTCGGGATGTGTTGGCAATGAGGTGAGGTAGCCCCTGATGGTGATCGGCGCCAAGTGCTGCTCGGCGAAGCCAGAGGAAGAACTCAGCCAGCTGGGGGGATGTCAGATCGGTATGAGCGAGGTGTCGGTCGCCGCACCAAGACTCCAGGATTCGCCACATTCCTTCATAGCCTTGAAGGGTCAAGGGTCTGCGGCCTGCAGCGATAGCTTCCACCGCTGCACTCGAGAAACCTCTAGTGGCTAGGGCATGCCCCACCATCTCCAGGCATGTATTAGGAGTCGCACGGGACAGGAAGGCATAGCGCCTGCCGTGGTTGCTCAAGCATCGAGCGTGGTGTGGGGAGCCACAGAGGGGGGCCCCGTGGCGAGGATCAGAAGGTCGGTGGTCCCAGACTTGGTCCAGCAGAACGGGGCCACTAGCAGCAGAATCGCGTTGCATCCCTTGAGCTTGAGCAGGACCTTGGGCACCAGGACCGTGGGAGGGTAGGCATACGCGACGAGACCTTCCCAGGAGATGGAGAGCGCAGCGACTGCAGAGGCTAGGGGGTCCGGCATGGGTGAGACGAAGGGGGCAGCTGATGGTTCCACCTCATCGCGAAGAGGTCGACCAGGGGAGCTCCCCACGCCGTACAGATCATCTGAAAGATGTCCCGATCTTCGCACCACCGGAGGAGCTGGTAGAGAAGAATGCAGAGAGTGGTGGAGCGAGTCCCGCCCTGCTTCTGGGTGTAGGAGACCACGGCGGAGTTGTCGGAAAGGACGAGCAGATCCTGGCGTCCGAGAGCCGTCCCAGGCGAAGAGGGCTTGCCAACCCACGCGCAGCTCCAACCAGTTGATGTGCTAGTCGGCAAGGTCCGTGGTCCAGCTGCCGGAAGCGGTGGGGAACGTTGGCAGCAGGTGCGCGCCCCAGCCGGTGTGGCTGGCATTAACACAGAGAGACAACTGGGGGGGCGGAGAGTAGAGAGGCACTCCGGTCATGAGCAATTAGGATCCGCCAAACGGAGGAGGTGTGGGAGGGGCAGCGGAAGCTGTTACTTTAGTTAATTATTTGGGTTTAATGCCGAGCAGGCAACTAAGGCCATCTCACGGCGGGAAGGGTAAAAATCTGGTCAGCCAGACTAAAACTAAAAGAAAGGTCTTAAGACATGATTTAAATATATCTTAAAAATATGTCAGACTCTCAAAAAGGTCAAAATAATAGAAACATCATAGTCTATAAACGTTCAAATCTTATTAAAAATATGGCACTCTCTCAGAAAACTGAAGATCTTGTCCGGGGGCACATCCCAGAACAAAACCTTCAAGGAGTCTGCTGTGAAATGTTTATACCTTGTGTCGATTAGATCAGCACAAGACAACAAAAAGTGTTAAACAGAGTACTGCTCGTCGTAGGCATAACACCATGGACGCTCCTCCTGTTTTAGTAAATAAGTAACATGTGTGCCCGATGTGGAGCCGAGCAAGGACAGTCTCCTCACGGCGGCTGCCGCAGCGATAAGGTAGACCATCAGACAACTTAGGAAGGGCTTTATGCAGCTTGTTAGCTTCCTCTTTGTCCCATTCGGACTGCCACTCACGGGCTATGTACGCACTAACCACATGTCTAAAGACACTATAAACAGTCTGTGTGTCAGGGACAGGGTCGTTGCGGGCATCGTTGGCAGCAGAATCTGCGATCCTGTTGCCTTCGATGCCCACATGCCTTGGGACCCAAATAAAAATGATGTCATAATATTACTTCATCAAGTCTGCATAGAGCTCTCTGATCTGCACCAGCAGTGGGTGGTCATTTCCTGTGCCCTGAAGGGCCTGCAGGGCAGAAAGAGAGTCAGACAGAATCAGGAAGTTCCTTTCTCTAGATCGATAAGCATGCTTGAGTGCCAGCAGAACCGCCTGCAGTTCTGCACTAAATACAGATGAGTGGTCTGGGAGGCGGTGCTTAAATGGGCGTCTAAGATGGCAAGAGGACACTGCGGCCGCAGCCACTCTCCCATCCTCAGACTTTGACCCATCCGTATAGATACAACAATAGCCAGGAAAAATTGAAAGGAGTTCATTGAGGCTCTGTTGGTATAAGGCTGGTGGAGTAGAGTCTTTCTTGAGGGCAGTCAAGTCCAGCAAGATGTCAAGAACCGGTAAGAGCCAGGGTAAACTGATGCGTTGCAGGGATTCCGAAACTCTGTCCAGGTCCAATCCGGCCGCCTGCAGATGAGGTCGGACACGGAAAGAAAGTGGACGGACAGCTCCCGGATGGGTATCGTAAATCTCTGCAATCGATGGTTTAAAAACACAATCATAGGCAGGATTGTCTGGATGGGCCTTCAGTTTCAGAACGTAGCTGAGCATGAGGCGGATGCGGCGGAGCTCGAGAGAAGGTTCCCCTGCCCCGGCATACAGACTAGGAACTGGAGATGTCCTGAAGGCCCCAAGACATATCCGCAGACCCTGATGGTGAATTGTGTTCACACGCTGTAGCACAGACTTGGAAGCTGAGCAATACACCACAGAGCCGTAATCCAGTTTGGACCAAACAAGGGCCCGGTACAGTCGAAGTAAGACAGTACGGTCCGCACCCCAGTCAGTACGGCCAACGACACGAAGAACGTCGAGAGCCTTCTGACAAGAGGTTCTGAGGTAATTAATATGGTTGTGGAAGGTAAGTCTTTTGTCAAAGATGACCCCCAGAAACTTTGCCTCCTCGGCAATGCTTAGGCTAGGTTCTGGAAAAAATTTCGTCTGGTTAGTAAAATGCACACAGACTGTCTTGGAGGGCGAGAACTTGAATCCATTGAGAGACACCCACCGCTGGATGCGATCAACGCACAGCTGCAAGCGCCTCTCAAAGGACGCAAGTCCTCGACCACCTGCGCAAAAAGCAAAGTCGTCAACAAACAAAGAGCATTCAGAATCATCCTTGACGGCCAATGTTATTAATTTTAATACTAAATAAAACAGGAGATAGAATGCTGCCCTGCGGGACACCCATCTCCTGTTCAAAATAGTCGGAGAGGGTGGAGCCCACACGGACATGGAACAACCGGTTAGTAAAAAAATTGTGAATAAAAACGGGCAGGTGCCCTTTAAAACCCATGTCCAACAAGTGGGACATTATGCCATACTTCCAGGTAGTGTCATATGCCTTCTCAAGATCGAAGAAAATTGCATAGACATGCTGCTTGTTGACAAAAAGCATCTCGAATAAAAGATTCAAAGTGGACTAAATGGTCAGTTGTACTACGGAAGCGCCGGAAACCGCACTGGAAGTCTGTGAGGAGACCCTGTGACTCAAGATGCCACACCAGGTGGGCGTTGACCAGGCGCTCCATAGTTTTACATAAACATGATGTCAAAGCGATAGGCCAGTAGTTACCCGGGTCGGAAGGATCCTTACCCGGCTTGGGGATCGGTACAACCACAGCCTGGTGCCAAGACAGCGGAAAATGACCAGTTCTCCAGATATGGTTAAAGGCCTTGAGAAGTACAAGGAGTGACCTCTCCGGCAGATGCGTTAGGAATTGATAGTGAATGGTATCTAGGCCAGCAGCAGAGTCATTGCATTTCTGCAAGGCTTGCTGCAATTCTGATAATGTAAAAGGGGCATTATAGTCTTCTGAGTTATCGGACTTAAAATCACAAATACGAGACTCTCACTTCTCCTTCTCTCTCTGGAAGAAGGGTGAATAATGCTCTGTTGAAGAATTATGGGCAATGGTGGAGGCAAGCAAATTGGCCACAGCTTTTTTATCTGTGACCAAGCTGGCACCATGCTCCGTTGACCCCCAGCTGAGAGACCAGCAAGCAGGATTCAGGAAGAACTGATCATGTACAGACCAGATCGCCACTCTCCGCATCATCGTGGAACAGTCTCTGGAGTGGAGCTCCCCGCTGTACGTCAACTTTGTGGATTATGAGAAAGCATTTGACAGCGTGGACCGAGAGACTCTGTGGAAACTCCTACGACACTACGGTGTACCCACAAAGCTCGTCCGCCTGATCAAAAGCAGCTATGATGGCATGACATGTCGCGTGATCCACGAAGGGCAGTTCACCAGGGACCTCCAGGTCAGAACTGGTGTCAGGCAGGGGTGTCTGCTGTCTCCGTTCCTCTTCCTACTGGCCATAGACTGGGTCATGAAGATGACCACAGAGCACAAACGAAGTGGAATACAGTGGACACTGTGGACACAGCTTGACGACCTCGATTTTGCAGACGACTTGGCATTACTGTCCCACACTCGTCAACAAATGCAGGACAAGACCACGAGGCTTGCTGACATCTCATCCCAAGTGGGCCTCACCATTCACAAACAGAAAACAAAGACAATGAGGCTGAACACAACCAGGGAAGAACCAATCTTGCTTGCTGGCACCCCGTTGGAGGAGGTGGAGTCCTTCACCTATCTCGGGAGCATCATAGACAAAAAAGGCGGCACTGATGCAGATGTCAGAGCACGAATCGGTAAAGCCAGAGCAGCCTTTCTCCAGTTAAAAAAAGTGTGGAGTTCCAGAGAGCTGTCACAACACACCAAAGTCGGGATTTTTAACTCCAATGTAAAAGCAGTTCTCCTATATGGAGCAGAGACTTGGAGATTGACAAAAACCACAGTCAACAGAGTACAGACCTTCATGAACAGTTGCCTTAAAAGAATTTTGAAAATCCACTGGCCAGAGAAGATCAGCAACGTCAGACTCTGGGACAGAACAGAGCAGATAACAGCAGAGAATGAAATTGGGCCAAGAAGATGGGGATGGATCGGTCACAGCCTGAGAAAGCCAGCTTCCAGTATCACTAGGCAGGCATTGTCATGGAACCCCCAGGGAAAGAGGAAATGAGGTAGGCCGAGAAACTCCTGGCGTCGAGACCTCCAAGCAGACATCAAGAGACTGGGAACCACTGGAGTAGAATCGAAGGAGAAGCACAGGACAGGAGTTGCTGGAGGTCTCTCGTCGACGGCCTATACCCGGGTAGGGGTGAAAGGCGTAAGTAAGTAAGTAAGCTGGCACCATCTCTAAGATGGCCGACAGAAGCCAAGCCACCCCTGCCCCTAATTCCTCGAACAGCCTTCCAGACTTACTGGGACGGAGTCCGAGAAGTTAAAGATGAGACGAAGCATCTCCAGGAAGCAAGGCGTTCACGTTTAAAAATGTAACGGGCTTTCACCCTCTGTCTTTTAAAGCTTAAAATATTCACTTGCGACGGATTACGGAAAGCACGTCTCTGAGTAGATTTGCGCGCTTTTTGGGCCTTACGGCACTCGTCATTGAACCATGGTACTCTTGGCTTCCGAGGGACTGATGCGGAAGTTTTAGGGTTGGTCCAACAAAATAGTAGTAAAAGAAGAAACAGGTTCTTCAGCTGACATGACCACCTCCTCTGTAATACGAGACTGACAGAGGGAGGCGAACAGAGGCCAGTTAGCTTTCTTGAGATTCTATCACTCCACCGGTGGATCCTCCCCACAGCTGACCGATGACAGGACTACTGGGAAGTCGTCACTACCACACAGGTCGTCGTGAACCTTCCAGTCAAAGTCCAGCATGAGAGAAGGATCACACACAGTGAGGTCTAGAACAGAACTAGATCCTGAACCTGGGAAAGAGTAGGTAGGTGAGCCATCATTAAAAACACATAGGTTAAGTTGAGAAAAAAAAACATCTTTTACTTTTAACATCTTACCTCTGCCATCATAGTGATCACTACCCCACAGGTGAGCGTGACCGTTAAAATCCCCCATGAAAATAAAGGGGGGGGGGGGGGGGCAGCTGATCTACTAAGTTAAAAATATCATTATTACAGATCCGCAGGGATGGTGGCAGGTAAATACAACATATGGTTATGGTCTTCTTTAAGGTAACCCGAGCTGCGACAGCCTGAAGACAGGTGTCAACACGAACGGGGCTACATAAAAACTGGTTGCTAATGAGAGAAGGCACTCCACCCGAGCGTCTCTCTGAATCAGAACCTTTATGGATAGCATTAAAACCATTAAAGGAGACAGGGTCATAAGTCTTCGGGTAAGTCTCCTGAAGAGATATTACTGAGGGGTTATAGGACTTGACTAGAAGGCGTAATTCTTCAAAGTTGGTGTGAAAACCACAATTCCACTGAAGCAGAGAGTACATGATTAGGTTTTATGTGGAGGAGAAGAGTTCTTTCCCCCCTTTTCCTGTGCTTGGAAGGAGTCAAAGAAACAGAGGAGGGTCGACTCCCGGGCTTCCTCTGGTTCCTCGGAGATAAGGAGGTAGGAGCTGCCGCAGCACCAGCTACAACTTCCACCCCCTCCATCTGCTCCTACAATGCAGCATATTTATTTGAAGGGGGACATCAGTGTCGCCCTTCTGGACCCGTACGCACACCGGTCCCATAACTTTCTTAGATTTCTAGGCCGGGACAGCGTTCTTGCTGCCAGAGTTGGCGGCCTTAGAAGGCTGACCAGAGCCAGAAAACTTTGTAGTAAGATTGGCAGGCTTGGGTGGGGGCTGAGGCTTAGGGGCAGAAGGCGGTGCCACCGGACCGGTATCATCTGCATTCCCTGGCTCCTCGTCACCACCGGAGGAGGGTTACTCTCCAGGGGCGAGAGGATCCGAGGCTCCGCCCCCCCCCCCCCCCCAACCAAGAAGTTGGGGTTTGACAAGAGAAGTCTTTGGTGGGGCGCTTGCCTGCCACCGCAGCACTAAAAGTATACACAAAGGTGTTGTTTGAGTTTGGCGCAGCCTCAGCTGCACCAGGGCCATCAACCAGTTTTTTTGCGTCTGCAAAGGACAGCCCCTTCTCCACATGCACCCGCTGAGGTCCCGGAAGTGGAAACCTGGTGGCTGAGGAAAGGACTTTAATCTCTCTGGCTGGTGCGGGGCGTCCACCAATGCTGAGGCCTTCCTCTTGAGTGGGGGGGCCGGGGGGCAAACCGCCAGAGGTAGAATACCCGAAATCAGCTGCGCGGCCTCTTCCAACGAACGGAGGGTCTGCGTCCTCGGTGCATTGTAGGCGAACGAAGATGACAGGCTGTGAGGCGAATTAGTGGGGGGGCACGGGGGCAAAGGACGATGATCATACTTAAACAGGGTTGAAACAGGCCCAATGGGTGAAGGCTGAGGGTGTCGTCCGCGTCCGCCGCATCTGTGCGCTGGGGAGTGAGGAGACTAACGTCCGAAGGAGGGGATCTGCCACGCAGAGTGCGCCTGCCTGCCGAACGGGAGAGGCCCTGGGGATCTGGGCCTCGATGGGGTCGAGGGGGGGTCCACCGGGACAGATGGGGGCCAGTGTCGAGACGGGAGAACTGACGGTCCCGAACTCCGTCCAAGGAGGAAGAGTGAGGGCTCACCTGGTGTCGGGGGAGCCGGGGCAACGTGGACGATAACCCTCTCAGAGTCCGGTGGGGCGAGCAGTCGCTCTGGTGTGTAGCCCGGCGACTGCTGGGCGAGAGGCTGCATGGTCTAATGTCCGGTTGCTGTGGCCTGGAGCATGAATCTTGCTGAGGGGAGGCGAGAGACTGAGCCCGCTCCCTCGTCATCGAGAGTGAGCAGTGGCGCCGAAGCGGGGGTGGAGAGCGCTCGGGGCGTCGAGAGTCTATCTGAGGCCAAGATGAGGCGCTTGAGTGGTGAGAGACTGAGGACGTTTGTGGCTGTCCCCACGTCTTACTGTCTGGCCCCTTGGCTCTAGTGCTCTGAGCAGGGTCCCCGTCAAACTGTGTCTGCTCCCCGCTGAGTGGTGGGGCTTCCGCCACTGTCGACCCGTCCCCGTGGAGCGGGTGGGCGAGGTCAGGGGCGACACGTCGTGGCCAGAGGATTTTATCACCCGTGTAGCAGGGCGACTTCAGCCGCTGCCGACCATGCTCCTTGGAGCAGGTGGGCAAGGTCCCGGGGGACCTGTCATGCCCAGAGGACACGTCCGGACCAGAGGATTTTTCGGCCGCATAGCGGGGCGACTTCAGCCTCTGCCGACCCCGATCCGCGGAGCAGATGGGCAAGGTCCGGGGAGCCAATGGCATCAACTGGGTCCGATATGCAGACATCCTGACTATGTCCGCGGTGTCTGAAAATGACGAGTGATTTTTTTGGGGGGGGCAAGTAAAATAAAAAAAAATCCACTCGCCAAATGCGAGTGCGCTCATGCGTTTTCCAATCCATACTTTTTCAGTCCTAAATCCGAAAGTCCCCGAATGTTCAACCTTCACTTCTCGTAATACTAAGCAAGCAATAGACACAAGTTGTACAACAACATTTTTGGCGAGTGAGTTAAAACATTTTTTTACATTTGACATCTGATCTGCCAACCCCTACAATTTTTGACAAGTGGTAGTAGTTTTGGAGATGTCAAGCGTAGTTTAGCACGTAAGTTATTGTTCGCTCAACGCCGAACGCTGCTTGATGCATGGAAATTTCTCAATACAACACAACTTTATTGTCTGTTAGAATCAAAGCACGACAGAAATTTGCCTTTTATACAGCGTTCTTCTTTTCAGGCGGTGCGCATTTTGATTCGGGTTCCTTTCTCTTCAGCAAAGTTCAGACCGTTGTTTATCTGACGCACTTTGTGAATGAAATGATGCACGCTGGGAAAACCGGAAGTTCGCTCTGCTCGTTCTCATTGGCCCCAAACCGCATGCTCTTACCAACTACAAATCGAAACAACACCGGCACCAAAAACGTTTTTGGTATATTTTATTCTTCAGCTGCTTGCTCTCACCTACTCTTTTCAACATCTTCCTGGAAGGAATCATGATGAACGCTCTGAAAGATCATGAAGGAACTGTCAGTATTGGAGGCAGAACAATCAAGAACTTGCGCTTCGCGGACGACATTGATGGCCTTGCAGGAACAGAGGAGGAGCTAGCTCACTGGTGGTAAATCTGGACAGTACAGCCATTGTGTTTGGAATGGAAATCAGCGCAGAGAAGACCAAACTGATGACCAATAATGCCAGTGGCATTGGCACTGAAATCATGGTTGGAGGCCAAAAACTGAAAACAGTTGAGAAATTCAAATACTCAGGAGCCATTGTGACAGATGAAGGACTATCAAAACCAAAAATAATGTCCAGGATTGCGCAGACAACAACAGCGCTGACAAGACTGAAGACCATATGGAAGGACAGAAACATCACACTCTGCTCCAACTTCCAAGATCAGACTGATGAGCTCCTTGCTCATCTCAGTGTTCTTATATGCCTGTGAGTCATGGACCCTCACAGCAGACCTCGAAAGGAGAATACAAGCCACTGAAATGAGATGTTTTCGAAGGCTGCTTGGCATTTTGTACAGAGATCATATCACGAACGAGGAAGTGGGAAGCAGAATCAGGCAAGCCATCGGGCCCTATGAAGACCTATTAGCCATTGTGAAAAAACACAAACTGAAGTGGTATGGGCATGTCACGCGATCAGCAGGGATTGCCAAAACAATCCTGCAAGGCACTGTGCAAGGAGGACGAAGGAGAGGAAGACAGAGAAAAAGATGGGAGGACAACATCTCAGAGTGGGCAGGACTGAAGCTGAGCCATATGCGACACACTAAGAATGGCAGAGAACAGAGTGGAATGGAGGAAGTTGGTTGCCAAGTCATCAGTGGTGCCCCAACGGTCGGCAAGATAACGGGATAGATAGATAGATTCTTCAGCGTAGAATTTCATTAATGATCATAGTAGCGTAGTATTGGGAACGTTGACGTAGGAAAATACGGCGAAATCGTAGTGGTTGGCAGGTCTGGCTTCGATACGTGCGTTTTCCGATCCGTACTTTTTCAGTACTCAATCTGAAATCTATTGGTGGCAGATCCCTGTGCAATCTTCGATTCGCAGACGACATTGACCTCATGGCAGGCAGCAATAGTGAGCTCCAAAACCTGACAGACAAACTTTCAAGTAGCGCAGGGTCTTATGGCATGGAGATCAGTACGGATAAAAGCAAAGTGATGATCAACACCACAAGCGACAGCAGCAGCAACATTCACATGAACGGCCAGAAGCTAGAAGAGGTCAATAGCTTCAAGTACTTGGGAGCCACCCTGTCCAAAGACGGTAGTTGCATAGCAGAGATCCGTATCAGGATAGGTACAGCAACATCCGCAATGGCCAGGCTGGACAGGATATGGCGAAGTAACTCCATCAGCTTCACCATCAAGTACAGGCTTTACAAGTCCCTCGTAGTGTCTATTCTACTCTACGGCTGTGAGACTTGGACATTGCTTGCAGACTCAGAAAAGAAAATCCAGGCCTTTGAGAACAAGTGCCTGAGGAAGTTGCTCCGCATCTCGTACCGCGAGCACAAGACCAACGAATATGTACGGAGCATCGTCACTTCCCTGGTGGGCCCACATGAACCCCTTCTGGCAACCGTGAAACGGCGCAAGCTTGCTTGGTTTGGCCACGTGACCCGACACAACACCTTGTCCAAGACTATCCTCCAAGGCACTCTCGAAGGAAGTCGTCGGCGAGGTCGTCAGAGAAAGAGTTGGGTCGCAAACATAAAAGAATGGACCGAACTCGAGATGCCAGACTTGCTTGCCACCGCCCAAAATAGAACTCAGTGGAGAGCACTGTCTGTTGCTGCTGCCTTTCAGTCCCCCCAACGCCCAGTTCGGGCAAGGGACTGATGATGATGATGATGATGAATCTGAAAGTACTGTAACATTGGGAGTCAAACACTTGTGGTACATTATATTGTTGCGTTGGGCTATTTTCAGTAGAAAAATTTTCAGTTTGGCTAGTAACATTTTTAGTTTGGTTAGTAAAACTTGGAAGTCACTAGCCAAAGGCTGGTGGGCAAAATTTTAGACTTTCAGGGCTGAGGTGGCGCGCCTGTGGACCTCTGGAGCTGCGGGAGGAGGGGGAGATGGTTCCTTAGACCCCATCAGCCGCTCACGCCGGTGTTGGGACCAGAGCTCCTCCTTCCAGGGTGTGCACGTCTCACATGTCTGTTCGGAAGCACAACCCACAATGCGTGGGTTTCACTTGGCCCATGAAAATCCCTCAATTGGGGCAGGTCTTCTTCACCTGTGCACTGCAACACAGAGCATATCTGTGAGACACGACCACGCATGGCGCCTAAGGCCACGGCACATGAACTGAGCTCACGACTGCTAACAGCTCTAGCTCCAAGCCGAAAATTCAGTGGTAAATTTCCACGAAAAATGCGTGAGCCAGTCCTTAATCCCTGACGGCTCAGTGGCATTATCCGAGGCCTTACCTTGACATATCCAGCGAAGGCTGAAAAACTTTTAGTAGAAAGTAACCCAGTCGAAAGATTCTTGAGAAGACTAAACCGGTAACCTTTCCCAAGGAAGCTAAGCGTAAGACTGGCGTGATTACACTGCTCAGTCAGGGTTCATGGTAACTGCTTGCTAGAGTTACTTCTCTGTCTGTGTAGGAACACAACGGGTTCTTAGGCTGAAATCGGTAAGCTAAGTGTACCTTCCTAATAGTAATGCCATCGGTAAAGTTTTTGAAGAAACAAAAACCTGTGTACCAGTAGTTGTATTGGTATGCAAATTACACAACAGGCACTATGTTGGTTTCACACAATGCAAGATCATGACACCAAGACAACCCTTGGACTGTCCTAAGGTACTACAGGCAGCCAAAAGGTTAAGCAACATGGTACACGTCATTGGTAGTCCTTAACTCCTTCACTGCCAGCTGATATGACTATGAGCACCTCCTGTAGTTTTACGACACATACAGGGCACAAATAAACTGAGGTTAACAAGAGGCATAAATCCTCATGAGCCCCTGCAGATGCAGGGGCTCATGTGGATTTATGCCTCTTGCAGTTTGATGTTGTTCACTGTTCTGCAGCAGAGATGGGGTTAGGAGACATTCAACTTTTTTCTAGAATTTATTATAAGATTTTTGTGGCTTACTGGGGTCTGTCAAGTCTTTGACAGAGAAGTCTGTGACCATGGCTCGATGAAGTACCTTTTGCCTGAAAATTTAGAAAAATAAGATCAATCGACAGGGGGCTACCGGTAGTGCCTTGGCCTAAGATAGTTGGTGGGAAAAGGCGCTAGTACCTTTTGTCTGGAAAAAAATGAACAAAAATACATGTAATCAAACTGAAGGGGTGACTGCTAGTGATCAGATCCAAGCAGCGACTTTTCTACTAGTCCTACTTGTCCTATCTTAGAATTCTAAATATCAGTGTCAAGACTAGAAGCTGAATTAGTATTGTGCCACATTACATTTTAAATCTCCTTTGGCTGTTAGTAGCACATTCTGTCAAGGTGATTCCCACAGGAATCATCTCAATGAAAAATGCTACCTGAAGCCAAAGGCTGAAAGGGTTAACTTGTTCAGAACAGAAACTCTATGATGGGAGACAGACATGCATGTAGCATGGCAGTTTTAAGGTCAGTGTCAGACCAGATTGCTGCTTAGGAGGACGTCAAGTTAATCTGTCACTAGTCACTACCCTTTAACAATCATGGTCGCGGTTTCGGCTGCCAGTAGCATGTTTAGTCAAGGTGATTCCTGTGGGAATATGCGCTACTGGTGGCAGCCAAAGAGTTAACTCCTTTTGATGGTGCAACCTTGCAGAAGATGGCTCCAGCTGAAAACAGAAATGGTGACAGTGCTCTCATGTGTACTTCACTCTTGTCCACACGTTTGTTTCTGTCTGTTATTTTTGTTGAAGGTTTTGAACGGTCATGAGTGTGCATGTTTAGCAAAAGGGCACAGTCCTAACTGACACTGTCATAAATAAACATAACTTCAATCATGTTTGTCTAACCCACACAGGCTTTCTGTTAACATAAAATTCGCCATATTTGACAAGACAAATGTTGGCAGGGACAGAAAACCGTCTTTCACTGGGTTGGAAAACATTTGGAGAAAAAAGTTTCCAGATAGAAAAACCCAACCCCCAACCCTTCTCTCTGTGTGCAGGGTTTAGTTTTCTAAAATTAGACTGTGGGCCAATTGGCCGAGTCAGTCAAAATTCAATGGGCAAATTCAATGAGCAGTGGGTCAATCATTCATCGCCAAGGTGATTGGCCAGAGAAAACTTCAAAAAATGAAAACAAGACAAAACACCCAGAGATTATGTAATTTAACTGCTCTGTGTGTGTGTGTGTGTGTGTGTGTGTGTGTGTGTGTGTGTGTGTGTGTGTGTGTGTGCGAGTCACACACACACACACTGAGAATTAGGTTGGCTTATAGAACAATGGTTCTCATTACTTACTTACTTACGCCTGTCACCCCTACCCGGGTATAGGCCGTCGACGAGAGACCTCCAGCAACTCCTGTCCTGTGCTTCTCCTTCGATTCTACTCCAGGTGGTTCCCAGTCTCTTGATGTCTGCTTGGAGGTCTCGACGCCAGGAGTTTCTCGGCCTACCTCTTTTCCTCTTTCCCTGGGGGTTCCATGACAATGCCTGCCTAGTGAGACTGGAAGCTGGCTTTCTCAGACTGTGACCGATCCATCCCCATCTTCTTCGCCCAATTTCATTCTCTGCTGTTATCTGCTCTGTTCTCTCCCAGAGTCTGACGTTGCTGATCTTCTCTGGCCAGTGGATTTTCAAAATTCTTCTAAGGCAACTGTTCATGAAGGTCTGTACTCTGTTGACTGTGGTTTTTGTCAATCTCCATGTCTCTGCTCCATATAGGAGAACTGCTTTTACATTGGAGTTGAAAATCCCGACTTTGGTGTGTTGTGACAGCTCTCTGGAACTCCACACTTTTTTCAACTGGAGAAAGGCTGCTCTGGCTTTACCGATTCGTGCTCTGACATCTGCATCAGTGCCGCCTTTTTTGTCTATGATGCTCCCGAGATAGGTGAAGGACTCCACCTCCTCCAACGGGGTGCCAGCAAGCAAGACTGGTTCTTCCCTGGTTGCGTTCAGCCTCATTGTCTTTGTTTTCTGTTTGTGAATGGTGAGGCCCACTTGGGACGAGATGTCAGCAAGCCTCGTGGTCTTGTCCTGCATTTGTTGATGAGTTTGGGACAGTAATGCCAGGTCGTCTGCAAAATCAAGGTCGTCAAGCTGTGTCCACAGTGTCCACTGTATTCCACTTCGTCTGTGCTCTGTGGTCATCTTCATGACCCAGTCTATGGCCAGTAGGAAGAGGAACGGAGACAGCAGACACCCCTGCCTGACACCAGTTCTGACCTGGAGCTCTCTGGTGAACTGCCCTTCGTGGATCACGCGACATGTCATGCCATCATAGCTGCTTTTGATCAGGCGGACGAGCTTTGTGGGTACAGCGTAGTGTCGTAGGAGTTTCCACAGAGTCTCTCGGTCCACGCTGTCAAATGCTTTCTCATAATCCACAAAGTTGACATACAGCGGGGAGCTCCACTCCAGAGACTGTTCCACGATGATGCGGAGAGTGGCGATCTGGTCTGTACATGATCGGTTCTTCCTGAATCCTGCTTGCTGGTCTCTCAGCTGGGGGTCAACGGAGCTCTTCATTCTCTCTAGGATGATCCTGTTGAAGACCTTTCCTGGTACTGACAGCAAGGTGATTCCTCTGTAGTTGGAACACTTGCTGAGGTCGCCTTTCTTGGGAAGCTTGATTAGGTACCCCTCCTTCCAGTCAGCTGGCATCACCTCCTCTTCCCAGATCTTTCCAAACAGTGGGTACAGCATCTCAACTGTTGTCTCTAGGTCTGCTTTCAGAGACTCCGCTGGGATGCCATCTGGCCCTGCTGCTTTGCCATTCTTCAAAAATGCCACTGCTTTTCTGATCTCTTCCCGGCTGGGTCTGTCACAGCTGATGGGTAGGTCGGTCTCTGCCGGCTGGATGTCGGGGGGGGTCGGGTGGGCTAGGTCTGTTCAGTAACTCTTCAAAATACTCGGCCCATCTGTCGAGTTGGTCTGCTCTGTCTGCAATAGGCTTGCCTTCTTTGTCTTTTACTGGTCTTTCTGTATGGCCATACTTACCCGACAATCTTCTGGTAATGTCGTAGAGCTGTTTCATGTTGCCGCTGCCTGCTGCCTTTTCTGCCTCTGCTGCCAGGCTGTCTGTGTAGGCCCTCTTGTCTGCCCTGATACTCCTCTTCACCTCGCGGTTGGCTTCCGAGTATTCCCCCTGTGCCCTTACTTTGGCTGCTCTCGTGTGACTGTTGTTGACCGCTGCTTTCTTCTGCTTCCTCGCTTCTATCTTCTTCAAGGTCTGCGCCAACAACCAGTCCTTGAGGTGGTGTTTCCTGAACCCTACAGTGTCTTTGCAGGTTGAGTTCAGCGCCTCTCTAACTGCCTTCCACTGCTGCTCTGTGGTGACCGCCTCCTCTTCATTTACTAGCTCCTGTAGCGCTTGAAACCGGTTGGACAGCACCAGTTTGAACTCTTCTCTAACTCCAGTTTCTCTCAGGAGGCCTACATTATAGCGCTGTCTTCTTGTTGTCTCTGTGCAGCTTTTCTTTAGCTTGAGCTTCATTCTTAAGGTAAGCAGATGGTGGTCTGAGGCGACATCTGCTCCCCTCCTCACTCGAACATCTTGAAGGGATCTTCTAAATTTCTTGCTAATGCAGATATGGTCTATTTGGTTCTCTGTTGTATGGTCCGGTGAGACCCAAGTTGCTTTATGTATTCTTCTGTGTGGGAAGATGCTGCCTCCAATGACAAGTCGGTTTAGAGCACAAAAGTCTACAAACCTCTCCCCGTTCTCACTCATCTCCGAGCCTAGTCCCTGTCTCCCCATCACCTCTTCGTATCCGGTGTTGTCCTCCCCTATTTTGGCATTAAAATCGCCCATGACGATGGTGATGTCTCGCTCCGCACATTTGTCCACGGCACTCTGGAGTCGGTCGTAGAACTCTTGTTTCTCTTCCTCGTCACTGTCATTGGTGGGCGCATAACACTGGATGACGTTCAGCTTGAGCTTTTTCTTGGTTCTGAAGGCTGCTGTTATAATTCTTGGCCCAAGAGGTTCCCAGCCCATCAGCGCTCTCTGTGCCACTGGTGACAGCATGAGTGCTACTCCTTCTGTATGGGGGGCATTCTCCTCTTCATGACCTGAATACAGAACCATCTCCCCACTTAACAGCCTTTTCTGGCCAGACTGCGTCCATCTGGCTTCACTGATGCCTAGCAGGGAAAGGTTGTACTTTTGCATTTCCGCTGCTATCTGGGCGGCCTTGCCGCTCTGGTACATGGTCTTGACGTTCCATGTGCCCATGGTTGTATCCCTGGATAGAGAGAGGCGGCTCGGTCCTGTGGCTTCCGAAGACTTCCGGCTTTCACCACAGGACGTCATAAGTCTTCTAGTAGAAGAACCTTCCTCCTCCAGGAAAGGAATTACTGTTAGTCTTTTCGTCAGCGTTTTTGTAGCTATTTCCTTTTTTGCAGGGTGGGGAAGCTACCCCCACGCCCAACCCCCTTACTAGGAGGACCAGGGGTTTTCTGTCGGGGTCACCTTCCCTTAGACCATGTTGGTTCACGGCACCTTATTTCATTCGGTGCACCCCTCTCACGAGGGACCCCCTATCCACCACCCAGGGGACGCGCCTCAACGCCGTATGGTCCCAGCGCGAGGGATGGTTCTCATTAGTCGAATAATTAATGTGTCAACCAATTGCAGGCTAGAATCAATGTTGAGTAGCGTGATGACCCCTGACACATTCCTACAGCGATCACAGCGAACGAATTGTCAGGGTACCTTTTTCAGTTTCAGTCTAAGCCAATTGTGGTTAGCTGGTTTGTTTCAAGCATCAATTATAGAGTTGTGCAAGAAATATGAATTTTTCTCTAAATTGTTTTTTTTCTTTTAAATACTTACCGATGCCATTACTAGAAGGAAATTATCTCTAGCTTATCTAATTGTAGCCGAAAACTTACGCGTGTACGCATACGACCAAGGGAGGCAACCTAGGGGCGCTGTGACCCAGTACCCCGAGTAGCCTCCCGTCTCACCCCATCCAGGTAACTGCCCGGTGCAGATACGCCAGTTTGTTCGCTTAGTTGACAAGCGGCAAGTGGGGCAGGTGGGAGGGCCGTCCGAGTAATGGCATCAATAAGTATTTTTTGAACAAATACATTTTAGAGAAAAATTCATTTGTTTCCTCAAAAACATTACCAATGCCATTACTACAAGTACAAGAAAGAATAGCGAAAAGGCGCCAGGAGGGAGTGTTGCACCGCCGCGGTGTCCCCCAGCAGGAACAGGTTGTCTCGCTGGCCAGCCAGGTTTCGGAGGTAGAATCGGGTGAAGGTCGACTCTTTTCGCCAACCCACAGCCGCCACAATGTCTCTGACAGCACAGTAGCGGTCGAAGGCGACACTTGCGGCCATGGCTCTGACCTCGTGTGCCCTGATGTGTAGCCGCTGGCAGCGTCGGGGCCAAGGTCCTGGAAGGCGAAGCGTATCACACATCAGAGCCAGGACGGAATCGTCTGTGCCAAGATGTCAGATCTACCTGGGGACAGAGGAAGAAAGAGGCGGGAGTGTCACCTGCGGAGCGGCTTGGTTCGGCGCAGGTATACGCATAAGGCTCTCACCGGGTCCTGTTATCAGGCCTCCCGGTTCAGGCTTATCCCCTTCAGCGGCCGTACGGTGATCACCTGGGGGGGCGGTCAAAGGGAATGCGTCTTGGCCAGGAAGGCCGGGTCCGTCAGTAGCTGCACAGATCCATCTGTCTTGAACTGCAGTAGGATGTGAGCGCCGAAGGCGCGTGCAGCTCGCTCACTCTGGAGTCCGTGGCAAGGGCGAGAAGAAGCAGGTCTTTCGCGTTACGTCGGCCAACGTTGCTAGGGGAAGCGGTTCAAAACATTTCAAGTTAAGCCAGGTGAGTACCCAAGGGAAGTCCCAGCGCGGGATCAGGGAGTGGAGTGCCGGCCGCTGTATACGGAAGTGGGCCATCAGGTCGGCGAGGTCTTTGCACTTGCCAGGGTCCGAGCGGCCCAAGTGTCGGGACGAGTCGGCAATCATGGTGAGGTAGCCCCTGATGGTGATCGGCACCAAGTGCTGCTCGGCGACAGGCCAGAGGAAGAACTCAGCCAGCTGGGGGGATGTCAGATCGGTAGGAGAGAGGTGTCGGTCGTCGCACCAAGACTCACCACATTCCTTCGTTGACTCGAAGGGTCGAGGGTCTGCGGCCTGCAGCGATAGCTTCCACTGCTGCACTCGAGAAGCTTCTAGCGGCGAGGGTGTGCCACACAATCTCCAGGCGTGTAGTAGAAGTCGCTCGGGGCACGAATGGTATAGCGCCTGCCGTGGTTGCTTGAGCATCGAGCGTGGTGTGGGAAGCCACAGAGGGGGGCCCCGTGGCGAGGATCAGAATGTCGGTGGTCCCAGACTTGGTCCAGCAGAACGGGGCCATTAGCAGCAGAATCGCGTTGCATCCCTTGAGCTTGAGCAGGACCAAGGGGACCAGCACCCTGGGAGGGTAGGCATATGCGATGAGACCTTCCCAGGAGAGCGCATCGACTGCCCAGCCTAGGGTGTCTGGAATGGGTGAGACGAAGAGGGGCAGCTGGCGGTTCCACCTCGTCGCGAAGAGGTCGACCAGAGGAGTCTCCCACACCATACAGAGCATCCAAAAGATGTCCCGATCTTTGCACCACCGGAGGAGCTGGTAGAGAAGAATACAGAGGGTTGGTGGAGTGAGTCCCGCCCTGCTTCTGGGTGTAGGAGACCACAGCGGAGTTGTCAGAAATGATGAGCAGTTCCTGGTGTCCAAGAGTTGTTACCCATGCGAGGAGGGCTTGCCAATCCGCATGCAGCTCCAACCAGTTGATATGCTAGTCCGCGAGGTCCGTGGTCCAGCTGCCGGAAGCTGTGGAGAACGTCGGCAGCAGGTGCGCGCCCCAGCCAGCACGGCTGGCGTTGACGCAGAGGGACAACTGGGGGAGGGGGGCGGAGAGTGGAGAGGCACTCCGGTTGCAAGCCATTCGGGATCCGCCCAACGGAGGAGTTGCAGGAGGGGCATCGGAAGCACTGGTGCTCAAGTCTCGATGTCGACCAGCTGAGAGTCGCCAGTGAAGAAGTAGGGGCAGTTGAAGCGGGCGAGGGTAGAGGCGGCCAAGGGGGAGTAGGTCCGCTGCCGCACTCATCAGGCCCAGGCGCTGCAGCCACACTCTGGCGGAGACCAACTCCTGTAGAAACACTAGCCGAGCCAGGTTCGCCAACTTCTGTATCCGCGGTTCCGGTAGTCTCACCAGGTTGAGGTCGGTCTATAACTCCATGCCCAGGTGAATGAAGCGGCGGGACGGGGCGAGGTCCGACTTGCCCACGTTGACTAAGAAGCCGAGCCTGTCGAGAAAGTCCAGCAAGGCGTCTCGGGCCTTCTCCAAGGCGGCCGCCGACTGGTTGCGCAGGCGCAGATCGTCGAGGCATTCGAAGTTGGGCTCGGGGACGTCTGTCTGGCCTTGCTGATGACGCCATCCATGACGCGGGTGAAAGCCCAGGGGCTGAGGTTGAGGCCGAAAGGAAGAGCCCAAAACTGGTAGACTACGCCACCGAAGGCGTCTGGAGACTGGGTAAACGGGCACTAGCCGGAAGCAAGTGAAGGTCCAGGTTGACGGCGAAGTCCATGGGTTGCACCGAGGCCCGAAGGGTTCTGGCGGTCTCCATGCGGAAGGTCTGCACAGAGATAAACCTGTTCAGTGTTGAGAGGTCGAAGATAGGGTGCCACTTGCCTCCGGGCTTGGGGACCAGAAGGAGGCGGCAATAGAAGGCTGGGAAGACGTGACGCGTAACCACCTCCGTGGCGTCCTTCTGCAACAGCACGGCGATATCTCCTCGTACAGTGGCTGCCTGAGCCGGTCCGAAAAGACAGAAGTCAGCACAGGGCTGCGTCGCAGGAGGCGGCCAGGGATGGAGGGCGGGTGGGGACTTCCGGCGGCAGGGGCGGGCGGCCAAGCCTGGAGGGCGTGCGAAAGGAGGGTCTAACAGTCCGCAGGGCGAGACGCACGGTCTTGCGGACAGCTTGAAACCGGGTGGAGATGGAGCGGGTGGGCCAGAGGTCCCTGTTCACGTCCTGCACCGTCTGCCAGGATCGAAGCGGAGCGTTTCGCCGATAGGGGCCTGTTGCAGCTGCCTCCATAGGTTCGGTGAAAGGTCGGGGCAGAGGTGAATCGACGGGAGCCAGGCCTCCTCCACACGAGAGATGACAGCTCGCGTAACCATGTCGAAAACTCCTGCACAGGCGAGGGCGTTGCAGAAGAGGGATGCTGTCCGTTCCAGACCGGGTGGGATGCAATGCTGCCAATTTCGAATTCCACCTGCATGTAGCTGTGCCGGAGGGTCCACCGCCGGGAGGGCGGAAGCGAAGCTCTGCGAGTGACCGGCGTACCAACTCAGTTGAAAGGCGATAACCAAGTCAGCCGGCCATCGGGCGTCGGAGAAGAAGAAGACCCCATCCGTGCCGGAGCCCTGCTGTAGGAGATCGGAGAAGGCGTCACGAGGATCCCAGAACCCCGAGGGTTGTGGCAAGGACCTGAACCTCCCGGAAGGACGATCAGCATCCACCAGGCGAGAGCTTCCTCTTGGGGGGAAGGGGCAGGCTCCTGGGGGAAGAGAAGAAGCGACAAGACGCGCCGCCTCAACCAGGGAGCGAAGAGTCTCTGACCTAGTCGTCAAAAGGGCTGTCAGCGACGAAGGAGCATCTGACGAGCGTGCAGATGGGGAGGCCGAACAGCTAAGGAGCGCTGAAGCGGAATCGTCCGGGAAACGCTGAGGGCATCATCATCCTTGGGAGGCACGGGAGGCCGGCGCTGAGGGTGCAAGGCGGCGGGCTCTGGCGCGACGATAAGCGAATCCGAGGAGAGCGACTGCAAGGAGGCGAACAGGAACGGCGAGTCGGGAGGGCGAGCATCCATGGGGGGAGGATTAGTGAGGTCGAAGCTGGAGTCGTGCCGAGGAAGGAAAACGCGGGGGCGGCAGGGGAGAACCCCGCCGGGGAGAGGGTGGGGACAGACCAGGCCGCATGGTGGGAGTGTGCGATGGACGGACGATGGAAGAGGCCATCGAGCGGGAATAGCAACAACTGTAGGAACGATCCTCCGAGACCCGCGGGGATGTCCGAGGTCGAGGTGTCCTGGAACAAGGAGCCCGAAGCAGACCTGGTCGCCTGGCAGGGAGCGCGGGACGACGTTGAGGGTCCGGGATCGCGGAGCCGCGGAACTGCTGGCGGGTGTCTGTAGTCCGTGAAGAAACGCGTCGACGTGGGCTCCGAACGCGCAAGCGGCCGTCCAAGGTCCAAAGCTGTGTCCGTCCTGGAGCATTCCAAGAGTCGCCTGTCGTGGGAAGCAAGATGATGCAGCTGGTCCAGGTTGGGTCGTTGCATGATCTTCTCTCCTTGTGGTTCTTAGTAGGTTCCGCAGAGCGGGGCGAGCGAACTCGCTGTGGCCGGGCGCGAGCGAGCTGGCGCGCAAGGGGGGAGTCACAGTGTGAGTCGTCCCTCCCCATGTTTTCCACAGAGCGGGGCGAGCGAACTCGCTGCGGAACAGACTCGAGCGAGTTGGTGCGCACGGGGGAATCCTTCCTGTGCTGTCCCCCAACAGCAGTGTGGGTGCTTCTTCATTGGTCAGGGACCGAGGCATGCGTGAAGCTGCGGGACGGCGGTGGACATTCACGCCGATAGCAGCTCCAGAGCTGGGACCAGCTCCTCTACCCAGGGCACGCAGACATCACAGGTGCGGCCGGAGGCACAACAGGAGCAGGAGAGGCACACTGCATGCGTATCACTCGGCTACTGGAAATTGCCACATCGAGTGCGGGTGCAGACTTGACAACTGCAACACGTATCATAACAAGCTCCTATATAGCGTCCCAGTAGCCCATTCTATGGCTGACCGCCTCTTAATGGGGACGGCACGCGCCGCCGGCTGTTGGCAAGTTTCATGGGCCCGAGGGCCTTGTAATTGAGCCAGCTGCGGCGTGTGCCTATCATCAGTTGTTTTTATAATGATGCGTTTGACAGTGTTTATAACAAGCCAGGGCCTTCCTACAGAGACACTTGTTATCATATGTATAGGTGAAAATAAGAAACGACCGGCCGTGGCTGCTACGCCACGCCACGAGTGCACCCGAGCATTCACAAAACTCTCTGATGAGTAAAGAAAACAAAATTCCAACAGTGATGCCGCCGCCCGGCACCAGAGGCAACGGTCACTGGCAACCACCGAGACCATACCTAGCCATCTCCCAGAGGCTGGGGGGAGGGGGAATACCTGACATGCAGAAGGCGGGGGCGCCACACCGAGGAGCGGGGGGGCCGCACACGTCAGGCAAGGGCGCTGAGTCCGCGACGTAAGTCCCAGAGGTCCGGTAAACACGCGAACTTGTCCGATGGCACCCAGAGAAGAACCACAGAAGTAACAACAGTTCAAGGCACCCGAGTGCAAAAACACACAGCTGGGAACCGAGGCTCCAAGTCGCAGGTACAACTGGCGCAGAACCATACACAGCCGTAGGGAAAACTGCAGAGGGCTAACACACGTCTGAACTCCACAAGCTAAGAGATCTGCACCGGGCAGTTACCCGGATGGGGTGGGACGGGAGGCTACTCAGGGTACTGGGTCACAGCGCCCCTAGGTTGCCTCCCTTGGTCGTATGGGTACACACGTAAGTTTTGGGCTAAAATTAGATAAGCTAGAGATCATTTCCTTGTAGTAATGGCATCGGTAATGTTTTTGAGGAAACAAAAACACACAGCTCGTGCCTGCACGTAAAAAAGATGCACCCGATGTTGCACACCCCAGAAAAGCAAAGGGCCATCATGAGACTCAATGCGTCAATTGGCGAGCGGCGTGTTCCCAAAATGAACCCTGATGTGCAACAAAAACTACAAAAATTATATGTGCATGTGTGTGTGTTGATATCTATGTTGAAGTAACAGTGCAGTTATGTGATTGTTACTAATATACTTATTCTGGCCATGGCACAATGTACGACAAACAGGTGTTTTTCATGCTGACAGAGGTGCCTACCCCTCTTAGACCATTTTGTGTAATGGGCTGCTTAAAAATGTGTATTTTGTGTAATCATTTCAGCGCAACACGCAACGAAAAAAATACACCACAGCAAACAAATTAAAAATAAAGACATTTATCCACACTATTAGCTATTTTATTCACACAATATCAGGTATCGCTGTAGCAAGTTTGGGTTTGAAGTTGTGAATAGTATTTGCGAAAAAAAACACCCTCTTTTTTGTAAAAATATGGTCATTTTGGACATTTTTCTTGAGCTCTTGTGACCCTTGACTTTTCCGAGGGATCAACGAAATTAGTGTGCATATAAAGGTCTTTTTATCAGGTATCTTTGTACCAAGTTTGAGTTTGAAGTTGTGAATAGTTTGATTTGAGAAAAAAGAAATTATGTCCCAAAATGGCTATTTTTGATATATTTCCTGATCCTCTGTGACCTTGACCTTTGTGAGAAACTGTCACTAACATTGGCATTTTTAGAAAGGTCTTGCCACAAAGTATCCTTGGGCCAAGTTTGACTCGAAGACTATAGCTTCAATAGTCTCCGAGAAAATGCCAACGTTAAAGTTTACCACGCACGACCGCGGACGGACGACTGCTGGCTCGGAACAGACTCACTTTTTCTTCGCACGTGAGCCAAAAATGTCTTTCGTGCATAACAGATCGCTGTAACTTAACATGCATCAGTAACTAAAAAGGGCATCTGTTACTGCGACACGTTAGTGTCCATGCATTTCCAGTATGCCGATACACTGTAAGGCTCCTACTTTGTCACCAGCCGCAATGTTTACACCTGCCACTGTACGGTATATCCACAGTCTAGACAACATGTAATAAGCGGCATTGAACAATGTTGTGTCTCATACACGATCGGATGGAAGTATCAGTGTTGAAAGACACTGCACGTACTACACGTGTGACCAATGTGTGTCGGTGTCCACAGAGTCACCTACATGTGCACCAAGGTGTAGCATCAGACTCAGAGGAACGGAATATCAATTAGCTTCAGAATCAAGCTGTACGTCATTGCCGTTGTCAGTGCCTCAACCGTCGATCACTCCAGCTGACAGACACTGCCAATACGTGGTTATGCTGCCACGCAGTAGGTGGGCACACGTGTCCCAATACATCAAAGCTATCTGCTTTTGAAACCATGTCTCCAAACACAAAATTTTATCACTTCGAATATCTACACATTCACTCGCCATTTCGACCGTAATACGCATGCTGGCGCCGCAAAGCTGACCGCATACAACGTACAAAAGTACGCACACACTGTCAGGACCCTCATGGTGGTGTAAACATGATATGTCAGTGCGAAGTCACCACACGCACGGCGAGGCTCGCGTATCACCGTGTGCGCGATATAAAACACCTGACACCGCTCTAGCGGTTTTCCGGGCTGCACGGTATACGAGACCGCCAACCAGTACAGTGGTTTGCCGGGCTGAAAGGGTTAACGAAAAAGTGCTTTATGTCAGCTTTGGGATGTACTAATGCCTTGGCCCCAGCGGACTCCAAATGTCTTTGAATATCATACTTTTGTACACACCACTGTAAGGAACACCAAAGTCCTTTCTGCACACCGGCGTTGCATGCATTTGTAGCAGAGGAGCCCCCCTGCTATCGCTAGTTACTACCCGTGAGTCAGAGTTCAGTGTTTCAGTGAACGCTTGGCGCGCTGTGTGCGAGTATTTTTGCTGCATTGGCTAGTCTGTGTAGGGGACTACACGCGCAAAGCTCAGTGACATAGTCTCTGGTTCCAGAGGCTGGGAGCCTATAAAGCGGCCGATCATGTCTTCAGTCCACAATTAGCCCCCCCCCCCCCTCCCCCCTCCCCCCCCCCCCCTAAATTGCGTATTTTAGAGGAACTGGTCGTACTCGCGTAATTTGAGCCGAAAATGCGTAAAATTACGAGCTAGCGCGTAAGGTAGGCACCTCTGTGCTGACCGTCCTGATGGCAGACAATTTTAAATCCTAGTGGAAAGCCTAACACAGCAGTGCTCTCAAATTGAGGAACAGCTGGAGCAGATCTCGGTCAGTCAAAGGCATAGATTATTATGACTATTTTGAGTCCCTGAAACCGCCAATGAAAGGGTTTTAAAAAATCTATGCCTCTTGCAAATGGATGGATCTGAAAGGGCTACTGATATTAATAATATTACTAATGCTATAAACTATAAAGCCAAAGACCGGATCTATAATTCAACTTTGAGGCTTTCTGGTGAGAATGTCTGCTGAAAGTAATAATAATAATAATAATAATGGGTACTTATATAGCGCTTAATCTTACTCAAAAGCTCTAAGCGCTTTACAATCTGTACACAAAAATAAAATACAATGACATATGCACATAACAAACAAAGCACAATGCCCGAACACACCACTTTTACAATAAACTAAACAACAATACATACATAATAATTTATATTCTAATTAACATTCAGTCTAAACAAGGAGGATTGCAGAACTACAACTAAGGCATCAAACACTGGCAGTCATTCAAAGTAAAGCTTGAAGAGGTGAGTTTTCAACGACCTCCTGAAGTCAGAGACAGACTCACTGTTTCTGACCTCAAGAGGAAGTGTATTCCATAACACTGGGGCTTGATAAACAAAAGTGCGCTGACCAAATGTTTTAGTTTTGACAGAAGGTACACACAGCTTCCGTTTATCAGAAGAGGAGCGGAGCTCACGAGAGGGTGTATACACATGCAGCAAAGAGGACAAGTATTCTGGGCTGGTGCCTGAAAGGCAGTTAAAACAGATTGACATAACTTTGTATTGAATACGTGAGGACACAGGTAGCCAGTGAAGGGACTTCAAGATGGGTGTGACATGCTCAGTCTTACGGACTCTCACAACAAGCCGGGCTGCATTGTTCTGAATTTTTTGGAGGCGATCAATGAGATACTGAGGGCAGCCACAAAGCAAAGAGTTACAATAATCTAGCTTGGACAGCACAAATGCACAAACTAGTGTTTTAGTGGCTTCCACGGTCAGCAGGTGACGAACTGAACTAATACGACGAAGTTCCAGATAAGCGGATCTACACACTGCACTGACATGCTGTGACATAGATAACTCGCTGTCAAGTGTAACACCCAGGTTTCTCACACTCGCAGAGAAGCCAATGAGTGTTCCATCCACAGACAATGATGATGGTAAAGGCAGGGACGAAGATAATCTTGGATTAGCTACCAACATTGCTTCAGTTTTGCCATCATTTAACATCAGTTTGTTGGTGGTCATCCATGATTTGACATGGTCAATGCACTGGCTTATACTTTGGACGGCATTCACAGCTCGCTCGACAGTATCACTTTTGTACATCTGCGTATCATCTGCAAATGCATGATGGGAAATGGAGCGACTACAAATCAGGTCGGACAGGGGCTGAACATACAGTAAGAACAATACAGGTCCTAGGACCGAGCCCTGGGGTACACCAAACCGAAGAGGTGATGGCTCAGAACGACAGCCGTCGACAGAAACAATCTGGGATCGTTCAGTCAGGTATGAACTAAACCATGCCAAGACTGAGCCTTCAATGCCAAATACAGATTGAAGACGGCACAGCAAAATTTCATGGTCAATAGTGTCGAACGCACTGGACAGGTCCAGCAAAGCAAGGACTGTGATCTTACGCTCGTCCAAAGCACAAAGCAGGTCATTGAATATCTTCAGCAAAGCTGTTTCAGTGCTACGATGGGGACGATATGCAGACTGGAATACACTGAACAGACTATTAGAGTTGACATGCTTTAAAGTTTGAACAAGGACAATTTTCTCAAGAATCTTTGATAGAAATGTAAGATTGGAAACTGGGCGATAGTTTTTCAGTACATTTGGGTCTAAAGATGGTTTCTTCAATAGGGGTTTCACAAGTGCAGTCTTGAAGCTTTCAGGAAAAATACCAGTGGAGAGAGAGTTGTTGATGACTTGTGTAATGGCAGGCAACACTTCATCCAGGCACTCGTATAACAAGGGAGTGGGTATGGGGTCTAAGTACCTATGATGCTCAGAAAATTTGTAAAAATTAACTCACAGAGCTATTACAAAAGTCAAGAGGGAAAAAGATTCATCATGAAGTTCCCGATATTCCACAGAGTCTGTCAAAGGAAGGGACTGATGTGACTGAAATATAAAAAAATGAAAACAATAGTAAGAGTTAGTAAGACAAAACTTTCGATCACTGCACCTATCAGTATCAATGTCACTTTATACTTTATCAAACCCTGCTATAAATTTATAGCACAAATTAGACCTTTCAGTGTCAGGCCTGCCACACTACAAGATGTGCATAGATCATGATAGCTCAAGGGTGCCATGATATTAACTCATTGAGCCCGGCGCACGTATTTCCGAAATTTTGGAGGCGTCATCTAACATCTATGCACCTGTTGCAGGAGATGGCTCGACCATGATAATTCAAGGGTAGCCAAGCTAATCTGGCACTACCCTTGAATTATCATGGTCAACCCATATCCTGCTGCAGTGCGTCAGGGCTGAATGGGTTAAGGCAACACCTTGCAAGTTGAACTGTTGTTTATCTTTCCTGAACAGCAAAACGTACAATTGTATTTGTATCACAACTCACAAATTTGTATGTTACGATCTTAGGTCTAGGGACTATACACTTGAACTGCGATGCCAGGTTTAATTTGCTTAGTAATAGCAGTATTGTGGCTGAAAATGAGTTTCAAATGAATCAATGTCTGAGACAAGAACTGTCTTTCCATCTTTTTTTCAGAGAGGCAATTGTGCTCGATCATTGTTTATTTGAAACCTGACCCGTTGCCACAGCATAGTATAGCAGGTAAAGATACAAGTTGCTCAATGATGGTAATAATAAAAATAGAGTCAGTCGGTTGGTGCATTCTCTCTCTCTCTCTTCGCCTTCTGGTTTTTTCCTTATTTTATTTATTTATTTTATTTTAATTTTATTTATTTATTTTTTTTTTTTTTTTAATTTATTTATTTATTTTTTTATTTATTTATTTTTTTATTTATTTATTTTTTTATTATTTTTTTTTTTTTTTTTTTTGGGGGGGGGGGGGGGGGGGGCGGGGGGGGATGGTGATAACAAATCATGGTCAGTGACTTCAGGACTGGATAACAGGTGTATCACTCATGTTTTAACTTTTGCCTATGCAAGGGGTAAGTATATGAGTAAGAAACAAAAAAATGTGCGACACTTACTCCAACAACAGTTACGTGAACATATATTTATTTTTAGAATGGCTGTGGCAAAATATAACAATTACGCAATTTTTGTTTTAAAAATATGGCATTCTTGTCAGCTCTGGATGTAAAGTGTACCCACACATTCCTCTGCCAACCCACCCACCACCTGACCGAGTCATCATAATGACTGAATGGTGTGTAACTCACATGTAATTTGTAAATCACTGACCCCAGATGGTTGTCTCAAAGATGTGTGCGTGCATGCAAGAGACCTCACAAAAATCCTCTCCCCAAAAATGCGTATGGCATAGCTTAAAATGCAGGATTTACATGTATCCAAACAACATACAGTATTAAACATGACCCTTGAGGAAAATTTCCTTTTCTTCATGGCCTTCAAAATAAACACTGCAAAAGCATAGGGATAATGCTAAAAATAAAATCTACAGAAGATATAAAACTTTTTTTAATACACCCTGCGCATAGGCATATCATTTTGCAAAATTAGTTAACTACCCATAACATTTTGAGCTGAAGGGTCAATGACCCACAGGTTTCTTTAGTTTCCCTATCACATGTTTGTAAAGGCCTACCCAGGCTTTCTCTCTCCCTCTCTTCTTTCCACTTCCACTCACACCCCCCCCCCCCCCCCACCCCACCCCTGATATTTTGTCGATTGGTGAGAAGGTGCTCACATGCACTTGCCTGTCACTTGGCCCATCCAGTTTAAAAATTGACCCATTAGATTTGTAGAATTGTACTCTGAGGGTAATTTATGTGCATAATTCTTTTAGAAATATCACTGCAAATGCTTTGAAATTAAAAAACTAAAGAGTAAAGTAAAACTAACTGATTGATAAATTAAAAAAATAAAATGTTAGGTTCATCAGTAGATCTGTAATTTAGTGACTAAGTGAGTGATAATAACTATATACCATAAGTACAAGTTTGGAGATTCAAATACATACTTGCATTATGAGGTCTGCCTGTCTTCCGGTCATGAGCTCATAGATGTTTCCAAAGAATGACTGCCATCTTCGAGGCTGCAAAACAAATTCAGTCATAAAATATTAAAATATGTGGCGACATTCAAATTAAAAATTTTCTTTTGCACTCCTATGGTCATGCTATCCTCAGCCCCATCTGAGACTCTCAGATGTAGGCCACAGTGCACTGGAGTGATGCAGCAGGTTTCACAGCTTCTCATGGACTAATGGGAGGCATGCACTTTAGTGTCAGGCCTGAATAATAATTAATACTAGACACTAAGACAGACATCACAAAAAATAATAAATATTAATAATTTACTAACAATTAGTTCTTAGTAATGCAAGTATTTTGAAAAATGCATGATTTATGAGTGAAATAAACAAATAATGAAATATACTAATTACTATGATGTATGAATATTCAGAGGTGCTCATTAAAAAACATTTAATTAATCATGCAGGAACTTCAGTTCAACCACTGATAACTGCAGAATCAAACAATAAAAATAATCACAAAATTGACATCATGCCACAACTTCTTTTCTAATCCTACTAAATTTCATTACAAAAAGATTAAAAACTCCCTGGAAAACATACATCTGGTTTCTTGAAATCCTCCTCCGAGATGGCGATGTTTCCATTATCCCCGAAGAAAGCAACACATTCTTCTGGGGATAGAATTGGAAATCCATATGATTCTGACATGACCTGAAAAATCAACAGAAATTGTTGACTTCCATTAACAGAAACTGCCAAAATAAGAAAAACGGGTAAACTGAAATAAAATGTATCATACATAGATCTACTTTAGTACTTGTTCTTCAGTACTTTTAGTTTTACTCACTCTGCGTGTGCATGTGTTTGTTTTGATTTCACTTACCCTCACCCTTTTTTTTTCTTTTTCGGGGAGGGGGGGGGGGGGGGGGACAATATCATAGGATACGCTTGGCTTATTTTTTTTTTTTAAGCTTCCTATTTCCCCGCTCCCTCCCTCCCCACCAGCAATTGCAAAACTTATCTGTTTACTTCTGCACTTTGTTAGCCACTTGGCGTCTTGATTCTTCCTTTCTTCATACCGAAAATTGTTTGGTAGCTTTTTCGGATGAATCCGTTGCTGGCATTTTAAATCAATTGTAATTTCTTAATCTTATAGAACTTAAATCACAAATTAAACAACAAATTAATTTGCAGCAAAGGCCCTGTCTTATTCGTAGAGAGAAAATGTTTAGCGAAAGGCTGAGAATAATTTCAAATGTGCAAGAAAACAACATCTACTAAATCTTACAATAATATTGGTAAAATCCGACACGATGTGTGTTGTTTTGAATTCGGCGCTAACCGGAAACGAGCTGGTTACAGTCAACTGGCTTATGTGCCATCTCGCCCATCATTTCGCCGATGTAATTGTCAACTCGCTCACAGTAGCAGCCATCTCGCCCAAAGTAGCTTCAACTTGCCCGAGGCCGTAGTTAACTAGCTCAAGACTCGAGTCAGCTCGCCCAAACAGCTTGAGCCTATTGGTAGTCTCACACGTGTGAGTGAGAGAGTGAGAGAGAGAGAGAGAGAGAGAGAGAGAGAGAGAGAGAGAGAGAGAGAGAGAGAGAGAGAGAGAGATGATGATGATGATGAATCTTTTTTTTAATTCAGGATAAAGTTAAGCAACTCAATGCCTGTCTTACAAGCTGTCCTGTAAACAAAACAACACAACAGGAAAATAAACATAGCATGCAAATAATAACAACAATAATAACAATAAGAAGAAGAAGAAGAAGAAGAGATAGAAGAGGAAGAAAAACTATGGGAAAAAAACACAATAGGTGAATTAATGAAAGGAGAAAACAATGGCATTGGAGAATTTGTAACTGCCACCAATACAAAAAGCAAGGGAAATAAATGAGTGCATAGCATTAATATTATACTCAGATAAGACAGTGTCAAAGAATCAGCAGCATCAAGAGCTTATAGCGACACCGACAAGACAAAAGAATATCACTTAGCAAATGTAAGGAGAAAGAGAAAATATTTGACGGTCACGTGTTATCAGCAGTAATACTCTTTTATGGCAAACTGCAAAGTCAGGCTGAATGAAAGTGCGTGTGCAAAGCACGTTTAAAATGGGTTTTACCTGAACGTGATTTAAAGGCAACGAGTTCCTGACAAAACTACCTGAAAATAGAAGGCTTGACTTGTAGATATCTATCCTGGGGCGGGGTAAATGAAACAAGCCATGTCTCGTGTGTTGCTGATGCCTAGGGCTGAAGTGAAATAGTGTGCACAGATATTCAGGGACTTGACAATGAAATATTTTGCGCATGAGGACGCATTTGTTAAATTTGAGTTGTTCCTTCAGTGGAAGCAGGCCAAGGGATTTTATTTTTTCATCTGTGGAAGTAGGGTTTGCAATAATTATTTTAACTGAACGACGATACAGTGAGTTGATTTTGTTAATATGATGTTTACTGCAGCCGTCCCACAAAGAGGATGCATAGTCACAGTGAGGCACCTGAGAGGTCCTGCATCTCTGTCTTCGGCCAGAAACGTGTATCGGGGGTCCCTCCCCTAGACCGACTGTCGTTCAGGACTGCTGAGCTCGGTCTGCCCACCAATGAGTAACAAAACATTGGTCCCTCACATCGTTTAGCCCGCCAGCAGAAGCGGTTTACCAGGGTGTGGCCACTGTTATCCTAACAGCTTTCTTGGAGCCAGAAGTGAGAGTTGAGTGCTGGGTGAGGACCAGTGCTCCCGTCCACCCGGATGGGTGCTGCTGCCAGGTTTACAAAGGTACTACCTCTCTCCAGACATCCCATACACTCCCTTTGTACTAAGAATATGTCTAAGTTTAGAGAGCAGAAAGACATTCCTGGACAAGGTTTTGCACAAACTGTCGATATGCGATGACCAGTTGAGCTGGTCGTCAATTACAACTCCTAGTAGGCGGTGCTTGGATACCTGTTGGATAGGTTTATCGCCAAGTGAAAGTATCAGAGGGGCAGGATGTAGCTGATGCTTTTGGCGGGTTGTTATCAACATGCTTTTGGTTTTAGAAGTACTGAGTAGCATGCGATTTCGCGTACACCAATCTGACACTTCATCAAGACTTTGCTGGAGGATACAATTAAGCGGCGCGACACGATTGTCTGATCAGTTTTGAGATAGAAAGAGGCAGGTCATTGAGGAATAAGAAAAATAAAAGAGGCACTAGAATAGATCCTTGGGGAACTCTGTGCCTCACTACATGATTATGTCACCATGATTGTTTGTGCAGGGGTTTATCACGTTTAACTGAAAGATTAAAACAAGTAGGAAAATGATAACTAATGGCTACATTCGGCACATGGACGTTCTTGACAGCAGATATATTTGTAGTGTAGATGTGGTCAATCAATGTGGCGGATGACAAAGAAACTCTTGTGGGAGACCGAACCCACTGTTGCAGGCCAAATAATGAGGTGGTGTAATTCCACGCCGCATGACCAGTCTTTAGAAGGTCAATCACCATTAAAATCGCCAAGAAGGTGTATGTCGCTGTCGTTACGTAGTTGCACCTTATCCATCATGGTGACAAAATCATCATACCATAAGAATGTGGCTGAAGGGGTGCGATAAATAAATCCGATAAGTGTGGGGAAAGATTTGTCAGTCACATTTCAATTCAAGGAATAAACTTTCTACGTGACTAGACTCTAAATCCATGCGGCAGGCAACATATTGGCAGATAGAGTTATGAAGGTACACAACTATACCAGTATGACCAGCAGATGATGCACCTCTACGGAATATAGCATAGTTAGGTATAGAGATCGAATCATCACTAGTATGTTCTCTGAGTCTAGACTCCGTAAATCCAAATACATGAAAGGGTTGGGGTTGTGAAAGTAAAACTGTGGCGTCGGGCACTTTGTTGTATAAATGATAAATGTTAAGATGCCCTATTCGTAAATCTTGCCTTTGCAGCGAACACTGGGGTACAGTTGGGCTACAGGCAGGCATCATGAATCAACACGTGGGGGAAAAAAATGTGAACGAAAGTCAAATAAGAACAAATGAATGCTTATGAACACTAAGTTAAACAAAATCCAGGAGAAACTATACAGAGCTGAAAGTTCAACTCTGTCGCTGTCTCTGCAGGCAACGTCATGCCCCACGTCGGGGAAATAAAGTCTTCTAAGTTCTGTAGGCGAATGAGTCACTGATAATATATAACGACTCCGTAGCGTCACGCCCCACGTAGGCGAAATAATGTATCGTTACGTTCTGAAAAGCGAATGAAATGAGTCACTGGGCTATTACCTCAGTTTTGATAGAAAAAGAATATGCAGGAAGATAATGATCGTCACTCACTATTCACAGAAGTGAAGTCGTGTCACGAATAAATCCAAAGGGTTAATCGACTAATACTCTACATATTCAATGTCGGACACTAAACACGTTTGCCAGTTTGTCAGATTCAGATTTCATAAAATGATCACGGTGTGTTGCTCCATCTAATGAGTGTTGGCAATATATGAGAGTGAAGGTTTGTGCCACACTGGTTGGCTCCGTCGACTCACAGCAGAGAAGCGAGGGAGACAACTCATGGACTTATAAATACGACATTTACACATCATGGTACACCGCGCAGGCTGTCTCCGTCGATTCGCCAGAACGAATCAAGGGAGACAGTGAGCGTGGGTTTAGAATGTCACTTCACTCAGTCAAGGAACGATGGGTAGACCACACTGCTTGTCCCCATCGATCCATTGAAGAGAATCGAGTAAGGCAACCAGGGTGGGTTCACACTGAAATTTGGCCAGTTCAGGCAGTGCCGGCAAGGACCGGTGTTTTAAAAAATAATTTTTGCCTTGTTTAAAAATTTGTAGTAGGGCTGAATGTTGGAATTTGCTGGAAATTTTTGGTTAGATGAGAGTAGACATGTTTGGTGCTTTGATTCATACCATCCTGAGCTTATCCAGTGGACAATTGTGGGCCTATGTTGAATTGCCATTGACGTATTGAGGGGCACGCTGACTGGGTTGGTAAGGATCGAATCAGGTTCATAGCCAAAAAATGAGACTGTCAATGTGCTGTTTTTATTGTTATTTTGTGCATGGCAAATGTGCAGCTGGTGGGCAGTAGTGTTTTTTAAGGGATTGAAATATTAGGGGATGCCTGGGACTGGCTATGGCTAAGAGACTGGACAGTACGGAAACGGCACTGTGTTCCGTGGCCTACAGAGCCCTCGCCTGATCGCACGCCGCCATCAGGTTCCTGTTGGATGGTATGATGGCACTGCCGGTTGGCGGGGTGTCGACCGAAAAGCAGGCAGGACAGACGACATTTTGAGGCGGCGCATGGAAACTTAAATTTGATCAGTTTGAGGAGTTCGGCCCAGGTGTCCACACTGATCACTTGTCGACGTTTGCATTTCTGGCCGTGTCAGCTTGGAGCCTGGAAGTAGATGGTTTGGCGGCAGAACCGGCTGGCGTCGGGTAGCGGAGAGAGAGAGAGAGAGAGAGAGAATGAATGAATGAATGAATGATATTTTATTTTGTCAAGGATGGAAACAATAGGCGCACACTGACAGACCTCTTTTCATGTTTGTCCTTGCTAAACTACAACATTAAAAGCAACATTAAAACACTATGTTAACAGCACAAAACAAGCGGCTACACCCACAGGTCACTTGTGTTGACATTCCGATACAAGTTCCAAAGTTGCTGAAGAGTTACACACACACAGCAAAATGACAGGGTCTGGGGGGGGGGGGGGGTGCGATGGCTCAGTGTATTTTGGGAGACTTCAACTTCTACTTTGACTGACTGCCCGCAGAACTCTATAGTACTATGAAACTAATGGATCTTTTGAGTGTTTTTTTACCTTGAACAGTCTGTTCGTCAGCCAACTCACAAGCATGGTCATACTCTTGATTGGCTACTACACCGACCAAGTGATAATTTCGTTCAGTCTACGTATGTGTCATATGCACTTGAGTCTGATCATTTATGCGTGATTGCTGATCTAGTTGTTTCAGTGCCACCCTTTCAGCCTGTATTTGTGCAAAAACGAAACATTCGTGCTATTGATCGCCTGGCTTTCAAAGCTGATTTGCATGAATATCTCAGCAAACACCCTGATCCCTCTGCGGGACAGTTGAACTCGGGTCTGAGATCACTACTTGACAAGCATGCTCCATCTGCTCGCCGTAAAGTGTCATGTCGGACATCCTCGCCATGGTTCAGCGCCGTGGGAGGCAAGCTTCTCGCTGCAAAGAGAGAGCGACGACAAGCTGAGAGACTATGGCTGTCCACTGGACTTACCGTACACAAGCAGATTTTCAGCGCTGCTAAGAAATATGTAACTCGTCTGGTACTCGTGGCGAAGACAGCTTTCTTCAATGCCAAGATTGCAGCGTGCACCACCAGCAAGCAGCTTTATAATGTAACCAACAAACTGACTGCTAGAAGGGATCCATCTCCACTCCCGACCATTTTCTCACCATTAGAGCTGCCTGATCAGTTCTCAAATTTCTTTAATGAAAAAGTTCGGAACATTCGTGATAGACTTGATGGACTTATTTCACAGTCTCCATCACAGTATGACGTTCCCTTTTCTGGTCAGTGTCTCTCGTCCTTCAGACCTGTCAGTGAACAGGAACTTCATGCTGTGCTGAAGAGAACTGCACAAAAAACTTGTAGTTTAGACCCACTTCCTACTACATTGCTGTACGAGTGTATTGATGTTGTGCTTCCAGTCATGACCAACATTGTCAACGAGTCCCTGAGGTCTGGTATTTTCCCGTCGGATTTCAAGTCCGCCATTGTTAAACCTTTGCTAAAAAAGCCCTCTCTAGACCCTAACAATCTACAGAATTACCGCCCTGTCTCAAACCTCCCTTTTCTCTCTAAGATCGTTGAAAAGGTTGTGTTGTCGCAACTTCTCGACCATCTGAACCTGAATCATCTTCTTAGTCCCAATCAGTCTGCTTACCGTGCAGGTCATTCCACTGAAACTGCGCTTGCAAAAATTCTTAATGACCTCCTCGAGGCTCTTGATGATGGCAAAGTATCTGTTCTCGCACTGTTAGACCTATCTGCTGCCTTTGATACGATTGACCATGACATTTTGCTACAACGTCTCTATTCTGTGTATGGCATTCATGAAACTGCTTTATCGTGGTTTAGATCATATCTGACGGACAGAACTCAGTGCATAGTTGCTAATGATAAACTATCCAGCCCATCCACCGTGCGCTTCGGCGTCCCACAAGGTTCAGTTCTTGGACCAGTCCTCTTTACCCTGTATGTTCAGCCACTGGCCAGTGTCTTTAACCGTTTCTCTATATCACATCATGCATTTGCAGATGATACTCAACTCCATGACTCATGTTCACCTGATCAGATTATGGACACAATCGAGATCCTTCAGGAGTGCGTCTTGGATACTAAGATGTGGATGACTTCAAACAAATTACAGTTGAATGACGGAAAAACTGAGGCCATGATAATTGCTTCCCCGAGGTTGACGAAGACGCTGACACTCCCCCAGTCATTACAAATCTGTGGTGCCACTGTCCCCTTCTCCCCCCATGTAAAAAATCTGGGTGTCACACTTGATAGTAGCCTGTCCATGCGCCTTCATGTGAACAACGTTTGCAGATCCGCCTATACTGAACTGCGACGTATTGCTTCAGTCCGCCACTATCTGACACCTGAAGCAACTAAAGTACTTGTCTGCGCTTTTGTTTTGTCTAAATTAGACTATTGCAATGCTCTTTTGGCTGGCTGTTCCCAGTGTCTGATTGGCAAACTCCAGAAAATTCAAAACTCAGCTGCCAGGTTGATTCTTAGAGTCCCTAGATCAGATCATATCACACCCCATCTGTCTGCCCTACACTGGTTACCTGTTACAGCTAGGATTCAGTACAAAATTTCATGCATGACTCACAGTTGTATTACCTGTTCCTGCCCACACTACCTTGCCTCTCTTCTCCAGCTGTATACGCCCTTGAGACAGAATTTGCGCTCTGCTGCCGACTCTCGAGTTTTACGTATCCCTCTTGTCAAAACAAAGTCGTTTGGTGAGAGGTCATTCAGATACCAGAGCCCAGTTGTTTGGAATGATCTCGGCCCACGCGAACTGAGATACGTGGATTCGAGAGAGGCATTCAAGCGTGCCCTAAAGACCCATATGTTTTCTGTCAGCTACAAATGACTTTCATGTTAAAGTCATCTCTATCTATTTATAGAAGTAGTGTGGGTGTGTGTGTGAATGCCAGTATGAGTCCATGAGCGTAGCACTTTTGAATGGTGACTTTATAGCTTGTTTGCAGAGTGCGTTTTATTTTGTTTTTGTACTTTTTGTAAATTCCATTTTTGTAATTAGTTATGTTTTGTACATTAGTTTTTGTTAAGCGCCTAGAGCTCTAATCTGAGGTTAGGCGCTATACAAGTACTCATTATTATTATGATTATTATTATTATAGTGTGTTTATAGAAAGCGACTGCACACTTAAGATGCAGCTACTCTGATGTGTAGGAATTTAGTGAGCAGGCAAAACACTACGATAAAGAGAGATATTATGTAAAAGCTAACAAGTGCAAAACGGAGGACCACAGGAAACCATTGACATGGCTCTTTTGGACATATTATCTACGTTTCTTTCAAGTTTGCTCAGAGATGTATTTAAAAGCTTTCGTCCTAAACAATGGAAGATCTCCGGCGTTTGCTGTATATGTGGAGGAAGTGAGTTCCATAAATATAGGCACCCGCGTAAGAACTGAACGGCTGGATTTAAACAAGTCAATTCGGGGCCGTTCAATGACGAGACTGTTCCTCAAAGTGCTGTAAACCCTGATTCGTGTGTTCAGTTTATTTCAGCACAGTTGCGTGAAATACACAAAAAAGAAACAACTGAAGGCCGGAGATGGCCGGAGACAGACAAAACAACAGCTCTATCTTTGTTTCATGGAAGCCCCAAGGCATATCGTATGCCGCTTGCAAAAAGCTTTGTCCTCCTGTCAGTTTGAACCTTACGGAAAACTATGCGAAAGGTTTCAGTCTGTCCCAGCTCTAATGCCAAGATTCTGAAAGCGCTTCAGATAAATGTGTCTGCACTGCCGCCAAAGTCAGATCTGTGTGCAATAGTACTAGACGAAATGACAATAAAAGAACAAGTCACCTATAACAAAAAACAAAAAAACGTGATCCAATAGAAGGGGCAGATGATTTTTGGGAGGATGAGAGGAGGATGAGAGGACAAAGCTTGTGGCAAACCATGCGACTGTCTTTGTTGCCGTAAGGGGTTTAGTTTCCCACTGGAAGCAGCCTATAGTCTGGTGTGGGAGGAGGGGGTTGTTGGAAAACATAAATCTGATCGGTGATGATATGTTTATCTGTTTACCTGGTAATGACTTTTAGATCTAAAGACTTCGTGCACATGATGAGGGAGTAGCGGTGGGCATGTGACTGATGGTATTTTCTGTTGTACGTGTCTTGTGATAATTCAGCGTAATGCGTATATTCATGTTTCGTGTAATAATTTTGTCATAAATTTACATGTTGGGTGGAGGGATGAATGGAGAGAATGAGAAAGAACAGGTAATTAGTGATAATTTCTTATTAATCTTTGTGCATACAACGCCAGGTACTGTTTACAGTTTCTAACGAGTGTATGCATAAGGTGGTTAGCGTGGCCTGTGTATGATCACTATTTGGTTTTCTTGATAATACCTGCTGCAAGTTGAACGTGTATTAATAAACTGATCTTCTTGTGAGATTGTTAAAAACAACTGATGTTTGCTGTAAATTATTTCTTATTTAGTCCTGTGCTGGGTTTGTTTGTATGTGTGTTTGTTTGTGTGCATGTGTGTTCGTTTGTGTGCGTGTGTTTGTTTGCGTGCACATGTGTGTGTGTGTGTGTGGGTGTGTGTGTGTTATAGACATCAACTCACGCTTACGGCAACAATGAAATGCCTGATTTATTTATTTTTCTATTACACTTTTCGTGCTAATTACCACTTTCCCGAAAAATCTTTCGATTAGGAATAGAAAAAAAATATCTTGAAAGCAAAGTTCGTGTGATTTTAAAACAGTTTTCCGCAATGCACGCATAAAAAGCACATGTTACCCTTCAAAAAGCCTGGCGTCAGAGCTTAAGTCCATTACCAGATAGTGATGACATACGGCCACAACACGATTACACCATGGGACGCAACTGCAACGACTGACCTCGCTTTTTTCAGTATAAGCCTTATGAAGGAGTGATCTGTCTTATAATGCATTGTCTTTGCTTATACTGCATTTGTAATTAGATGTTTGGTATATTTACCACAATTCTCTTATATTGGGTTTGTGGTATTTGGACATAAATGCCTGGTTTGGGACTATCTCACTAACCGCCCACAGTATGTCAAAATTAGTTCGGATCTAATCTCAGAAGTACTTTTTACCAACACCAGTGCACCACAGGGGACTGTCCTGTCGCCTTTTTTGTTTTCTTTGTACACAGCGGACTGTAGAGCCACTCTTGACGACAAATACGCCGACGCCGGACACGGCACTGACAGGCCAGATTACAGATGAGGACGGACAGACACTATCCATATGACACTATCGACAGGAGATCGACGACTTTGTAGAGTGGTGCGATAGAAACTATCTTGAATTACATGTTGGCAAAACAAAAGAGTTGGTCATAGATTTCAGGAAAACAAACATCATCCAGATCCTGTTGTCATCAACGAACAGAAGTTGGGCGTGTAGAGTCCTACTGAAGTATTTAAGTGTTCTTTCTGACAACGCGCTCAACTGGAAACAAAACACAGATGCTATTGCGAAAAAAACGCATACCTGTCTTTACTGTTTGCAAAAGCTCAGATCATTTAATGTAAGCACTCAGCTTTTACAGATGTTTTACTGCTCCAGTATTTTTAGCGTTCTAACTTTTGGACTGACGTGCTGGGATAGAAGATTATGTAAAAGAGATCAAGATCGTCTTAAAAAAGTAATCCGGAAAGGGGGTGGGGTGATTGGTAGGGCACAGGATACTTTGGACGCACTGTACAACAGACGGATTATGAACAAACTGGCTGACATTCTTGATGACAAAACACATCCACTTTAGATATGAATTTGACAGCAAACGTATCGAACGAAGTGGCAGACTTCGAGTACCCAAAAGTAGTGCATCACCTTATGCCAACTCTTTCGTCCCTCAGGCTATTACTCTCTTCAACAGAAAGTTGATATCAGTAGATAGTGTCTGTCACCATTCTTTAGTTCTAGCCCTTTCAGTAGTTCCAACTGCAACATTGCTGACACCAGAAGCACAGGGGGAATTCACCATAAGTGTTTCTGATGCCAACAGTGTTACAAAGGTGACAATACATCTGTTACATTTCAACTCTTTAATTGCGAGTTATGGGTTATTTTATTATTTCAATGAGTGAATGGTGTAGTTGCCATGTGTTGTATGGGCAGACAGCGAATTTTCCCATGAGGGATTAATAAAAGTATTATTGTATTGTATTGTATTGTATTGTATTGTATTGTATTGTATTGTATTTGGTGTATTTACTGCAAATCCCCAGTTTTGGTGGCAGAATGTATACATTTCATCTACTTACCTTACATTGAGTGTTGCAGTAAGTAGACACACTGTCAGTAATGGAGGCAGAACAATCACGAACTTGCGCTTTGCGGACGACATTGATGGTCTTGCAGGAACAGAGAAGGAGCTAGCTCAGCTGGTGGAAAAGCTGGACAGCACAGCCATTGCGTATGGGATGGAAATCAGTGCAGAGAAGACCAAACTGATGACAAATTTGTCACTGACGTCATGATTGGAAGCCAAAAACTAGAAACAGTTAATAAATTCAAATACTTAGGAGCCATTGTGACAGATGAGGGATCAAAACCAGAAATATTGTCCAGGATTGTGCAGACAACAACAGCACTGACAAGATTGAAGACCATATGGAAGGACAGAAACATTACGCTCTGCTCCAAGATCAGACTGATGCGCTCCTTAGTCA
The DNA here is from genome assembly GCA_036245525.1 of Semisulcospira habei. Lineage (NCBI taxonomy): Eukaryota > Metazoa > Mollusca > Gastropoda > Semisulcospiridae > Semisulcospira > Semisulcospira habei. Next base: position 58,409,147 of record BTPG01000008.1, on the reverse strand, counting down.
TCTCAGTGTTCTTGTATGCCTGCGAGTCATGGACCCTCACAGCAGAACTTGAAAGGAGGATACAAGCCACTGAAATAAGATGTTTTTGAAGGCTGTTTGGCATTTCATACAGAGATCACATCACGAACCAGGAAGTGGGAAGCAGATTAGCCATTGTGAAAAAACGCAAACTGCAGTGGTATGGGTATGTCACGCGTTCAGCAGGGCTTGCCAAAACAATCCTGCAAGGCACTGTGCAAGGACGAAGTAGAGAAAGACGGAGGAAAAGATGGGAGGACAATATCTCAGAGTGGACAGGACTGAGCCTGGGTGATACGCTGAGAATGGCAGAGAACAGAGAGGAATGGAGGGAGCTGGTTGCCAAGTCATCAGTGGTGCCCCAACGCGGGTCGGCAAGACTACGGGATATAGATAGATTAGATAGATAGATAGATAGATAGACACACAGTAGATGTTTGGTCTATTTACCACAAAATTGTTTATATTGGGTTTGCAGTAATTATATGTATAGTCTTTTTATATACTGCAAAATGGCTGGGTTTTAAAGTATATAGACATTTCATCTTTTTACTGCAAAATCACTTAAATGAAAAGAAAAGGGGAGACTGCCAGTGCTAATATTCCAGGAAGGTTACAAAGTAAAGTAGGTTATAGCACTGTCAGGGGAGAGAAATGTGCATTGGGTTTTGCAATAATAGAATTTTGTTAGACAAAGCTTAATATGATTTCCGTTGTGGGTCAAATGGTTGTTGTGATGCGTCTAGTGTGGTAGTGTAGCGTCTGTGCTTGTCGCTCTCGCTTTCAGCTCCCACCGCTGGCTAGCAGTTTTGCGAAAAGGGGAGCAGAGTATGTCAGTCTCTCCCTGCCAGTACACAGCCTCTCCAGCAACAAGCCTCATGTAGTGTCTCCTCGTGGCGACTCACGGTAACTGAGCACCTTACGGACTCTGGCTGAACTACAGAGGACTCGGAGGAGGTCTGGCCCCCAGATATATATATATATATATATATATATATATATATATATATATATATATATATATATATATATATATATATATATATATATATATATATATATATATATATATGCCCATCGATATATATGCCCATGAACCAGACCCCCAGCTATGGGTAAATAGCCTCACTGCCTTGTAGGTGCCTTGGGAGAGGCATAGCCTTGGTTGGCAATTCTCCTTCGAGAAGGAAAAACTCCGAGGAAAAACCTGAGTAGATGGGACTTGTAAGCCTTGGTCGGCAACCCATCTAGGAGAAAGACACTCCAAAGCCAAACCATTGTGTGCTCCCGGGAAAGGCCTTTTGACCAGGAGTTAAGGGTGAGGTAACCCCGACAGTGGCAGAGAAGACAAACACGAACAGGGTGTCGGATTTCTCGTCCACAAAGACATCGTGAACACCGTCATGAGTTGTCGGCCAGTCTCCAGTAGGCTTATCACCATACGCTTGAGGGCAACCCCATTTAATATCACCATTGTACAAGTTTATGCCCCAACAACAGACTATGGCGATGAGGAAATAGAAGACTTCTATGACCAACTGCAAGAAGTTCTGGATCAGACCCCCAAGAAAGACATTCTTGTGGTGCAGGGAGACTGCAGTGCCAAAATAGGAGAGGATGCTGCTAGGGACTGGAAAGGCACATGCGGACGCTACTGCAATGCAGAGACCAACGACAGAGGCTTAAGGCTCCTGGAATTTGCCAGTTCAAATGATCTAAAGCTGATGAACACGTTTGGCCCGCAGCCTGCTCGGCGTTAAACCCAAATAACTAACTAACGTTTGGCCCGCACAAAGCATCCAGAAGGTGGACATGGCACAGCCCGAACGGAGAGCACCATAACCAAATTGACTACATCATGGTGAAGAGACGCTATCAAACCAGTGTGAACATTGCCAAGACAAGAAGTTTTCCAGGAGCAGACATTGGAAGTGACCATGACTTAGTGATGATGACCTTCCGACTCCGCCTAAAGAAGGTCAACAAGCAGGGTCCCATCAGAATCAAGTTTGACCTCGAGAAGCTGAAAGACCCAGAGGTAGCGGAAGCCTTTCAGGCAAAGATAAGAGGAAAATTCGCACCACTGCTACTTCTGGGTGCAGAAGACACGGACGTGGACACACTGGTTGACACATTTAACACTGTTGTAACCCAAACAGCCAGTGAGATCCTTGGCAAACACCGACAAGCAAAGAAACCTTGGGTTACAGCTGACATCTTTGTTCTATGTGACAAGCGTCGAGAATTAAAGAAAAAGAAATCAGAGGTAGAAGGAGCTAAGCAATACAGGGAAATTAACCAGGATATCAAGAAAAGCATGAAAAAGGCAAAGAATAAGTGGATTGAAGATCAGTGTAAACACGTAGAAGAAAATCTGAACAAAAATAATAGCAGAAAAGCATACCAGCTGGTGAAAGACCTGACCAGTGTAAAACAAGGACGCTCCTCGATCATTCAAGATAGTGAAGGGAACCGTCTTACGGAAGACCAAGATATACAGAAGAGATGGACAGAGTACTGCTCAGATTTGTACAACCACAGAGCTGCAGGGGACCCAGGCATACTTGTCAACCCACCCGTGACCAACAATGGCAACTATCCCATCCTCCGAGAAGAAGTAGAGGCTGCAGTGAAGTCGCTGAAAAAAGGGAAGGCAGCAGGAGCAGACAACATCCCTGCAGAGCTAGTCCAAGAAGGGGGAGAAGACACAATAAGCGCCTTACTAACAATCTGCAATAAGTTCTGGCAGTCAGGGGATTGGTCCACACCATGGACCCAATCACTTATAATAACTCTCCCCAAAAAAGGCAACTTACATCAATGCCAGAACTATCGCACGATCAGTCTTATATCCCACCCAAGCAAAGTCATGTTAAAGATCCTACTGAACAGGCTGAAGCCACAGGCAGAGGAAATCATAGCTGAGGAACAGGCAGGCTTCAGACCAGGGCGCAGCACAACTGAGCAGATCTTCAACCTGAGAGTTCTATGTGAGAGATACCTCCAGCACCAGCAGGACCTCTATCATGTCTTTGTGGATTTTAAGAAAGCGTTTGACAGGGTGTGGCATGCAGCCCTTTGGTCCACCATGAAGCTATACAACATCAATGCCAACCTGATCAAAGTCATAGCAAACCTTTACAACAAGGCCACTAGCGCAGTCTGCTTCAACGGCAAAATAGGAAACTGGTTTAGGACTACAGTTGGAGTCAGACAAGGCTGCTTGCTCTCACCTACTCTTTTCAACATCTTCCTGGAAAGAATCATGACGGACGCTCTGAAAGATCATGAAGGAACTGTCAGTATTGGAGGCAGAACAATCACGAACTTGCGCTTTGCGGATGACATTGATGGCCTTGCAGGAACAGAGAAGGACCTAGCTTAGCTGGTGGAAAAGCTGGATAGTACAGCCATTGCATATGGGATGGAAATCAGTGCAGAGAAGACCAAACTGATGACCAATAATGCCAGTGGCATTGGCAATGAAATCATGGTTGGAGGCCAAAAACTGGAAACAGTTAATAAATTCAAATACTTAGGAGCCATTGTGACAGATGAGGGATCAAAAACCAGAAATACTGTCCAGGATTGCGCAGACAACAACAGCACTGACAAGATTGAAGACCATATGAAAGGACAGAAACATCACACTCTGCTCCAAGATCAGACTGATGCGCTCCTTAGTCATCTCAGTGTTCTTGTATGCCTGCGAGTCATGGACCCTCACAGCAGACCTTGAAAGGAGGATACAAGCCACTGAAATGAGATGTTTTCGAAGGCTGCTTGGCATCTCATATAGAGATCACATCACAAACGAGGAAGTGGGAAGCAGAATCAGGCAAGCCATCGGGCCCTATGAAGACTTGTTAGCCATTGTGAGAAAACGCAAACTGAAGTGGTATGGGTATGTCACGCGTTCAGCAGGACTTGCCAAAACAATCCTGCAAGGAGGACGAAGGAGAGGAAGACAGAGGAAAAGATGGGAGGACAATATCTCAGAGTGGACAGGACTGAAGCTGGGCGATACGCTGAGAATGGCAGAGAACAGAGAGGATTGGAGGGAGCTGATTGCCAAGTCATCAGTGGTGCCCCAACGGTCGGCAAGACTACGGGATATAGATAGATAGAACCCCGACAGAAACCCCGAGTGCTGAAGACGGAGGTACTGGGCTGCACAGTGCACTCTAATAAACCACAGTACCACGCATATACCGCCATATGACACTTGGAGATGGATTCAACAGAAATGGTGCTCGCCCTGTGGAGTCTCACCAGGCAGGTGCAGTACCGGGCCCTGCGCCTCTTCGGAGCCCACCCCCAGCGACTGGAGGACCTTCCCGACCGTCTCGAGGAGCCAGGGGACGGGGAAGTAGAGCGACTGGCCAGCAAAAAAACAAGACCAGAGACAAAGAAAAAGCCAATGTGAACATCATGCACTGGAATGCAGAAGGGGTTACCAGCAAGAAAACAAAACTAAAGACCTTTCTGTACGAAAACAGCATAAACATCTGCTGTATACAAGAGACACACCTGCAAGAAGGAAAACCCTTTAAGGTCAGAGGATATCAGGTCTTCCGAAGTGATCGCCAAGGGAGGAAGAAAGGGGGAGTTATGACCCTAGTTACAAACAACCTGAATGCCAGCGAAACCAGGAGATTCTTGGAAGAGGCGGAATACATCCAGGTCAAGGTAACCACCAGTGACAGCACCCTTGACCTGGTCAACTACTACTGCCCTAATGATAAGCTGCTGTCCCTTGACACTATCCAGGTCCCGGACAGCGGATTCCTCATCACTGGTGACTTCAACAGCCAGTCCCAGAGTTGGGGATATGACACGATTGACAAGAGAGGAGAAGACATCGAGGAGTGGCAAGATGAAAATCGCCTGATACTTGCCAATGACCCTGAGGACCAGCCTACCTTCTACTCTCGCCGCTGGCACACCACCACTACACCGGACCTGGCACTTTGCACTGACGATGTTCATAAGCGCCTCAGCAGAACAGTAGGACCACAGTTAGGAGGAAGTGACCACTGCCCTGTCCTCCTCTCCCTAAAAGGAAGCACAGCAGCTAGCTCGCCACACTGACCAAGATGGAACAATCAAAAGGCAGACTGGCAGTTCAGTATCCGAACAAATGAGCTAATGCAAGACCTCGCTGTGTCTGGAAGGAACATCAACAATGTGGTCAGAGATTTTAACGACATTATCAGTAAGGCAGCCAAGAAAACTATACCTCGAGGGGTCTGGAAAAACTACACCCCATACTGGACCGCAGATCTTCAGAAAGCACATGACAACCTCACTAGGGCCAGAGATGACGCTGAAACCAACCCCAGCCAAGAAAACAACACCAAGCTACAACACAGTAAGGCCCAGTATCTGAAGATGAAGTTGGAGTGCACAAGAAGAAGTTGGAGAGAGAAGACTGCAAGCCTGAACATGGAGAGGGACACCACCAAGTTGTGGAGACTGACCAAGGCGTTAAACGATGTGGGCACCAGGGAACAGAAGATCACCCTGGAAGAAGATGGGAAAGCACTGACTGTTAGGAAAGCTGCAAACATGTTCGCACAGATCTATGCGAAAGAAAGTAACATCACTCTCCCACAAATGCTTGAGAAAGAAATCAGACAGGAAGAAAGAGAGAGAACAAGAGATGCAAACATCCATGATGCAATGAAGAAGGACATCACCCTTCCAGAACTGAAGATGGCCATCAAACAGCTGAAGAAGAAAAAATCTCCAGGTCCAGACAGCATCTCAAATGAGATGTTACAACACCTTGGCAACACTGCCTTAACGAAGCTACTGGACATCTTTAACCACAGCTGGAGAGGAGGACAGGTACCCCAGTGCTGGAAGGAAGCCAGGGTGATCCCAATTTTGAAGAAAGGGAAGAACAAGTTCAAAGCCCTGAGTTATCGCTCCATCAGCCTGACAAGTTGTGTGTGCAAGACCATGGAGCGCATCGTCAACAAGCGCTTGCAGTGGTACCTGGACTCCGAGAGCATTATCGTGCCAGAGCAAGCCAGCTTCAGAAGCCACAAGAGTACAAAAGACCAGACAACACACCTTGCACAGGTCATAGAAGATGCCTTTCAAGATCAGAAGGTGACATTAGCTGCCTTCATTGACCTACAGAAGGCTTTCGACAAGGTGTGGAAAGATGGTCTCCTTGTGAAACTCCTTCGCAGTGGCATCCAAGGGAACATGTATCGGTGGACCAAGTCATACCTGCACAATCGCAGACCCCGTGTGACAGTGGATGTGTACTGTGGCCAAAAAGTGCTGCTGCGTCAGTGAGTGCCACAGGGGGAAGTCCTGTCACCGACCCTGTTCATACTCTTCATCAATGACCTTGTGCCAGAGCTACCAAAAGGAGTCCACGCAGCCCTGTACGCAGATGACCTGGTACTCTGGTGCACAGAAGAGTATTCAACAACTGCTACATACAGGATGCAGCTAGCCCTGGACAGGCTGACAGACTGGACCAACAACTGGTGTGTGACCATCAACACAGAAAAATCATCAGCCACACTCTTCTCCTTTTCCAACAAAGCAAAGGCTGGCAACTTAACACTGGGCAACACCCCACTGCGGTACGAAGAGCAACAGACATACCTGGGAGTCACCCTTGACAAGAGGCTGATGTGGAAGCCACACATTGGAACGCAGAAGCGAAAGCTAGAAGAAAGCTGAACATCATGAGGAAGCTGGCTGGAACACAATGGGGAGCCAATGAAAAGATCCTCAAAAATGTATATCAAGGCACAGTGAGACCACACCTTGAGTACGGATCCAATGCATGGTTGACGGCAGCCCAGTCACACCAGCAGACCATTGACAGAGTTCAGAACCAGGCACTGCGTATCATCACCGGCGCAATGAGATCCACACCAATTGAAAAGATGGAAGAGACAACAGGCATCCCACCCCTGCGCATGAGAAGAGATTGCAAAACCTTGATACAGTCCACAAAGGTTAAGTGTTCCAAAGACCATCCTATGAATGCCAGGATGAAACAGCCAACCTCAGGGAGACTGAAAAGATCAAGCTTTGTGAAGGAGACGAGAGCTCTGCAGAGAAAACACCAGGCAAAGCTTCCGGCGCAGGTAGAGGCTCTGAATCCTGCTAGTGACCTGCCACCCTGGGAAAGTAAGCCAGAAAACATCACCATCTCTTCCACGGTACCCTACATCACCACCAAAGATGAGCACAGCACTGTGAGCAAGAAAGCCCTGACACTGGCCATGCTCGAAGAAAAGTATCCCCTTGAAGCATGGATACGGGCATACACCGATGGATCAGCCACAGATGCAGTTCAGAATGGAGGGGCTGGGGTGTACATTCAGTACCCAAACGGAAAATGGCAGGCAGAGGCAGTATCAACAGGCCTTCACTGCACAAATTACAGAGCTGAGGTGGAAGCCCTGGTCCGTGCTGCAAACACCCTTAGTGGCACTGCAGACCCTGATGCCCAGATTGTCTTCCTGACTGATGCCAGGTCTGTCCTTGAGGCAGCAACAGCAAGCAAACTGCCACGTCTACAAGAGGCACTGCAAAACATCAAGTGCACCAGACTGGTACTGCAGTGGATCCCTTCACACTGTGGCATCTACGGCAATGAAGAAGCTGACAGAATGGCAAAAGTGGGTGCAGAGAAAGAACAAGACGAAAATGGAGTCAGCTTCACAGAGATGACGACCATCATTAAGTCTGTGTGCAGACCACCACAACGGCCCCTAGACAGTTACCATCAGCTGTCCAGACAAGAGCAGGTGACTATCTTCCGTCTGAGGACCGGGCACAACCGACTCAATTTTCACCTGCACAGACGCTTTCACCTCGTGCCATCTCCCCTGTGCCCTTGTGGAGAAGCAGAGCAGACCACAGAGCACATCCTCCAGTACTGTGGGAACCACCAGTTGCTGAGGGAGGAGACTTATGGCCGAAGCCCGCCACTCTACAAGAGAAACTATACGGGCCTGTGGAGGTGCACAGAAGACCACAGATTTCATTTTGAGAGCCAAACTCCAAGTGTGACGGCGTTCGAGAAGAAGAAGAAGATATGATTTCCGTTTCATGTGCACTTCCAGCTGTGCAGGACGTCGGTGAAAAAAAATATGATCATTTGCCTGTAAATTGCTGCTTAATTATTTTACAGCAATAACTAGTTTCATGCTAGTCCAAACTAATAAAATGGCAGTACTGTTTGGCACCATTCATGGTACTGGTGGCCGAAACTTAACGAACTCAGCAAACATATATACACTTACAATAACTCGTCAAATATACCAATAGTCCTTAATTTTTCAACTACAAATTAAACTTTTGTCTTTCCCTTATAGAATTTGATATTAATTTGCAACAAAGTCAAATAAATAGGTGTGCTTTGAGAGACTTCAAAACACAAGCCAAATCAGTAGTGAGCATGAGGTTTGTCTCAGACAGCAATAATTCTCCATTAACTCTTAAACTACAAGATGTTTTTTAAATCTAACTTTAAATTCATATAGTTCCACACCATCTCTATCAGGTTTGATCTAAACTTTACATGCAGAAAAACTGATGATAAGTTTATTAAAGATCAAAATAAATAAATTCAGTTGAACTAATGGACATGCAAGTTAGCTTAATGTCCTCCCCTCTCTCCAAGCCCCCTCAACCGCCACCCCTTCCCCCACCCCACACACACAACAAGAACAACAGACGCACAGTATAGGAACAAGCAAGCAAACGCTCTTGCGCGACTTGACCCCTTTGGCGACTTGACTTATATCTTGGCCGACTTGACCCTTTACTTTGCCGAGTCGACTTTTATTTTCGGCGAGATGGCACATGGGCGGGTTGACCGGCAACAGGGGAAGCTACTCTTCGAGAAAACAAAATCAAACGAGAAAGAAAACATGGTGGTCAACGCAGTGTGGTGGCACTGAAACCTCAGTTTAATAAACGTAAGCATTATAAGTCAACTTCGCTTATAATAAGGTCGGATATAACAACACTTCTTCTGGTCCCGACAGCACACTTCGCTTATAAGAAACTTTGGCTAACAAACGAAAAACACAACAAATTGTTTCACCATGCGGCATTACCCGAAGTTAACTGTTTACATTTTTTTCGCATTAATGACATTAAAATATATAGCAAAATATTCAAAATGGTAAAATGCAACTGTAAATCTACTGAAGGTAAATCCGCCCAACATAAACCCTTGCAGCCTTGAATCCACCCAACTGTGAAATATGGATAGAATTGCAATAAGCAAGGAAGGGGAGAGGGAAGGCACAACATCATGACATGCAGGCAAAACTGTCACAGAGGCAAAAGAATCTCCTGCATATTTCAGCCGAATGAGAAACTGGTCTATGACAGTCTATTACTATAAGTATGCAACGCACATGTACGTAACATGTAACTTTAGTCGATGCATAATGTTTGATTGCCCTAGCTTGAAGGTTCCGTATAGTGAGGTAAAAAAACAAGTATGAAGTACACAGACTTTATAGAACAAAAATCCATCCGGCATCATGGGAAGGTTGAATAGAAATTCCCAACACCACATCATTGTCTTAGGCATGTTGATGTTATCAGATAGTATGCAACATGGCGACAAATGCGGCCATTTAATGCTAATTGTTATGTGATTGTCTTTTGAAAAAAATAAAAGATGCAGAGAAACGACATGTCAAATGTAACTAGACGGTAGCTTATTCTTCTGTCTGATAATTATGAGACAGGCCTTCAGTAGGATTTTTGCTTGCTTTGTTATCGGTCTGTGCAGGTGCAGAAGAAAAGAGAACATCGTACCCTTCCCTTTTGTCATCTCATGCAGCCATTTGCTCCCCCCACTCACTCCCCGGGGGCCCCCCTCGTTCCACTTGTTACACACACATGCGAGGCAAAATCTGGAACTGTACAGCAGAAGTATTTCTTTAAAATATAATGCCTAGAAGTAGATCATTACATGATGTAAAAATCCCAATGTCATAAGACAAACATTTTATTACATGAAAGATTTATGTGTATCTAGCTCATGCATTTTCTTCTGTCATTAGGTCTGCATATGAGCTCTCAGCACCCTGTCCCGAAATAGTCTCTTAGAAAATACCTGTTCAAATGCGTGTCACCTGCGGCACTAAGACGTCAACTTTTTCGATAGGCCTTGCATACTTATAGTATAGTAATACTAATAGACTTATGGTCCTGCTTAATTACTTTTCATCTCATTTCCAGAGTCAAACACTTCACAATAGCTTCAAAACAATTCCATGTTCACTGCTGCAAATTGACTGATTGTCCATGATAACTCATTTGTGGTAGAAACTGATAGACTACCATTGGTCCGCAGTAAATTGAGGCACAGTTTATATCATTAACTCATTCAGCCCGACGCACGTATTTCCCAAATTTTGGAGGCGTCATCTAACGACTATGCACCTGTTGCAGGAGATGGATCGACCATGATAATTCAAGGGTAGTGCCAGATTAGCTTGGTGCCGACAGGTGCCAGGCTAATCTGGCACTACCCTTGAATTATCATGGTCAACCCATCTCTTGCTGTAGTGCGTCAGGGCTGAATGGGTTAAGTCAGACCTGTATTTTTTCAGATAATAAAATAGACTGAATACTGAATACAAGCATGGCAGCTAAGCAGCACACACCATTGGACATGTCAAGTGTAATGGAGTGCTTGGCTCAGGTGGAGGGGACAGCAGAGGAAATTCTGGCAGACAAGCAGAAGCTGATAAACCTCGACCGTCGCAGGCACAAAACTCGTGAAGCCATGAGGTAAGTTCTCTGGTAAGAGCATTTTGTGCACTGAAATATGTGTGCATCATATAATTCTTAATCTGAATAAAATTGTCATCTGTATTTAGTTGATGTGCTGAATTTGTCAATTCATTATTCGTACTCTTTTGTAACTAGTATAACAATCACAGTTGGTATGAAGTGTCACAGGAGGCAGGTTCCTGTATGTATGTCCCCTTTTTACGTGTGTTTTCCATGCTACGGCATTTTCACAGTCAAGTCTAGTATGTTTGTGCAAAGCTTGCCTCATGTTTTAGGCTCACATGTGAAGCAACAATGTGTCTGTTCTGGGCCAGTAATTGTCTGTACATCATCCAGTGTATGTACTTTACTTACTTACTTACGCCTGTCACCCCTCCCAGGGTATAGGCCGTCGACGAGAGACCTCCAGCGACTCCTGTCCTGTGCTTCTCCTTCGATTTTACTCCAGGTGGTTCCCAGTCTCTTGATGTCTGCTTGGAGGTCTCGACGCCAGGTGTTTCTCGGCCTGCCTCTTTTTCTCTTTCCCTGGGGGTTCCATGACAATGCCTGCCTAGTGATACTGGAAACTGGCTTTCTCAGACTGACCAATCCATCCCCATCTTCTTCGCCCAATTTCATTCTCTGCTGTTATCTGCTCTGTTCTCTCCCAGAGTCTGACGTTGCTGATCTTCTCTGGCCAGTGGATTTTCAAGATTCTTCTAAGGCAACTGTTAATGAAGATCTGTACTCTGTTGACTGCGGTTTTTGTCAACCTCCAAGTCTCTGCTCCATATAGGAGAACTGCTCTTACGTTGAAATCCTGACTTTGGTGTGTTGTGACATCTCTCTGGAACTCAATACTTTTTTCAACTGAAGAAAGGCTGCTCTTGCTTTACTGATTCGTGCTCTGACATCTGCATCAGTGCCGCCTTTTTTGTCGATGATGCTCCCGAGATAGGTGACGGACTCTACCTCCTCCAAGGGGGTGCCAGCAAGCAAGACTGGTTCTTCCCTGGTTGCGTTCAGCCTCATTGTCTTTGTTTTCTGTTTGTGGATGGTGAGGCCCACTTGGGACGAGATGTCAGCAAGCCTCGTGGTCTTGTCCTGCATTTGTTGATGAGTGTGGGACAGTAAGGCCAAGTCGTCTGCAAAATCGAGGTCGTCAAGCTGTGTCCACTGTATTCTGCTTCTTCTCTGCTCAGTAGTCCTCTTCATAACCAAGTCTATGGCCAGTAGGAAGAGGAACGGAGACAGCAGACACCCCTGCCTGACGCCGGTTCTGACCTGGAGGTCCCTGGTGAACTGCCCTTCGTGGATCACGCGACATGTCATGCCATTGTAGCTGCTCTTGATCTGGCAGTGGAGCTTTGTGGGTACACCGTAGTGTCGTGGGAGTTTCCACAAAGTCTCGGTCCACGCTGTCAAATGCTTTCTCGTAGTCCACAAAGTTGGCGGGGAGCTCCACTCCAGAGACTGTTCCACGATGATGCGGAGAGTGGCGATCTGGTCTGTACATGAACGGGTTTTTTTTAAAATCCTGCTTGCTGGTCTCTCAGCTGGGTGTCGACGGAGCTCTTCATTTTCTCCAGGATGATTCTGTTGAAGACCTTTCCTGGTACTGACAGCAAGGTGATTCCTCTGTAGTTGGAACACTTGCTGAAGTTGCCTTTCTTGGGAAGCTTGATTAGGTACCCCTCCTTTTAGTCAGCCGGCATCACCTACTCTTCCCAGATCTTTCCAAACAGTGGATAGCAGCTCTACTGTTGTCTCTAGGTCTGCTTTCAGAGCCTCTGCTGGGATGCCATCTGGCCCTGCTGCTTTGCCGTTCTTCAAAAATGCCACTGCTCTTCTGATCTCTTCCCGGCTGGGTCTGTCACAGCTGATGGGTAGGTCAGTCTCTGCTTGCTGGATGTCTGGGGGGTCGGGTGGGCTGGGTCTGTTCAGTAACTCTTCAAAATACTCCGCCCATCTGTCGAGTTGGTCTGCTCTGTCTGCAATAGGCTTGCCTTCTTTGTCTTTTACTGGTCTTTCTGTATGGCCATACTTGCCTGACAATCTTTTGGTAATGTCGTAGAGCTGTTTCATGTTGCCGCTGCCTGCTGCCTTTTCTGCCTCTGCTGCCAGGCTGTCTGTTTAGGCCCTCTTGTCTGCCCTGATACTCTTCAGCTCGCGGTTGGCTTCCGAGTATTCCTCATGTGCCCTTGCTTTGGCTGCTCTCGTGCGACTGTTGTTGACAACTGCTTTCTTCAGCTTCCTCACTTCTATCTTCTTTAAGGTCTGTGCCAACAGCCAATCCTTGTGATGGTGTTTCCCGAACCCTACAGTATCTTTACAGGTGGAGTTCAGTGCCTCTCTAACTGCCTTCCACTGCTGCTCTGTGGTGACCGCCTCCTCTTCGTTTACTAGCTCCTGTAACCAATCCAGACCAAAAAGGTGACTGCCAAGCGTGTAATATGCAAAGAAGTACCCAACGGAGAAAGAAACACGCTTAGAAAAGACGGGTACAACACAATTTATTAATATTTCGGGTAAATACCCTTTGTCAAAATAGACAAACAAACAAACATACATATATGTTTATATATGTTTATATACATATATGTTTATATATGTTTATATACATATATGTTTATATATGTTTGTTTGTTTGTCTATTTTGACAAAGGGTATTTACCCGAAATATTAATAAATTGTGTTGTACCCGTCTTTTCTAAGCGTGTTTCTTTCTCCGTTGGGTACTTCTTAGCTCCTGTAACGCTTGAAACCGGTTGGACAGCACCAGTTTGAACTCTTCACTCACTCCAGTCTCTCTCAGGAGACCTACATTATAGCGCTGTCTTCTTGTTGTCTCTGTGCAGCTTTTCTTTAACTTGAGCTTTATTCTTAAGGTAAGCAGATGGTGGTCTGAGGCAACATCTGCTCCCCTCCTCACTTGAACATCTAGAAGGGATCTTCTAAATTTTTTGCTAATGCAGATATGGTCTATTTGGTTCTCTGTAGTATGGTCAGGTGAGACCCAAGTTGCTTTGTGTATTCTTCTGTGTGGGAAGATGCTGCCTCCAATGACAAGTCTGTTTAGAGCACAAAAGTCTACAAATCTCTCCCCATTCTCACTGTTCTCCCCTAGTCCCTGTCTCCCCATCACCTCTTCATATCCGGTGTTGTCCTCCCCAATTTTGGCATTAAAATCACCCATGACGATGGTGATGTTTCGCTCCGTACATTTATCCACAGCACTCGGAGTCAGTCGTAGAACTCTTGTTTCTCTTCCTCGTCACTGTCATTAGTGGGCGCATAACAATGGATGACGTTGAGTTTAATCTTTTTCCTGGTTCTAAAGGCTGCTGTGATAATTCTTGGCCCCAGAGGTTCCCAGCCCATCAGCGCTGTCTGTGCCAGTGGTGACATCTTCTGTATGGGGGGCATTCTCCTCTTCATGACCTGAATACAGAATCATCTCCCCACTTAACAGCCTTTTCTGCCCAGACTGCGTCCATTTGGCTTCACCGATACCTAGCAGGGAAAGGTTGTACTTTTGCATTTCCGCTGCTATCTGGGTGGCCTTGCCGCTCTGGTACATGGTCTTGACATTCCATGTGCCCATGATTGTGTCTCTGGATAGAGAGAGGCGGCTTGGTCCTGTGGCTTCCGAAGACTTCCGGCTTTCACCACACGATGTCATAAATCTTCTGGTAGAAGAACCTTCCTCCTCCAGGAAAGGAATTGCTGTTCAATGTCTATTCGTCGGCGTTTTTGTAGCTATTTCCTTATTTGCGGGGTGGGGAAGCTACCCCCACGCCCAACCCCCTTACTAGGAGGACCACGGGTTTTTTGTCGGGGTCTCCTTCCCTTAGACCATTTTGGTTCACGGCTCCTTTATTTCATTCAGTGCACCCCTCTCGCGAGGGACCCCCTATCCACCGCCCAGGGGACACGCCTCAACGCCATATGGTCCCAGCGTGAGGATCTGGTGTATGTCATCCATGGTAAACTTTAACGTTGGCTTTTTCTCGGAGATTAATCAAGACTCAAACGTCAGACTTGGCCCAAGGATACATTGTGCACATGACAAGATCTTTCTAAACATACTCATGTTAGTGACTTCTCTCAATGGTCAAGATCACAGGGGGTCCAGAAATAGGTTTTATAAGAAAGAGCCATATTTTGACAAAAACTGTTTGAAATATTCTCAAATATTATTTTCAACTTCAAACCCAAACTTGGTACAGAGATACCTGATGGTAGGACCTATCTATGCATACTAATAATTGTTTTATTTGGATGACCCTCGAATAGGTCAAGGGTCACATGAGGTCAGCAAATGTGTGAAAAATGCCTATTTTGGATAGAATTATAGTTTTATCAAAGTTTTGGCAAACTTTTCAATCCACTTTGGCACAAAGATAGCTGATGATGAGACTATGCATACTAATTTACTAGTTGACCTATCACACAGGTCAAGGGTCATGGGGTGATCCAGAAATAGGTCCAAGATAGCCATATTTTAACAAAAAAACTGTTTTCAAACACTATTTTCAACTTCAAACCCAAACTTGGTGCAGAGATAGCTGATGGTAAGACCTATTTGTACATCCTGGGAAGGTCAAGAGGTTGGTAAATATGTGAAAAACATGCATTTCTCTTGTGTAGAACTAGAAGAAGCCAGTCCTTCATTTGGGGGAGCTGGGTGGCTCGGTGGTAGAGCGTTTTGACTTTTGTCCGAAAGGTCATAGGTTTGAACCCAGCTGGGGTAAAAATTTGTACAGGCCTCTTTTCGGTGCCCCGTCTTTGAAATCACCTTCATGGTCAACAAAGACGTTTAGCCCTAAACGTTTAACGTTTCCAGCCCTTTACTTATTGTCACAAAGGTCACACATATGTGGATCAGTCATACTGGTACATGTGAAGCATTAGGGCTCTGCCTTTCTTGTTTTCAAATAACTTTTGAACACAGATGATTTAAAGACTCCTCTAAAAAGAAAAGATGATCACTGATCTTGTTCCTAACTTTAAATTTTTCTTTTAGTCTTGACAGCAATGCTTTTGCTGCTGCCCTCAGGAAATTTTCAGCAACACGGACACATATTTATATACTGGTAAACTTCACGTTCCTCAAGTTGAATGTTCGATAGCTTGGTTTTGCAAGATGTTGGACCCGTGTTCATCATGTGACAATCAATCCAGACCAAAAAGGTGACTGCCAAGCGTGTAATATGCAAAGAAGTACCCAACGGAGAAAGAAACATGCTTAGAAAAGACGGGTACAACACAATTTATTAATATTTCGGGTAAATACCCTTTGTCAAAATAGACAAACAAACAAACATAGAGATTAGCCGCTACTTATCTTCAATGGCAGAAGGAATGTGGCAACTGAAGGAGGTGACGTAAAATAAAAGAAAAGAAAAGGAAGAACAAAAGTGCGGAAAAAGTAAAAATGACGTCAACGAAAAATCGCGTAAGAGAGAGACTCGGAAAGAACCTGAACACGAGAGACAAGAGTGTGTGCAAGCACGTGCAGGAGCGAGCGAAAGAAAAGGCGTGTAGATGAGGCCAGAGAAAGAGAGAGAGAGAGAGAGAGAGAGAGAGAGAGAGAGAGAGAGAAAGAGAGAGAGAGAGAGAGAGAAAGAGAGAGAGAGAGAGAGAGCGAGACGGAGAGAGAGAAAGAGAGAGAGAACGAATGGGGAGTACCCTTGGGCACGAAGTAGGCTGAGTGTCTAATACACAAAGCCTGCTAAACACCAACCCGAAGGCAAACTTTATATCACCTTCAAGTTGAGGACTACCTCGGGGAAAAACGGGAGGACCCCGGGAAAAAAACCCCAGCATTTAGCACGGTACACAACAAGTAATAAGTCATGAAAACAAAGCAAAGAATCAAAATCAGTAAGAGAATATTGGTATAAGTGGAGAGTAGGTAGTTGTGAAACCGTCTTCAAGGGTAACTCAAAAAATAAGGGGGAGAGAGAGAGAGAGAGAGAGAGGGAGATGGGGGCGGGGGGGGGGGGGGGGGGGGGGGGGGGGGGGAAAGGGGGAAAGGAGTAAGGAAAAAAAAAAAAAAAAAAAAAAAAAGGGAGGGGGGGGGGGGGGGGGCGGAAGACAATCAGCCAGAGCCACCAACCCCACCCAACGGGCACCCACCAGCCCACAGAAAAACACACAGGTACGCAACAAGACGACCACATACATCCCCAAGGGATGCACACGATCGCCCCGCCCCAAAACCGCGTATCAAACCGTGAGCCGGAGACCCGGTGCCCGACAGGGAAGGGCAAGGGATCCAACTAAACGTTCGGCCAGCGCTGAGAAAGTCCCCAAGGGAAATGTACATATCAACCAGCGCCAACATCACGTAACTGATTAGTGAGTAGTAAATCAGTGAGGTAAAGTAGCAGACACAAGCAAGGTAAACAATGTTAATCTTTCATATTCATCCCGAGTGGCGCCACAGTGCCCAGTTTATTAATCAGAAATTTTTCACGGTCTTTCCTGGCCCAGACATTACTGGCTTGCATAAGCCAGAGGCCTTTAACTCGAATGTCTGAGACGGAGTGGTCGGCCTGATTGAAATGTCGTCCGACCGGTCTGTTGTATTGGTACTTGACAGACTGAAGATGTTCTTTGAAACGGTCGTTGATGGTTCTTTCCGTCTCTCCAACATAGAGTTGGCCGCATTTAACACAGGAGATGACATAAATCACGTTGGTGGTTTGACACGTGAAGTATCTGTCTATGTTGAATTTGTAACGTGGACCATTGACCACGGTGGAAGGGCAAATAAAAGGACACGTCTTGCAATTAGGAACATTGCACGGAGTGGAGCCGGAGGCTCTGGTGGTATGACGAGGCTTGAGAGTAGAGCGAACAAGCATGTCCCGCAAATTAATATCCCTCTTGAAAGCTACCAACGGAGGTTCAGAAAAGATAGCAGCAGATTCTTGACTGGATGACAAAAGACCCCAGTTAGAAAGAAGGATTTTACGCACCGGATTGGTGTGGGGATGGTAGATCATGGTTACGATAGGTCTGTCACTATCAGCGGTAGGTTTAGTCTGCAGTGTACTCGCGCGACTAAGTTTTTGAACCGTTTGGAGAGATCCTTGAACAACAGTATGTGGGTAGTGTCTGTCGATGAAAAATCCAGCCATTTCTTTGGATTGAACATCAAAATCTGATTCTTCGGAACATATTCTTTTTAGCCGAAGAAACTGGGAATAAGGGATGCTGTTTTTAGTTTTGGGGTTGTGAGAAGATCGGTAGTCGAGGTAGGAATGTGAGTCGGTAGGTTTGTAATGTATTGAAGTTTTCAACATTCCGCAGTCAATCCTGATGTTCATGTCCAGAAAGTCGACTGAAGTAGCTGATATAGTGTAAGTGAACTTGATGGATGGGTGGAAGTCCTGCACGAAGTGAATGAAGTCTAAAAGTGCAGTTGGGTCATGTGAGTAGCTCCTAAACCGTCATCGATGTAGCGTTTATACATCTCAGGGACAGGCCCAGTGTATTGCTGAAGAATCTGTTGCTCAAGGATAGGCATCCCCGGCGGGATTTTATTTTACGTCACCTCCTTCAGTTGCCACATTCCTTCTGCCATTGAAGATAAGTAGCGGCTAATCTCTATGTTTGTTTGTTTGTCTATTTTGACAAAGGGTATTTACCCGAAATATTAATAAATTGTGTTGTACCCGTCTTTTCTAAGCGTGTTTCTTTCTCCGTTGGGTACTTCTTTGCATCATGTGACAGTTTAGCGTCAGTGATGCAGATCAGTGGTCATTGAGGCCTAAACAGGGTATATATATCTTTTAACTTTTATGTCGATCTCCATGATCTTTCAAAGGTAGTGGCTAAATATGGTAGACTTTGAAATGGGGCTGGGTTGGAGCACATTCCGGAGTATGCACTTGACGTTTTTGGCGTGCGGCGCAGAAATTCTGGCAAAGAAGTAACACGATAAAAATGACGTCACGTCTAGCTACGCAAACCTTGCTAGAGAACGTCTTTTTTGGTGCCAAACGCCGTGTGTATGTGACAGTGACCAAAGCCCACGTTTGAGGATGGACAAGCTTGAAATTTTAGGATACTGTCCATAAAAGAATTATCTTGCGACCTTTTTTGATTAAGATGCTCATTGGCGAGAAAATGGCAGTTTCACAAAAAATGGTTGATCCACACTGGAGTCCGTAATTTTTCTTATTTTTACTAGATATTTTACGTATAGCTAGATAAAAGGGACATATTGAATGAGTTCGTTAACCAGCATTGTACCTCTAAAACTTTTTGAGTGATATTTTTCTGATAATTAAATATTTTTAAAAAATATATATTTTCACGTTTTCGGGATTAATATCATGAATTATATGGCTTAATCTTCAAACAATTGAATCTTTTATATGAAAAAAAAAACAATCTTCTCATTAATAATCACATGATTTTTTTTGTATATGGTATTTACATAAGCCTGCAGTTTGTCTTGGCTGTCAGGTACGATTAGGTCAATTGTGACTTGTATGCCCTAGGTGTGAAAATCAGTCAGTTTTCTGCACCACTTTTTCTGAGTCATTTGTAAAACAGCTAACATGAGTTTAATTTTTCTTTTACGAATAAAACTATCTTCTCATTAATATCCGCATGATTTTTCATAAACAGTGTTTGCATAAGCCTGCTGTTTGTCCCGGCCTTGGTAGGATTAGGTCAAATTGTGACCTGTAAGCCCTAGGCGTGAAAATCAGCAAGAAAATTTCAAAGTTGATTGATTCTCCGATACGTCGGATGTTAGTACTGCGATGAGTGACGTTTAACATCAAGTCGTCACTAGAAACACGGCGTCGTGGGACTAATGATGCCATGACGTGAAGCTTGAAGTGACGTCATTTTGCTGCTCGTGCTGTCATTCTTCTTCAGAATAGCTATGCTACGCCATACCACAGAGCTTACGAATGGCGGGAATCGCCGTGTGTCCGTCTTTATTTCTGTGTGCCAGTGTGCGTAGATCAGAGGGTGGTTTAGAGTAGAAGGAGATGGATTCCTGTCGCTACATGAGCCCACAGAGCGTAGTAATGGCGGGAAGCGCCGTGTGTCCATCTTTATTTGTGTGCACCGACGTGTGTGTTGATTAGAGGTTGGCTTAGAGAGGAGGGAAATGGATCAGCATAATAAGCCTAAAAATATGAACACCTCTGAATGTTCCTAAAAGGTAAACGCATCTGAGCTCCAAACAATACGGTAGACTTTGGGATGAAATCATCATCATCATCTTGTTGTTAGCATTGTTCTGAAATATGTTTTGTTCAAATGTTAATTGGAGAAAAAAAAACACAAGGCAAGCTTTGCTCAAATTTTTGAGTGTGATGCAAGTTGAACTTAAGGAAGGCATTTGGTTTCTTTTTGTGTTTTGACTTAAAAAAGAGTAGGATTTGATGGACATGCCCTAGTTCTGTGTTTCATATGGGTTTCAGTTGAAGTGATTACACAGAAAGGAAAAAAAGCTGTATTTTGAAAGTTGATTGAGTGTGTCTAACCTTGTGCATGCATCCATCAGAACTGGTGGCGCACGAGGGGCTTAACACATTCTGCCCCAGGACCGAAATCCCCCAATTTTGAAGTTGTCCTCTGAAGGACTTTATTACAGTGAGCATGACACTTTAAAAGGGTGGTGGCAGACTATTCTGGCACCACCCTTGAAATATTGTGCTCGATCCAGGGCTGAATGAGTTAACCCATATCATACTGAGGTTAAAAGCTTCAAATTTGTACACTGCCATACACAAGCTACATTATACAGGCATGGGAATTGCCCAACCAAAAATCATCTGAAACGGGACCTTCAACCTGATACAAAACAAGGCTGGATCACTTGGCTCCAGGGTGGGGGGTGGAGCCAACTTTTTCTTTGGGACCTTGAACCTGATACAAAAGACCTCCACCATGCTAGATCTTGTTTCCGCGAGGGCCGAAAAATCAAACTGTGGGGAGGGGGGTAGGCGACAAACCTTGCTTACTCCTGGGTGCTAGATCTTGTTTCCGCGAGGGCCGAAAAATCAGGGGTGGGGGGGGGGGGAGGGGGTTGGGGGGGGGGGGTTGGCAGCGAACCTTGCTTACTTCTGGGCGCCGGAAAATCAAACAGTAGGGGGGGGGGGGGGGGGTAGATGATGGACCTTGCTTACTTCTGGGCGCCGGGAAATCAAACAGTGAGGGGGGGGGGGGGGTGGAGGCGACATTGCTTACTTCTGGGCACCGGAAAATCAAACAGTGGCGGGGGGGGGGGGGGGGGGGGGGGTAGACGACGGACCTTGCTTACTTCTGGGCGCCGGGAAATCAAACAGTAGGGGGGGGGGGGGGGGGGGGCGGAGGTAGGTAGGTGACGGACCTTGCAAATCAAATGGTGGGGGGGGGGGGGGGGGGGGGGTGTTCACGGGGCACCTTAGGTCTGCCCGCCTAAGTTCGGAGTGCAGCGCGCACTCAGGCAGGCCACAGACACAGCCTGCTGCGTCATATTCTGTCGCGGAATAAAACCGGTGCTTTGCTTGTTTTGCTACCCACAATGGTTTTTCGCGGAAACATCTTTTTAATTTCACGGACGATTTTTTTTTCCCATGGAATTTCGCGGACAATTCCCATACCTGATTATAGTCAGGCATGGGAATTGTCCGCCTAAAGGCAAATTTCTGCCGAAATGATATTGCTCAACCGCCAAATAAAAAAATTGGGGTGCAAAAAGTAACTGAGCATCGGTCATTATACACTGCGAGGCATTCGTTCAAGTGATATGCGGTCCGCTAGAGTTACGCGTCACCTATTGTGGCTGTAAAGCAGTTGTTACTTTACCGTGCAAGCAGGCAATACAACACTGAACGCACTTTTTTCATGCTCGCTTCTTTGTCTTTGGAAACGCCTCCAAAACGCGCCAGATTGCACGCCCCCGGACCCCCCTAGTTTCAGACTTTTTTTACTTTTCTAATTCCCATGCCTGATAGTACTTGCGTATAAGGATACAGACCAATGGCTTTAGTTCAAGGGTGGTGCCAGAATAGCTTGGCGCCAAGCTATTCTGGCACCACCCTTGAACTATTTTCACACACTGATGTATTCTGAATAAGGGTTAAGGCAGAATGAAAAGTGATGCTAACCCCTTCCCCCATCACTGGTTGCAGATTTTGTTTCTGAAAAACCTAACTGTTAATTGAAAAGCGAAAGAGCCCCGGGTGTCCAAGCTACATGGGTACAAACAAGGCGTCAGCCTGAGGCATAGATCATCATTTACATTAGACCCCTGCAACTTTGGGGGCGCATGAGGATCTATGTATATTGCATTTGGATCATGTGCAGTTTTGCTCAGTAGTGAAGGCGTCATATGTACGTCACCCTTCATGCTGTCAGTCAACTAGTGACCACCTGCTCTGTTATCATCTTTCAGGGTTCTGCAGAAGGACAAGACGGATGAGAAAAAGTGGATTTGTTTTGGGAATATGTTTATCAAGATGGAAAAGAAGCGGGTGTCTAAACTATTAGAGCAAGGTGAGGTGTGTTTTTGCTCACATGCGAAGCAAAAGTGAGTATGTTTTGGGCCAGTGGTCGTCCGTCTGCCATCGTCCGTGGGAAACTTTAACGTTAGCATTTTCTCAGAGACTATTCAAGCCAGATTCTTCAAACATGGCCCAAGGATACTTTGTGGTAAGACCTTTCTAAATATACCAGTATGAGTGACCTCTCACAAAGGTCAAGGTCACAGATCAGAAAATATGTCAAAAATAGCTATATTTTGACATAATTTTTTTTCCCTCAAATACTATTCACAACTTCAAATCCAAACTTGGTACAAATATACCTGATGGTAAGACCTTTCTATGCATAATAATTTGGTTGATCCCTTGGAAAGGTCAAGGGTCACAAGAGCTCAGGAAGCCATATTTTAATAAAAGATGTTTTTTTCTCAAATACTATTCGCAACTTCAAACCCACATTTGGTACAGAGATACCTGATAGTAAGACCTATCTATGTATACTAATTTGGATTACTCCTCGGAAAGGTCAAGGGTCACAAAGGGCTCAGGAAATAGACCCGAAATAGCCATATTTTTACAAATGTTTTTTTCTCAAAAACTGTTCACAACTTTAAACCCAAACTTGCTACAGAGATACCTGATGGGAAGACCTTTCTATGCACACTAATTTGCTTGATCCCTCTGAAAGGTTTAGGGTCATGAGAGCTCAGGAAATAGGTGAAAAACGGCCATATTTTGACAGATGTTTTTTCTCAAATACTATTCACAACTTCAAAAGCCAAATTTGGTACAGAGATACCTGATGGTAAGACCTATCTGTGCATACTAATTTGGATGACCCCTTGAAAAGGTCAAGGGTCACAAGGCTGGCAAAATGCCAATTTGATAAAAAAAAAAAAAAAACACCAACTGTATTACCAACATTTTTGCAACTTTTTCAGCCAAATTTGTTAGAAAGATAGCTGATGATAAGACCTTCCTATGCATACTAATTTAGTCGACTCATCACAAAGGTCAAGGGGGGTTGACGGATGTGTGAAAAATGCTTACATTTTCAGAAAACATGGATTTTGCTGCTGCAGAAGCCAGCCCTTGTCACCAAGGTCACACATATGTAAATTGGTCATACATGTGAGCCATAATGGCTTTGCCTTTTTTGTTGTTCAGTGTGTTATAGTGAAACGAATCTTACTAATTGCACTCAGGTGTTGTTAATTTTAAATTTAACTCATTGTGCCCGAGGTACAAAATACCCACATTTTGGAGTTATCCTCCAAGGACTGCATTACAATTCAAGAGACAGATCGACCATCATAGTTCAAGGGTGGTGGCAGAATAGCTTGGTGCCTATAGGCGCCAAGCTATTCTGCCACCACCCTTGAACTATCGTGGTCAAGCCATATCTTGCTGTGGTGTGTTGCGAGCAGAATGAGTTAGCGAAATCATGGAGCCCAATGGTTGAAATTCCCAAATTTGGGAGTTTTTCTCTGTAGAGTACACAAAAGTTCAAGACTGATGAAACTGGTGGTGCCACAATGGTGTAGCGCTTGATCCATCATATTTGATCCATATATTGTTATTGTGTACTCGTCAGGGCTTGATAGTCCGTCAATCAAGTTCTCTTTACTGTTTTGGTGGATTTGTATGTGTTTATGATTTAACCCATTGGTTGTCTGTAGTGCTTTGTCACAATGATTCGTGCAGTAATCACAACAAAAACTACTACTGACAGCCAGAGGGTTAGTGGAGTTCTGCTGTGATCTAGCATTGCTATGAAAAGTCATTTTCATTGTATAAAATGAAAATCTTGCTTTTCGCAAAATGGTCATACTGGCTTTTGCCAAAATTAATCAGGGCAGAACTGTATCCTTGCTTCTGTTTTTTTCTGGACACATTTTTTTTTCTTACTTGCTTTTTCTTCAGATTTTGATGAGATTGAGCGAGAGATGGTAATGACACGCACACAACTGAAACCAAAGGTCAATCAGCTGCGCGACTTGGAACACAAGGAGGAGATCAAAGGATTCAATTTACGCCCTCTCAGTGACTCTGAAATGAAAGCTGTCAAAGACATTTTACAACATTAACCCATATAACCCCATAACCGCATTTCTCAAATTTTGGAGGGGTCACCTACTGACTTCGACCATGACAATTCAAGGGTAGTGTCAGATTAGCTTGGCCCCTGATGGATGGATTGACCACAATAATTCAAGGGTAGTGCCAGATTAGCTTGGCACCTTCAGGCACCAAGCTAATCTGGCACTACCCATGAATTATCATGGTCGATCCATCTCCTGCTGTTGGGTGTTGGGGTTAAATGGGTTAAGTGTGTGTGTGTGATGAGATTGAAAGAAAAAGTATGAGGGAGAGATGGAGAGGTGTAACTCAAAGCAAATAAAAATAAAAACAGTTCCTAGTGTTGAAAAGTTTTGCTTTGTATCGTCTTCTCATTTTTATAATTTTCTGGTGAAACCAATGACAAACATATATACCTATGCTAGTAGACATGTTAAAAATAATTGCAGTGACTCAACACACCATGACAACGCTATTTTATTTATACTCGAACGTAACAAAAATAAATTCAAAACAACTTTTGCATCCCGCACAAAATGAAGGGTTTTACACACCTTTTTCACAACTAAAGCTACAATGTGTCGTTTTGATCCATTGTGATAAAAAGATGTACATAACAGTGATGGCATACTATTGTTTGGCACATTACATCACCAATGAAAGTGTTACCAGTATACAACACAAAAATGGACAAAAAATGTAATTACCACCAGTGAGACATTTTATGATGGGTTAGAGAATAAGTACATAAAATGTATCTAACAAAAACCATGCAAATGGTAACCGGGGCAGCGTTTGTTTGTTTTTTTTGTTTTTTTAAATTGTTCCAGCATAAACATTTGGCTGTAAACGGCACTTCTTGTCGAGATGATTCCTGCAAAGATCACCTTGACAAAGTGCTACCAACATCCAAAAGGTTAATCTAACACTACCAGTATGTATGAAATCATATTTGTATGCTTGAGGAAATCTTTGTGTGTACCTTTTATTTTCCTTGCTGAAAAGTTCACTTTTGTGGAATTAATCACATTTACAAATGCTATGCTGAAAACATTTGTTAAAACAGCACAACATATATAGTTTGCATACTGATGAGCAAAAGTGAAGTGTTACTGATGACTCAAATGATGTCATTTCTTTTGGTCATCAGTATATTTTTATTTTTATGCAGTGTATGTAAAATTAGGCGCACAGAGCTAACCGTCTGACTCCAAGAACTAAATAACTTAAAGGGTTATCTTGCTTAAAGCTCTGCCATTCTAATGACCCATGCGCTGAAAGGGGAAACAAAATCCTGCAGAGTTTACACAGTTCCCCAGTGACCCAATAAAACCTGGCATGCTAGTACTCGCGCTTTATTTCACTGCATGCTAGCTGGGAACTGATCGCTATCACATGTATTGCTATGCTCAAACGACCATGCCTTTTACAAAACCTTAAAGATTTAAGTATACACTGAAATGCATCGTGCAATCCGTTCAACTTGTCCAATGACGGGGAAGTGAGCGTGATCACTGGTGTGTGCCAGGTTCTATTGGGTCGCTTGTGAAACTGTGTAAACTCTACCCAAAGAAATATTTTTTGCTTTTAACGCATCAAGTTATTAGAACAGCAGACCTGCATGCTAGCTAGGAACGGATCGCTATCACATGTATTGCTATGCTCAAACGACCAATCCTTTTACGAAACCTTTATGATTTAAGTATACACTGTAATGCATCGTGCAATCCGTTCAATTTGTCCAATGACGGGGAAGTGAGCGTGATCACTGGTGTGTGCCAGGTTCTATTGGGTCGCTTGTGAAACTGTGTAAAGATATATTTTTTGCTTTTAACGCATCAAGTTATTAGAACAGCAGACCTTCTGCAAGGACCACACATGAATACACCTACATTCCTGTCTCTAATCCCTAACAGTGAAAGACTTGTACTTTCCATGCATAAGATGGAAAACTACAGATACTGCTATTTTCTAGTAAAGATCAGCATCAGTGTAACATGGTACCTGACTCCCATGTCCATACAGTCACTGGTAATGCTAACAGTACCAGTGGCTGCATGCACATGAGGGTTAATCACAGCACTACTTGTGGCCATGCCATTGTGATACACAGGATAAAGCTGCATCCACTTGAACGCCAAAGATCTGTCTGCAGGCAAATTGAGTCCACAGTACATTACAGTGGAGTGCATTCAAATGGAGCTGACTTGTGTAACTATGTAAATTTTACATAAAATAGTAGATTGCTAAATATCATACAGCTTTAGACAAAAACTTTACAAAAAAAGTGAACCCTTGGCTGTCGGTAATGATTTAATATGCTAAAATTGCTACTGAGAGCCACAGGGTTAAAACATCAATGCAAAATCTTTGCTTTATACACAAACAAGAATGGCAAAGCCCTCAAGGCTCACGTGCATGACCGATCCACATAATTAATGACCTTGTGACCTTTCCAACAGGTCACTGAAATAAGCAAGTGTTGAAGCGTTCTAACATAACATAAGGTTGGCATCTATACCTACAAAATCCATGTTTTCAACATTTACGCATTTTTCACTTTGTCAACCTAACATGATCCTTGACCTTTTTGAGTACAGGTAGTGACCCAAAGTAGTATGTATAGAAAGGTTTTATCATCAGCTACCTTTCTGCCAAATTTGGTTGACAAGTTTTGCAAAAATCCTGATAGAAACTAAAATTCTACCAAAAATAGACATTTTTCACATCATTTGCTGATCTCGTGACCCCATGACCTTTCCAAGAGGTCATCCAAGTTAGCATGCATAGGATTAAGGTTTGGTATGGAAGTTGTAAATAGTATTTGAGAAAAATAAAATTTCGTCAGAAAATGGCTATTTGTTACGCATTTCCTGATCTCTTGTGACCCTTGACCTTTCTGAGGGGCCATCCAAATTAGTATGCATAGGAAGGACTTACTATCAGGTATCTCTGTACCAAGTTTGGGTTTGAAGTTGTGAACAGTATTTGAGAAAAAAAAAACATCTATTGTCAAAATATGGCTATTTTGGACCTATTTCCTGAGCTCGTGACCCTTGACCTTTTTGATAGGTCAACCAAATTAGTATGCATAGAAAGGTCTTACCATCATGTATCTTTATACCAAGTTTGGGTATGAAGTTGTAAATAGTATTTGAAAAAAATATCAATTTTGTCAAAATAAGGCAATTTTGGACCTATTTCCTGATCCCCTGTGACCTTGCCCTTTAAGGGAGATCACTCAAATTGGTATGTTTAGAAAGGTCTTACCACAAAGTATCCTTGGGCCAAGTTTGAAGACTGTGGCTTGAATAGACGCCAAGAAAATGCAATGTTAAAGTTTATGATGGATGACAGACGGATGACCACTGGCCCAGAACATATACTCACTTTTGCTTTGCATGTGAGCAAAAAAGGTCCCTTAAGTCCTTCAAAGCCACCGACGATTATACCGCCCTGCTGAAAAGACACATAACTACGCATCTTTCTCCTGAAAGGTATCGTCAGTACTGGTTGCAGTCAAGGGGTTAACTCTTTCGAGACATGCCGCATCCAGATTTGCGGCATAAAGCCGCGAATCTAGATGCAGCACACCTCAAAAGAGTTAACAAATTTCTTGTCCCAACACAGTTGAGTCCAAATTGACTTACTGGCACTTGGCTGGGAAAAGAAGAAAATAAAATTCAGATAAGAGGCAGGCTTTTTGGGACATGCTATTAGCAGTAACAGACATTTTGATAATTGGTTGGTTTTACATTGCTTAACGTCCCGACAGCAACAAGACTTTCTCAGGACATGCCTGCACTGCTTGTGAAAAAAACACTAAACAGAATATTGAATGTATGTCGCCAGCCAGTCTAATACGCTAAATAAACCTAAGACCATTTAGCAACACACATCCAATATCAAGAGCTACATAAAGCGCAGACAGTAGGGAGAGTTTAGAAAAGGAAAACAGGTGAATGGATCAAGCGTAGACAGAAACACATGCCCCAGAATAGAGGAGAAAATCCACCGTGTGGGGCTGATCAGGGTGACCCTGGGAACTAAAAAGTAGTTAATCCCACCCAAGTCCCCCAGGGAAGACCCGGGTGGGGGAGACATTTTGAATATATGCGGACATGTATACTGAAAACATAGCAAGCATGCATCAATTGGTTGTGACCATAAATGGAATGAGAAATACTGATAAGCTATTGATTACGTATTCATACTATAGATAATCACATTGCTTTAATGGCACGAACATTTCAAAATGTTATGGTCCCATACTATATAGCAATTCTACATATATTGTAAACACCAAAACATTACCCTCACAGACCAATAAACACACAAAAATCAAACATAAAATGTTAGTGTCTGATGCAACCCTACATCAGATTCACAGTGTACAACCTAACAAGTGAAAATAGCAGCAGCTAAGCTTACCTGAGCAACAGCAAGGAGAAGAAAACTGTGTGAAGATAAGTAATAGAAGTTACACACCAACACCAGTGCAAAATCTATTTTGTGAGCTGACCTGTAATTGAGGGCCTTACTACTTGATGCTGTAAGGTTCAAATCACAGACCAGCACACGTTTCTGCTAGTATATATACTCTCTTTCCAAGGCCAAGTCATGTGGCTGATCCTTGCAAACCTCACAACCCCAACGATAGTAAACTGTAGATACAAACTACTATACCAGAATCAGCCAGCAATGTCCTTCAACCCTTTGGGTTTCAGCATTTTTGTTCAGGTGATTCTTGCAGGAATTGCCTCAACAAAAGGCGCTACAGACAGCCAAAGATTAACCCATTTCAGCCAACATTAACAATATTGGAAGTGTCACCTAACGACTATGTACTAGCTGTAGGAGATGGTGGACTGACCATGATAATTGAAGGGTAGTGCTTGATTAGCGTGGTGCCAAGCTAATCTGTCACTAACCTTGAATTATCATGGTGGATCCATTTCCTGCTGTAGAGCTTCAGACTAAATGGGTAAATCAGGAGGATAAATAGACTCCCTCAAGCCCCGACAGCCTAGGAAGGTTCATTTTATGGTTCTTGCAGATAACATGGACTCACCTTTGCACTTCACAGGATACTGTTTCCATAACTACAGTTCCTTAGGGTAACACCCACTCCACAATCAATCCGCTGTCTGAACACATTCATTTTTCTGAATATGAAACTGTTCAAACTGGGAGTTCTCCTCTGAAGACTATATGCTTGCCTCTGGTGGTGGCTGCAGTCATCAACTGACTCTAGCCAAGACCACTGAGGTTACTGCAACTGCTGTTATAGTGTTACGATTATGGTTGTGTTGTTTTGTGAGAGCGTGCGTGCATAGATCGTAGGTAACGATCCGACGTTCCATTAGAGCTATCACGTTTTCTAATTATGTACCTTTTCAGTAAATTTCACATTCGTTTATGAATAGTGCACTCTTGAGGATCTGTTGCCACACGGAGTTGAGTCAGGAAAGATCTAGATGAAACTCCAATATTCTTTTATTCACCGCATGCGTGTGTTAGCAGTTAGTATCCGTGCACTTATAGTTGTTTACAAGATTTGAAGCGGTCAAGGTCACGACCTGTTTAGTGTACGCATGCGTGAAGTTAGGACGAGTGGGGATTTACCTAATTTTAGAACTGATAAATAACAGCCAGATTTTTATCGAATGTTCCAGTGAGAATGTACCTTCGAGTTTTAGATACACAGTTTGCTTCGATTGGCTGTGGTGTACGATTTTGCTCGATTGTGCTAGAAAACATACCACTATAAAAGATCGTGCTAAGAAGCACCTAGGTACATTGTCCAGTCGCACGATTGCGATGTAACAGAGTCTGTACATTGTTCAGTTGTAGAATTGTGATGTAACAGCGTCGGTACAGTGTTCAGTTGTATAATTGCATTGTATCGTAAAACGCTTTGATATTGAGAGAGTGTTATGCAAGATATCGTGCTTCGTTGTCAGTAACGGAGATCTGCAATGAATGCTGATGTACACTGTATGAGAGACGCTTTGTGTCAAAGCTGAGAAGACTTTGTACTATTGTTGGTGCATTTGTGAACGCATTTCGTGGAGATCGCATCGCTGTAATAAAATATTGTTGAAACTGTTACTCCAGTATTGTCTACATCCTTAAGCCACGTGTGACGGATTGCAGCTGAACGGAGGTTTATTTAAAAGAACTCTACGTGCGTGCCGTCTGGTGTGATATCATACTACAACCACGATTTTACCACGTAACATTTTGGTCGTAGTATGATATCACACCAGACGGCACGCACGTAGAGTTCTTTTAAATAAACCTCCGTTCAGCTGCAATCCGTCACACGTGGCTTAAGGATGTAGACTATACTGGAGTAACAGTTCCAACAATATTTTATTACAGCGATGCGATCTCCACGAAATGCGTTCACAAATGCACCAACAATAGTACAAAGTCTTCTCAGCTTTGACACAAAGCGTCTCTCATACAATGTACATCAGCATTCATTGCAGATCTCCGTTACTGACAACGAAGCACGATATCTTGCATAACGCTCTCTCAATATCAAAGCGTTTTACGATACAATGCAATTATACAACTGAACACTGTACCAACGCTGTTACATCGCAATTCTACAACTGAACAATGTACAGACTCTGTTACATCGCAATCCTACGACTGGACAATGTACCTAGGTGCTTCTTAGCACGATCTTTTATAGTGGTATGTTTTCTAGCACAATCGAGCAAAATCGTACACCACAGCCAATCGAAGCAAACTGTGTATCTAAAACTCGAAGGTACATTCTCACTAAAATCTGGCTGTTATTTATCAGTTCTAAAATTAGGTAAATCCCCACTCGTCCTAACTTCACGCATGCGTACACTAAACAGGTCGTGACCTTGACCGCTTCAAATCTTGTAAACAACTATAAGTGCACGGATACTAACTGCTAACACACGCATGCAGTGAATAAAAGAATATTGGAGTTTCATCTAGATCTTTCCTGACTAAACTCCGTGCGGCAACAGATCCTCAAGAGTGCACTATTCATAAACGAATGTGAAATTTACTGAAAAGGTACATAATTAGAAAACATGATAGCTCTAATGGAACGTCGGATTGTTACCTATGATCTATGCACGCACGCTCTCACAAAACAACACAACCATAATCGTAACGTATAGTAATCCTACTTGTGGATTACTTCAGCCATGGTAAGCCACATGGACAACCTGAAATCCCCTGAAGGCAGAGTATGGCCACCAGAATAATGATGAGGTAATAATAAGCAGCCATACAGGCAATCCTGTAATCCTTCTGGGTGACCCTGGGAGTGTTCAGCCCAGGAACACAACTACTATACATGCAAGCTCAAGAGATACATCAACCATGTAAGTTCAAATAGCTTGGCACCATCCTTGAATATTATGTGGTTGATTCATGTCCTGTTGTATTGTATCAGGGCTAAATTAGTAATTATTGTTTAATATCGAGCAAGCAACAATGGCCATCTCATGGCAGAGAGCTTAATAAGTATCAACCCATTGTAACACGCTTATGCAGTTTCCTTGCCTCGTACTTAACCAATCACTTCTCCATGGATCAAGCAGTCTAAAGAACATCTGACTGTATCAATCATGAAACACACAAAAACAGTCAATATGTGACCTGTTCCCATGAAAGGGACCTTTAGTCACGATCCGCCGAATGCAGCTACAGGCTGAAAAGAGTGCCGAGGGTCAGCTTGCCATCTTTCGAGTGATTAACTTTAAATACATGTTTCTCGCTTAATAACAGGTCTACAGCAATAGTTTTTGCATCAAATTAATCTGTAATGCTAGTAAATGATAATGGTGTCAATATCTTAAAACTCAAAATTTCCAACTTAAGATCCCTTTCGTTATAACAGGTCACATATAGTATTCCCTTCAAAGTAAAATACTTTGAATGGACTATGATATTGACTATTTTGCTGATATTTAAAACAACAACTGAGGTATTTACATTACACGTCTCATCAAATAGAGGCAAGAAAAAAATTGCTGGTCATAAAGCGATGATTGCAGTAACTGCACCAGTCTGTCACCAGACTACCGTCACAAGCCCCCTTAGAGGTAAGAAAAGATTTCTGTTCACAAAACAAGTATAACAATAATTGCACAAATCTGTCGCCAGTCTACTGTCACTACGCAATGAACCCACAAGGGTATAACAGTATTCCTATCCTCATTTTTCTGGTTCTCTGCAGTCGTATGCTCTCACGCCAGCCAAGTCAAAAAAGAAAATTGCCAAGTGCATAACTGACCCACACAGATAATCACCTTTATGACCATGACCTTACCAACCAGTCACTGTAAACTTAAGGGTTTGACTTTTGCACTGTGAAACCCACCCACGTTTTCTAAAAATGTATGCATTTCTCACAGATTTAGCATCCTCCCATGACCCTCGACCTTTGCAAAATTAGTGTGAAATTGGTATGTTTAGAAAGGTGTTGCCTGAATAGTCTCAGAGAAAATGCCAACTTTATTGTTTACCATGGACGACAGCTGACACATCTGTCAACCTCCCATGACCCTTGACCTTTGCAAGCATTGAAGTTTTTATTATCAGCTACCTTTGTGCTAAATTTGATTGAAAGGTTTCAAAAATGCTGATTCTTTGAGAGGTCACAGAATTTGGTATGTTTAGATAGGTCTTGCCACACAGTACCCTTGGGCCAAGTTGGAAGACTGTAGCTTACCTGGGTGAATAGTCTGCGAGAAAATGCCAATGTAAACAGTTTTACCACGGACACCAGCAGAAGAATGCTGGCAGGACAACCACTAGCACAGTACATCGATTCACTTTTGCTATCACAAGTGAGCCAAAGATAGAAACATGCTTTGAAAATAACAAGCACAAAACAGTTAACAGAACTATTTTTATTAGATGAGCTACCTTTCTTGTGTCAAATTACCATAACTGTTGTGATTCTTGTGACTACACACATTTTACATAGATCATTGTTTGCATACTTTTAAAACAGACATGTAGTAAACTGTTTTGTTATTGTTTTCTCTAAAGTTTACTGCTTCTTTGTCTCTTGGTATTTTTCTTGCATTTTACATGCTTGACAATCACTTTTTTGGACTGGACCTCAAAGTCAAACAAAAAGCAGTCAATCTTATTCCTCTTTATCATTTGGAGGGCCTCACACACGAAAGTAAAAAAAGAATCACTGGGTTCTCTTTTTCAATCGCAGCTGGAAGCCTTGAGAACTAGAAAGGTAATGAAGAGAACTATCAGTACCAGTTCTCTCAGGCCTCTGGCTTTCAGTTGGAAGACCTCACATAGTATATACTATACACAATAACACTCTACACTATAACACAAGAAAACAGTTTAACTGCAGGTCTGGAGAATATTAAATCCAGACCCAAAAAGCGATTGCCAAGTGAGAGGCATGCAATGAAATCTCCAAAAAAAAAAAAAAAAACACACACGCTTAGAATGGTCAAGTACTGTGTTCTACTTGTACTCTCTAAGCACGTTTCTTTCTTTGAAATTTCTTTGGATGCAACAAGAATGTCAAAGCCCTCATGACTCACATGCATGATTGATTTGTATCATTTATCTGACCTTTTTGTGATCTTGACCATCTGTGACCTTGACCATTCTGATGGGTTACTCATATGAGCAGGTGTTTAAATGTCAAAATGGCTATCGTACCTGCAAAATCCTATGTTTTGTTAACATGTGCATTTTTCACACATCTGTTGACCTCCCTTGACCCGTGATCTTTATGAATGGTCAGCCAAATTAGCATGCATAGGAAAGTCTTATCATTAGCTAACCTTCTGGCAAGTTTAACTGAAATGTTTGCATGCGTGCCAATAAAACAAATTATATTTTATTGAAAAACAACACATTTTTTTTAATGCATTTCCTGACCTCTTGTGACCCCTGAACTTTGAGTGAGGTCACCCAATTTAGTGTGCCTAGGAAGGTCTCATCATCAGGTGTCTGTATCAAGTTTGGCTTTGAAGTTGAAATTAGTAGTTGATAAAAGACAATGTTTGTTACAAATAGGCAATTTTTCACTATTTCCTGACCAAGTGTGACCTTGACCTTTGAGCGAGGTTACTCAAATTGGTATGTCTAGCACGGTTTTGCCGCAAAATATCCTTGGGCCAAGACTTAAATGTGTGTCTTGAATAGTCTTTGACAAAATGCCAAAGTTAAAGTTTACCAAAGATGGCAGATGACAGAAGGACAATGGAAGCTAAATACACACACTCACTTTTGCTATCACAAGTGAGCCAAAAAGTGGTCTATAATTTGTCTCTCTCTCAGTCGGAGGCCTTGAGGAGATTGGCCAGCTCATGGACACGATGTCTGTTGGCCACCATGTAGCAGTGCGTCTCCCACATCATGTCTATCAGTGCAGCGTGCTCGTGGCAGTCCAGAGGAATGTCCACGGAGAGCTGTGGACTGAAGCGGAAGAAGGGTACCCCCACCATGCTGCACCATGCCCGTGTCCGGTCCACCACACGCCCCTCTGACTGGCTGGCCTGAAACAGGGGTGTGCCCAGTTAGCAAAAGGTCCTCAGGCTGAAGATGGTCTGTGCACGGCCTTCAACTGACGTTTATCCAAGACCTTTTGCATGGGGGGGGGGGGGGGGGGGGGGGGGAGGGGAGGGAGGAGGGGGGCAGGAGGGGGTCTTGTAAGTTCAGTCAAGCATTGGAATATCAAACAATAGAGGGAGTGATATGTGTGGGCGGGGGGGGGGGGGGGGGGGGGGGGGTATGGCCTTGGAAAATCAAATGAAGAAGCTGCAACACATACATTACAAATCCATTCATTGTAAATTCTGGTATTAATCAGCATCATCTGCCTTTGCAATCAGTATTTGTCCTTCCTAATCAATATTGTCCACCTCTGCAATCAGTCATTCTCTTTCCAAATTGGTATCATCTATCGGCTGCTACTTTCCTTTTCCATATTTACTTTCTCCCTTAGTGTGTCGGTAGCGGTTTAAGTCGCAATGATTCCTACAGGAACCATCATGACCAAAACTGCTACTGACACACAAAGGGTTAAACAAGAAAGGCAAAGCCCTTATGGCTCACGTGTATGACCAATCCACACGTCTGACAATAAGTAAAGGGATGGCTTCTGCACTAACAAAATCCATCTTTCCTCAAATTTTAATCAGTTTTGGCACTACCCTTGAATTATCATGGTCAGTCAATCTCCTGCTGTGGGGCATCAGGGCTAAATGGAGTCACAGAGCAAGGCATATAAGATTAAATGTCCAATTTCAATGTTGAAGACACCTAAAATTATTAACATTTTGGCTGCCAGCTGACTAGCGCTTTTGGCCTAGGTGATTCCTAAAGGAATCGCCTCGACAAAAAGTGCTCCCAACAGGCAAAGGGCTGCTTCATTTGAGACATACTGTATACAGATACGCATGGCAAATGCTGGGTATCTGAGCAGCACGTCTCAAGCAAGTTAGACAACAAAGACGACTTACCTGATCAATCAGCATACGGCCCAGGGAAAGCGCACCGGACACAGCTTTGTAGGCATCAAGAATTCCCTCGGGTCGATACACATCCATGTTTTTCACTTGATTTACAGGAATGCGGCCTGTCCCAAGGGAAACAACGCAGCCAATGGGGCGCACTTTCTCTGCCATCCCCTGTAGAAATGATGTGCAAGGCATTAAACACAGAAGCATACAAGTGGTGTTGATCGGACACCAGAAATATGAGAAAATGTAGAAATTGTTTAATGCATGCCTCAAATGCTGTAATATATAACTCTTCTATAGCGCAATATCCCCACAAAGAAAGGCTCTGAGCGCTTTACCTCTAGATAATCTAACTAATTGAAATTAACTAACTAAAGTAATGACAACGTACAAAAATACAATCATTCATAGGTCCAATTGCACACTGACAGAATACTAAAATAATAAACATAACATGTCAAGAGCCTGATCAGATATATACATGTTGATGGGAAAACGTAGGGTTGATCAATCCCTTTCAAAGGCCAGATTGAAAAAATATGTTTTCAATCTAGCCCTGAAAATGGCCAAAGATGGTGCATGGCGAATATCATGGGGAAGACCATTCCACACTTTGGGAGCTTGGAAAGAAAAGGACCGCTGTCCAAAGGTTTTTAAGGACACTCTGGGGATAGTCAATATTCTGTCGTCGGTGCTGGAGCGCAATACTCTGCCTGGTGTATAGACAAGGAGACTGGAGGACAATTATGCCGGGAGTGTCTTTGTTACGTGGTGGGGTTGTAGTCGTAGTATGATAAACACACCAGACGCACGCACGTAAGGTTCTTTTTAAATAACTTTCATTCAGCTGCAAGCCGTCACACATGGCTTAAGGATGTAGACAATACTGGAGTAACAGTTCCAACAATATTTAATTCAGCGATGCGTATCCACACAATAATGCACTTTCAAATGCACGAACTGATACAAAGTCTTTTCTGCAATGTCCACACTGCGACACAAAACTTCTCCTACCTCCTACGTAGCGTCTCACACAAAGTACACCCTATACGGGCTACGTACCTACCACTGACAATTGCAAGACAATATACAAACGGGCTTTCCCAGCGCCCTCCTTATACTTACTTACGCCTGTCACCCCTACCCGGGTATAGGCCGTCGACGAGAGACCTCCAGCAACTCCTGTCCTGTGCTTC
Source organism: Semisulcospira habei (assembly GCA_036245525.1). Lineage (NCBI taxonomy): Eukaryota > Metazoa > Mollusca > Gastropoda > Semisulcospiridae > Semisulcospira > Semisulcospira habei. Next base: position 58,372,070 of record BTPG01000008.1, on the reverse strand, counting down.
TCCTTCGATTCTACTCCAGGTGGTTCCCAGTCTCTTGATGTCTGCTTGGAGGTCTCGACGCCAGGAGTTTCTCGGCCTACCTCTTTTCCTCTTTCCCTGGGGGTTCCATGACAATGCCTGCCTAGTGATACTGGAAGCTGGCTTTCTCAGACTGTGACCGATCCATCCCCATCTTCTTCGCCCAATTTCATTCTCTGCTGTTATCTGCTCTGTTCTCTCCCAGAGTCTGACGTTGCTGATCTTCTCTGGCCAGTGGATTTTCAAAATTCTTCTAAGGCAACTGTTCATGAAGGTCTGTACTCTGTTGACTGTGGTTTTTGTCAATCTCCATGTCTCTGCTCCATATAGGAGAACTGCTTTTACATTGGAGTTGAAAATCCGGACTTTGGTGTGTTGTGACAGCTCTCTGGAACTCCACACTTTTTTCAACTGGAGAAAGGCTGCTCTGGCTTTACCGATTCGTGCTCTGACATCTGCATCAGTGCCGCCTTTTTTGTCTATGATGCTCCCGAGATAGGTGAAGGACTCCACCTCCTCCAATGGGGTGCCAGCAAGCAAGACTGGTTCTTCCCTGGTTGCGTTCAGCCTCATTGTCTTTGTTTTCTGTTTGTGAATGGTGAGGCCCACTTGGGACGAGATGTCAGCAAGCCTCGTGGTCTTGTCCTGCATTTGTTGATGAGTGTGGGACAGTAATGCCAAGTCGTCTGCAAAATCGAGGTCGTCAAGCTGTGTCCACAGTGTCCACTGTATTCCACTTCGTCTGTGCTCTGTGGTCATCTTCATGACCCAGTCTATGGCCAGTAGGAAGAGGAACGGAGACAGCAGACACCCCTGCCTGACACCAGTTCTGACCTGGAGCTCTCTGGTGAACTGCCCTTCGTGGATCACGCGACATGTCATGCCATCATAGCTGCTCTTGATCAGGCGGACGAGCTTTGTGGGTACACCGTAGTGTCGTAGGAGTTTCCACAGAGTCTCTCGGTCCACACTGTCAAATGCTTTCTCATAATCCACAAAGTTGACATACAGCGGGGAGCTCCACTCCAGAGACTGTTCCACGATGATGCGGAGAGTGGCGATCTGGTCTGTACATGATCGGTTCTTCCTGAATCCTGCTTGCTGGTCTCTCAGCTGAGGGTCAACGGAGCTCTTCATTCTCTCTAGGATGATCCTGTTGAAGACCTTTCCTGGTACTGACAGCAAGGTGATTCCTCTGTAGTTGGAACACTTGCTGAGGTCGCCTTTCTTGGGAAGCTTGATTAGGTACCCCTCCTTCCAGTCAGCTGGCATCACCTCCTCTTCCCAGATCTTTCCAAACAGTGGGTACAGCATCTCCACTGTTGTCTCTAGGTCTGCTTTCAGAGACTCCGCTGGGATGCCATCTGGCCCTGCTGCTTTGCCATTCTTCAAAAATGCCACTGCTTTTCTGATCTCTTCCCGGCTGGGTCTGTCACAGCTGATGGGTAGGTCGGTCTCTGCCGGCTGGATGTCGGGGGGGTCGGGTGGGCTAGGTCTGTTCAGTAACTCTTCAAAATACTCGGCCCATCTGTCGAGTTGGTCTGCTCTGTCTGCAATAGGCTTGCCTTCTTTGTCTTTTACTGGTCTTTCTGTATGGCCATACTTACCCGACAATCTTCTGGTAATGTCGTAGAGCTGTTTCATGTTGCCGCTGCCTGCTGCCTTTTCTGCCTCTGCTGCCAGGCTGTCTGTGTAGGCCCTCTTGTCTGCCCTGATACTCCTCTTCACCTCGCGGTTGGCTTCCCAGTATTCCCCCTGTGCCCTTACTTTGGCTGCTCTCGTGCGACTGTTGTTGACCGCTGCTTTCTTCTGCTTCCTCGTTTCTATCTTCTTCAAGGTCTGTGCCGACAGCCAGTCCTTGTGGTGGTGTTTCCTGAACCCTACAGTGTCTTTGCAGGTTGAGTTCAGCGCCTCTCTAACTGCCTTCCACTGCTGCTCTGTGGTGACCGCCTCCTCTTCAATTACTAGCTCCTGTAGCGCTTGAAACCGGTTGGACAGCACCAGTTTGAACTCTTCTCTAACTCCAGTTTCTCTCAGGAGGCCTACATTATAGCGCTGTCTTCTTGTTGTCTCTGTGCGGCTTTTCTTTAGCTTGAGCTTCATTCTTAAGGTAAGCAGATGGTGGTCTGAGGCGACATCTGCTCCCCTCCTCACTCGAACATCTTGAAGGGATCTTCTAAATTTCTTGCTAATGCAGATATGGTCTATTTGGTTCTCTGTTGTATGGTCAGGTGAGACCCAAGTTGCTTTGTGTATTCTTCTGTGTGGGAAGATGCTACCTCCAATGACAAGTCGGTTTAGAGCACAAAAGTCTACAAACCTCTCCCCGTTCTCACTCATCTCCGAGCCTAGTCCCTGTCTCCCCATCACCTCTTCGTATCCGGTGTTGTCCTCCCCTATTTTGGCATTAAAATCGCCCATGACGATGGTGATGTCTCGCTCCGCACATTTGTCCACGGCACTCTGGAGTCGGTCGTAGAACTCTTGTTTCTCTTCCTCTTCACTGTCATTGGTGGGCGCATAACACTGGATGATGTTCAGCTTGAGCTTTTTCTTGGTTCTAAAGGCTGCTGTTATAATTCTTGGCCCAAGAGGTTCCCAGCCCATCAGCGCTCTCTGTGCCACTGGTGACAGCATGAGTGCTACTCCTTCTGTATGGGGGGCATTCTCCTCTTCATGACCTGAATACAGAATCATCTCCCCACTTAACAGCCTTTTCTGGCCAGACTGCGTCCATCTGGCTTCACTGATGCCTAGCAGGGAAAGGTTGTACTTTTGCATTTCCGCTGCTATCTGGGCGGCCTTGCCGCTCTGGTACATGGTCTTGACGTTCCATGTGCCCATGGTTGTATCCCTGGATAGAGAGAGGCGGCTCGGTCCTGTGGCTTCCGAAGACTTCCGGCTTTCACCACAGGACGTCATAAGTCTTCTAGTAGAAGAACCTTCCTCCTCCAGGAAAGGAATTACTGTTAGTCTTTTCGTCGGCGTTTTTGTAGCTATTTCCTTTTTTGCAGGGTGGGGAAGCAACCCCCACGCCCAACCCCCTTACTAGGAGGACCAGGGGTTTTCTGTCAGGGTCACCTTCCCTTAGACCATGTTGGTTCACGGCACCTTATTTCATTCGGTGCACCCCTCTCACGAGGGACCCCCTATCCACCACCCAGGGGACGCGCCTCAACGCCGTATGGTCCCAGCGCGAGGGCCCTCCTTATATATACTACTAAATTCTAGAATCATCTACGGAAATAATACAATGCAACCAATCGGAACGAAATACGCAACTGAAACTCATAAATAAGAATCTTCTGGAATCACTAAAATAGGCTACAAAAACTCGGCTGCTCACTTCAGCTCTAAATCCTAATGTATAATGAAGACACATAAAAGTATGGTAGCCCTATCACCACGTTCTATGATAGCTCTAGAAAATACGAGAACATTCCCAAAACAAAATAAAGGCTGCTCAATTCACGCGCACTGAAAAACAAAATGTAGCGAAATGTTACGAACTACGCGACATCACACACACACAAGGTTACTAGACAGTGCGACCTTTCTAGAGCGTACTGGAAAAACTGAATGAAATCCACAAACGAGAGAAAAACTTACTAAAAGGTACATGATTCGTAATCATGATAGCTCAAATAAATATCGGATCGTTTCCTACGGTTAACACATGCAAACTCTCACAGGATAACACAACCACAAACGTAACATTACCCCCCTCTTTAGAATGAAATTTCACAAAAATTTCTTCTCAAATCTTAAAATACGGTTGACAGACCACCACAACGGCCCATAGACAGTTACCATCAGCTGTCCAGACAAGAGCAGGTGACCATCTTTCGTCTGAGGACCGGGCACAACCGACTCCAATTTCCACCTGCACAGACGCTTCCACCTCGTGCCATCTCCCCTGTGCCCTTGTGGAGAAGCAGAGCAGACCACAGAGCACATCCTCCAGGACTGTGGGAACCACCAGCCGCTGAGGGAGGAGATATGGCCGAAGCCCGCCACTCTACAAGAGAAACTGTACGGGCCTGTGGAGGCACTACAGAAGACCACAGATTTCATTTTGAGAGCCAAACTCCAAGTGTGACGGCGTTCGAGAAGAAGAAGAAAGAAAATACGGTTGTGGCTGTGTAAACCTACACAAAACCATAAAAATTTCACATCAAAATGAAATCAAAATAATTGTCTCACAGTCTTGTAAACCGTCGTGAGCATCAAAATATTTCATCAAATTGTTCTGGACACAGAAATGTTCATCTAAACTGCTCTGCTCAGGTAGTCCGCTCCAAAGTTCTGTAATCCTCGATTAAACTAAAATCAATGTCAAAGTTCACTTCTGGATATCATCAAATCATGGGGTACAGTACACAGTTCACACAGTTATTGGTCCTGGGTCAAACACTGTCGGCTTAGGAAAAGTGTCACAGTTCATACACACCAAATTGGATCTCTCTTGTTCCTTCGCGATAACAACTGGCAATCTGGAATCCCTGTTGACTCTCACATCCGGCGTCTCTCGAACATTCTTTCTAGGTCTTTCACTCGTGTTGCGAAACAGACGACACGACTCGTCGCGAACGGGATTGTCGGATGTCAGATCAACCTCGGGCTGGACGGTGTCTGTTGTCCTTGGGTCAGGTGTAAACCGATGCTCGAACTCTCGAGTCAGGATGCACAGTTCTTCATGTTGAGTCTGGGTCAGATTCTGACCGAACTGGATATCTTCTACATCCTCTTTGTGTCGGAGTTCATTGAGGTCAAACAGGTTCTCGTCGTCTAGTCTTTCGTCATCAGCAAGACGCACCGATGCGGCCATTTGTGTTTTGTCTTGATGACCTCTCTCAATATACTTCTTCAGCAAATTAGCATGGTAAGTTTTCACCTTGTTGTTGACCTTGACTCTGTAGTCGTTGATGCCAACCACTGTGTCGACAACGTAAGGTCCCTTCCACTGCATCAGGAGTTTGTTGTTGTCGTCGGTAGGAAGAAGATCCAATACTTGGTCACCTGGCTGGAATCGTCGAGGTTTTGCCTTACGATCATAGTAATACTTCCCCTTGTTCTGCGCCTTCCCTAGTTCTTCTTGAGCCATCCTGAGGGTATATCTTCCAGCTTCTCTCTCAGGTCGAAGACGTACTGGTAGCTGATTTTCACCTCAGGTGCGTTGATATCCTTGGTCCACAGTTCTTTGAGGATGTGCATGGGTCCCCTCACAGTCCTACCGTACAGTAATTAAAAAGGGGAAAACCCTGTCGAATCCTGGGGAACTTCACGGTATGCGAAGAGCAAGGCATTGATATATCTATGCCACAATCTTGCCTGCTCAGCGCACAGTTTCTTCAACATAGCCTTCAAAGTTCCATTAAACTTTTCAACCAGCCCATTACACATGGGGTGATAAGGGATGGTAGTAAGGTGTCGGATGCTCAATAGCCGGCTGACTTCCTCCATGCAGTCTGAGACGAACTGAGTTCCTAGGTCACTCAGGATCTCTTCAGGAATTCCTAAACGGCTGAACATGTCGACGAGCGCCTCTGCTACTGTTGGAGTGTCAAACTTTTTCAATGGTATGGCTTCAGGATAACGTGTAGCGTAGTCCACCAGGGTCAAAACGTATCGATGACCATCTTCACTCGGAGGAGATATTGGCCCCACAAGGTCCACAGCTACCCGCTTGAAAGGCATATCGATCAATGGCATTTTCTCTCGAGGAACCTTGGGCACCTTTCCCTTGGAGATTGTCTTCTGGCATATGTCGCACGATCTGCAGAATCGGGTGACGTCGCCTCCCATATCAGGCCAGTAGAAGACGGCTCGGATTCTATCGATCGTCTTGTTGATTCCCAAATGTCCTCCCAATATGGAATCATGTGCCAATTTCATCACCTGCATTCTCAAAGGTTCAGGAACTACTACTTGACGCACAGGTTTATCTCCATTGCTGTCAAATATCCGGTACAGGATATCTTTTCTGGTCTCGAAGGTTATCTCTTTTCCCTTTCACGTCACAGACTCAGTTTGACCTCGGAACTTGTCAAGCGTGGTGTCGGCTCTCTGTAGCTCCACCAGCCTTTCCTTATTCACCACGGCGGCTTCCGTGTTGTCCGCCACTTTTAGAGGGATGGTCTGATGACTCTTCTTTGCTTGACTTCTCGTGGTAACAGCACATGTTTCTGGTCTCCAGTCTGGATCTGGATCGTCTGCATTTCTGGCACCATCAATGTTTCCGATGATAAGATCGTAAACAGGGGTCTTTACGCACAATGCCTTCACCTCTCCTGTCAAGTATGGGGTGTCGACACTTTGGCAAGGGGGATAATCCTTACAGTTCCGTCAGCCAAAATGAGGGTGGTCCACTCCTGTAACTTCTGGTCTTCAGCTACTAGGTCCTCTCTCACAATGATGCAGCTACAACCAGTGTCTCTCAACACTCTCACTGATGCTTTGCCAACAAATCCTGACACCACCGGCATATTCGGCACTCCATTCTCAGGCAGCGCGATGTTTGAGACTGGTAAGAATGTAGCCCCATCTCCTACTGGGATGCGTCCATTCTTTCTGAAAGATTCAATCATCTCTGGTGTCACTCGCGTTTCTCTAGACTCAAAGTCACTGGATGATAATAATAATAATAATAATAATAATAAGCGCATTAAATAGGCGCTTTATCCCAATTGAAAATCGGCTCAAAGCGCCGCCGCGAACTGAACCCAACAAGCACGATCACGTGAATCACACGCATTCACTCACACACTGTACATATACACAGAACATTCACGTGGTGCTAAGGGCAAGCTCAAGCGAGCTACTGTAGTTTTTGGAAATGCAAAATCGTTTTGTATTTGAAATTTGATAAAGTGGGCTGAAACTGATACCAAAGTCGTGGGGGAGGAAGAGCCGGAGTACCCGGAGAAAGAACCCCCGACGGTCCGCCCGAATTAACGGTGACACTTACTAGAGGAGAAAATCCGACGCCGGAATCCGTAATCGAACCTCGCACCCTTAGCATTGGTGGCAGGCGCCTTAACCACTGCGCCACGGACCGCCACATCATTGGCTATTACAGCAGCGGCTCTGTGTTGAGACGTAGTATTGCTTCTGCCGGCTATCCCGCGATCTTGGTTGGATCTTCTGATGTTGTCACCTTGGGGAACATCTTTAGAAGGACACCGTATCACTTTGTGACCTTTCTTTCCACAGAGAAAACATGTCAGGTTCTCCATCGGCTTGTATTTCGGGGTGTCTCTGACATTGTGAATTTCCTCTGCAGGTGCAGGCAAACGCTGCGGCTTACTGGACCCGAACTTCATGTTGTGGGCGTCAAGGTATCTTTGAGCGAAGTCGGCCAGGGCCTTTAGTGACTGGTCTTTTTGCTCTCTGAGGTGGGCGGCCAGGTCCTTAGAACCTGCGCTGAAAACTTGTTCTTTGATGATGAGGTCGCACAGGTCTTGGTACTCTCTGTTTAGGCCAGCCAGCTCTATCCATTTCTCCAGGTAGCTTTTGATTCTTTCAATGAATAGGCCGGGTGTTTCTCCTTCTTCAGGCTTGCAGTTCCGAAATCGTCGCCTGTAATCCTCTTCAGTGAAGTCGTACTGTCTCAACAGGGCGGCTTTCAACTGCGTATAATCTTCGGCTTCCTTTCTTGGTAAGCGAGTGTAAAATTCAAGCGCTTTGCCAGTTAGAAGTGCGCTCAGTTTAATAGCCCAAGTCTCTTGTTTCCAATTGTTACTACTTGCGAAGCGCTCGAATCGCTCCAGATAAGCGTCCATCTTATCTGAATTTTCAATGAAAGGTGGAAGTTTTGGCGCACACGCTGTTTGTTCTCTGCTGGCTAATACTTTTTCTTCTCTCTCTCGTCTCTTTTCTTCTCTCTCCTCTCTCTCCAGTTTCTCCTTTTCTTCTTTCTCTCCTCGTTTCTTTTCTTCTTTCTCCAGTCTCCCCTTTTCTCTCTCCAATTTCTCCTTCTCTCTCTCCTTTACAAACTCGAGGAGTTGAGCTCCTTCGAGTCCACATTCCATTCCAATTTTCAGGAATGTCTCCATTTCCGATGTCGCCATCTCTGCTTTTCACTGCTGGCTGTTTTCTCCTGCTACCCTTTCCACTGAACCAACTGAAGAAAGTCCCGTCGGAGGTGCCAAAATGTTACGTGGTGGGGTTGTAGTCGTAGTATGATAAACACACCAGACGCATGCACGTAAGGTTCTTTTTAAATAACTTTCATTCAGCTGCAATCCGTCACACGTGGCTTAAGGATGTAGACAATACTGGAGTAACAGTTCCAACAATATTTAACTCAGCGATGCGATATCCACACAATAATGCACTTTCAAATGCACGAACTGATACAAAGTCTTTTCTGCAATGTCCACTTACTTACTTACTTACGCCTGTCACCCCTACCCAGATATAGGCCGTCGACGAGAGACCTCCAGCAACTCCTGTCCTGTGCTTCTTCTTCGATTCTACTCCAGGCGGTTCCCAGTCTCTTGATGTCCGCCTGGAGGTCTCGACGCCAGGAGTTTCTCGGCCTACCTCTTTTCCTCTCTCCCTGGGGGTTCCATGACAATGCCTGCCTAGTGATACTGGAAGCTGGCTTTCTCAGACTGTGACCGATCCATCCCCATCCTCTTCGCCCAACCTCATTCTCTGCTGTTATCTGCTCTGTTCTCTCCCAGAGTCTGACGTTGCTGATCTTCTCTGGCCAGTGGATTTTCAAAATTCTTCTAAGGCAACTGTTCATGAAGGTCTGTACTCTGTTGACTGTGGTTTTTGTCAATCTCCAAGTCTCTGCTCCATATAAGAGAACTGCTTTTACATTGGAGTTGAAAATCCGGACTTTGGTGTGTTGTGACAGCTCTCTGGAGCTCCACACTTTTTTCAACTGGAGAAAGGCTGCTCTGGCTTTACCAATTCGTGCTCTGATATCTGCATCAGTGCCGCCTTTTTTTGTCTATGATGCTCCCGAGATATGTGAAGGACTCCACCTCCTCCAACGGGGTGCCAGCAAGCAAGACTGGTTCTTCCCTGGTTGCGTTCAGCCTCATTGTCTTTGTTTTCTGTTTGTGAATGGTGAGGCCCACTTGGGACGAGATGTCAGCAAGCCTCGCGGTCCTGTCCCGCATTTGTTGATGAGTGTGGGACAGCAATGCCAAGTCGTCTGCAAAATCGAGGTCGTCAAGCTGTGTCCACAGTGTCCACTGTATTCCACTTCGTCTGTGCTCTGTGGTCATCTTCATGACCCAGTCCATGGTCAGTAGGAAGAGGAACGGAGACAGCAGACACCCCTGCCTGACACCGGTTCTGACCTGGAGCTCCCTGGTGAACTGCCCTTCGCGGATCACGCGACATGTCATGCCATCGTAGCTGCTCTTGATCAGGCGGACGAGCTCTGTGGGTACACCGTAGTGTCGTAGGAGTTTCCACAGAGTCTCTCGGTCCACACTGTCAAATGCTTTCTCATAATCCACAAAGTTGACGCACAGCGGGGAGCTCCACTCCAGAGACTGTTCCACGATGATGCGGAGAGTGGCGATCTGGTCTGTACCTGATCGGTTCTTCCTGAATCCTGCTTGCTGGTCTCTCAGCTGGGGGTCAACGGAGCTCTTCATTCTCTCCAGGATGATCCTGTTGAAGACCTTTCCTGGTACTGACAGCAAGGTGATTCCTCTGTAGTTGGAACACTTGCTGAGGTCGCCTTTCTTGGGAAGCTTGATTAGGTACCCCTCCTTCCAGTCAGCCAGCATCACCTCCTCTTCCCAGATCTTTCCAAACAGTGGGTACAGCATCTCCACTGTTGTCTCCAGGTCTGCCCTCAGAGACTCCGCTGGGATGCCATCTGGGCCTGCTGCTCTGCCGTTCTTCAAGAATGCCACTGCTCTTCTGATCTCTTCCCGGCTGGGTCTGTCACAGCTGATGGGTAGGTCGGTCTCTGCCGGCTGGATGTCTGGGGGGTCGGGTGGGCTCGGTCTGTTCAGCAACTCTTCAAAATACTCGGCCCATCTGTCGAGCCGGTCTGCTCTGTCCGCAATAGGCTTGCCCTCCTTGTCTTCCACTGGTCTTTCCGTATGGCCATACTTGCCTGACAATCCTCTGGCAATGTCGTAGAGCTGTTTCATGTTGCCGCTGCCTGCTGCCTTTTCTGCCTCTGCTGCCAGGCTGTCTGTGTAGGCCCTCCCGTCTGCCCTGACACTACTCTTCACCCCGCGGTTGGCCTCCGAGTATTCCCCCTTTGCCCTTACTTTGGCTGCTCTTGTGCGACTGTTGTTGACAGCTGCTTTCTTCTGCTTCCTCTCTTCTATCTTCTCCAAGGTCTGTGCCGACAGCCAGTCCTTGTGATGGTGTTTCCTGAACCCTACAGTGTCTTTGCAGGTTGAGTTCAGCGCCTCTCTAACTGCCTTCCACTGCCTCTGTGGTGACTGCCTCCTCTTCATTTACTAGCTCCTGTAGCGCTTGAAACCGGTTGGACAGCACCAGTTTAAACTCTTCTCTAACTCCAGTTTCTCTCAGGAGGCCTACATTATAGCGCTGTCTTCCTGTTGTCTCTGTGCGACCTTTCTTCAGCTTGAGCTTCATTCCTAAGGTAAGCAGATGGTGGTTGGAGGCGACATCTGCTCCCCTCCCCACTCGAACATCCCAAAGGGATCTTCTAAATTTCTTGCTAATGCAGATGCAATGTCCACACTGCGACACAAAACTTCTCCTACGCAGCGTCTCACACAAAGTACACCCTATACGTGCTACGTACCTACCACTGACAATTGCAAGACAATGTACGAACGGGCTTTCCCAGCGCCCTCCTTATATATACTACTAAATTCTAGAATCATCTACGGAAATAATACAATGCAACCAATCGGAACGAAATACGCAACTGAAACTCATAAATAAGAATCTTCTGGAATCATTAAAATAGGCTACAAAAACTCGGCTGCTCACTTCAGCTCTAAATCCTAATGTATAATGAAGACACATAAAAGTATGGTAGCCCTATCACCACGTTCTATGATAGCTCTAGAAAATACGAGAACATTCCCAAAACAAAATAAAGGCTGCTCAATTCACGCGCACTGAAAAACAAAATGTAGCGAAATGTTACGAACTACGTGACGTCACACACACACAAGGTTACTAGACAGTGCGACCTTTCTAGAGCGTACTGGAAAAACTGAATGAAATCCACAAACGAGAGAAAAACTTACTAAAAGGTACATGATTCGTAATCATGATAGCTCAAATAAATATCGGATCGTTTCCTACGGTTAACAGATGCAAACTCTCACAGGATAAACACAACCACAAACGTAACAGTCTTATCAAAGACCTGAAAAACGAAGGAAGCAATTTTGTATTCAATTCTGAACTTCACAGGAAGCCAGCGTAACTGCTTAAGCAAGGGGGTGATGTGGTCACGCTTCGATTTTTTCAGTACAAGTCTTGCTGCATGGTTTTAATTCTTCTGGAGTCCAGTGGAAGTTCAGGAGGGAGGTAGGTGGAGGGGGGGGGGGGGGTCTGTCCTAGGACATCACTTTAAATCCATTGGCATCTGCATGCTTTGACTTTGCTACTATCAAACATTCAACATATTAGCAGAGCCATGGCAATACAGATATAACATAACAATGTTTTTTCTGAGGTCCCAAGTGCACATTTTCCACGTAACTTATTTATTTCTCAACAAACCTCATGCTGTAGTTCAAAGGTGGTGTCAGAATAGCTTGGTGCCTGGAGGCACCAAGCTATTCTAACATCACCCTTCAACTAACATAGTTGATGCACATCCTGTCACATCGCATCAGGGCTTTATGGGTTAACAATCTAAAGCAATAACAACACACAACTTTTGGTCCCCTTGTGTTTTGTTGTATATGAGGTTCACTATACAAGTAAGCACATGTGTGGCTACAATCAATGGATATTGCATGAAAAGATACATAATTACATGAAAAAAATGTATGTGTATGTGTACTGACATTCATACGCAGTCCAATGTTGTACTCGTGGATTTCTGTTAGCATGTCCATGGTGGGGTTGTTGGCAATGAGACCACCATCCATGAATCTACCAAAAGCTCGGAAGTAGGTTGGAGCAGCCCCTGAACTGCGAGCAGCCTCCCACACAAGTTGCTCTAGAAAAACCAGCAGAAGGATATGAGTTTACACTTTAACTCATTCGCGGCCAGCCGCATCCGGATGCGCGGCATAAGCTGCGCATCCGGATGCGGCTGGCCATGAATGAGTTAAGACATATACCAGTTCAGGAGAGAGTGGCACACTAGTTGTCTCCCTCGATTCGTTGCTGTAAAAGTGGTATAACAAATCAATGGAGGCAACCAGTGTCGAGAAAGTGGGTGACCCTTAGCACTACTGACTGAGAAATGCTCTAGATGATCCCTGCATACCTAACAATTCTCCAGATAGCATCTTTAAAAAGTTGAGACCTGTGGTGAAAATTACTAAATTCGGGAGTAGTTCTCTGGAAACATACACCAATAGGCACAATGTGGGAGATGCACTGCTTCATGGTGACCAGCAGACATTGTGTCCATTAGCTGGCAAATCTCCTCAACACCCCCGCGTGAGAGAGAAAGACTACTTCTCACATCCATTGGGTGTCTAAGCCTGCGACTGAGTTAACCCTCTGTGTGTCAGTAACATCTTTTTTTGCGACGATTCCTATAGGCATCATCGCGACAAAAACCACTACTGACACACAAAGGGTTGAGCCAAAAAGATAATGATGAATGAACTGGTAGTTCTGTCTTTGTACTTCCAACTGAGACAGAGAATGACAAGACATTCTGATCTCACGAACATCACAAATTAGAAAGTATTGTGGACACATCCCTACTATACTTAAAGGGAACAGCCAAGACAGTCCGTGGCACAGCGTTAAGAGCACCTGCCACCAATGCTTGAGGTGCGAGGTTTGATACCCGGTTCCGATGTTGCACTTTTCTCCTCTAGTAAGTGTCACCGTAAATTCGGGCGGACCATCGGGGGTTCTTTCTCCGAGTACTCCAGCTCTTCCTACCCCACGACTTTATGGGTATCAATTTCAGCCCACTTAATCAATTTTCAAATATAAACGATTTGAATTTCCAAAACTTCTGTAGCTCGCTTAAGCTTGCCCTTAGCACCACGTGAATGTTCTGTGTTTATGTACAGTGTGTGAGTGAATGCGCGTGATTCACGTGAGCGTGCTTGTTAGGTTTAGTTCGCAGCGGCGCTTTGAGCCGATTTTCAATTGGGATAAAGTGCCTATTTAATGCGTTGATTTATTTATTATTTAAGACAAACAGCTTTTCAGCCAAAGCTAATGCCATCTGCAAGAGGCATAGATTCTTATGAGCCCCATAGGGGCACATCAAAATCTCTACCTCTTGCTGATTTAGATCTGTTTGATTGTTACGTGATAGTCGCCAGAGTGGGCCAAGACTCTGAAGCCTGGAAAGGAGTCTGTTACGATTGTGGTTGTGTTATCCTGTGAGAGCGTACGTGTTATTCGTAGGTAACGACTCGATGTTTATTTGAGCTATCACGGTTATGATTCACGTGTTTTTTTAATAGATTTTTCTTTTGTTCGTGAGTAGAGCCGATTTAGTTTTGTTAAGTTTAGTCCGGAACGTTGTAGACAGGTCGCACTGTCTGGTGGCCTCGTAAGTGTCACGTCGGTTAGTTGACATCGCAACATTTTCGCTACTTTTTGTTTTCCTGTGCGCGTGTATCGAGCAGCCTTTATTTCATTTGGTGAATGTTCTCGTACCTTTTTGAGCTATCATAGATAGGGATACCATACTTTTATGTGTCTTTATTATACGCTAGAATTTAGAGCTGAAGTGAGCAGCCGTGTTTTTGTAGCCTGATATATTGTTTCTGGAAAGTTTATGTTAATGAGCTTCGGCTGCGTGTTTCGTTCTGGTTGTTTGAGTTCATGATTTCCGTAGAAGATTTTAGATTTTGATAGTGTATATAAGGAGGGCGCTGGGAAAGCCCGTGAGTACATTGTCTTGCTTTGTCAGTTGTAGAGATATGCAGTTTATTGCGAGAGACGCTGTGTATGAGAAACTTTGAGTCGTAGTGTGGACATAGCAGAAGAGACTTTGTATTCAGTAGTTTGTGCATTTGAAAGTGCATTATTGTGTGGATATCGCATCGCTGAATTAAATATTGTTGGAACTGTTACTCCAGTATTGTCTACATCCTTAAGCCACGTGTGACGAATTGCAGCTGAACGAGGTTTACTTTAAAGAACTCTACGTGTGTGTGTCTGGTGTGTTTATCATACTTCGACTACAACTCCACCACGTAACAGAGTCCTCGGCAAGCATGGCGTTGGGAACTGCAATGACAATGGTCGCCTACTGTTGGAGCTCTGTGCAGAGCAGCAACTTGTCATCACCAACACTACTTTCCAGCAAAAGGACAGTCGAAAGACCACCTGGATGCATCCTCGCTCCAAGCACTGGCACCTTATCGACTATGTCCTAGTGCATCAGAGAGACCGCAGTGACGTCCTCCTCACCAGAGTGATGCCCAGCGCAGAGTGCCACACTGACCACCGCCTTGTTCGCTGCAAACTCAGGCTCCGCCTCAAGCTGAAACCCAAGAAAGGGGGCCCCCCCAAGAAAAAGCTTGATGTTGCCAGCCTTCAGCGTGACGACAAGAAAGCTGCCCTTCAGGCCGATTTACAGCGCATGCTCAAAGACACAGTTGATCCAGCAGACTCCTCCCCTGAAACACTCTGGGAACAACTGAAAACTGCTATTGTAAAATCCTCTGTGGAAGTCTTGGGCTTTGCTACAAAGAGGAACAAAGACTGGTTTGACGAAAACGACGTAGAGATCCAGGAACTTCTAGCAAAAAAAAGAGCCGCCCACCAGGCCCACCTAGCCCAGCCTTCCTGCCCTGTGAAGAAGTCTGCCTTCTGCCTCATCTGCAGCAGTCTCCAGCTCAAGCTTAGAGAGCTCCAGAACGAGTGGTGGTCCAGACTCGCACAGAGGACCCAGCTCTGCGCTGACAACGGTGACTACAGGGGCTTCTACGAAGCACTGAAAGCAGTGTATGGCCCAAGGCACCTGGTACAAAGTCCCCTGCGAAGCGCTGATGGACAGGCACTCCTCACAGATAATACCTCCATCTTGAACCGCTGGTCGGAATACTTTCAGGACCTCTTCGGCGCTGAGCGCACTGTTCAAGAAACAGTCATCCTCCAAATCCCACACCTTCCACTAAAGGTTGAATTGGACGAACCGCCCACCGCCGAAGAGACCCTCACAGCCATCCACCAGCTCAAGAGTGGCAAAGCAGCAGGCATTGACGGAATCTCGCCAGAGATCTGGAAACATGGAGGCCCAGCACTGCACAACAAGCTCCACGACCTCTTTCTCTGCTGCTGGGAAAAAGGAACACTACCAAAGGATCTCCGTGATGCAGTCATCATCACCCTGTACAAGAACAAAGGAGAGAAGTCTGCCTGCTCTAATTATCGTGGAATTACCCTGCTGTCCATTGCCGGGAAAATTCTCGCAAGGTTGCTCCTGAATCGGCTGGTACCTGCCATCGCTGAAGACCACCTCCCAGAGGGCCAGTGTGGCTTCAGAGCCAACAGGAGTACCACCGACATGGTCTTTGTGCTGAGACAGCTTCAGGAGAAATGCCGCGAGCAGAACAAAGGGCTGTACGTAACGTTTGTCGACCTAACAAAAGCGTTTGACACTGTGAGCAGGCAAGGCATGTGGCAGATCCTGGAGCGACTAGGTTGTCCCCCAAAGTTCCTCAACATGATCGTCCAGCTCCACGAGGACCAGCAAGGCCAGGTCAGACTAAACAGTGACCTCTCAGAACCATTCCCCATTCGCAACGGCGTGAAGCAAGGCTGCGTGCTGGCACCGACCCTCTTCACCATCTTCTTCAGCATGATGTTGAAGCAGGCCACAGTGGACCTCGACGATGACGACGCAGTGTACATCAGGTATCGTCTCGATGGCAGCCTGTTCAACCTCAGACGACTGCAGGCCCACACGAAAACCCTAGACCAACTGATTCGTGAGCTGCTCTTTGCTGATGACGCTGCCCTCGTTGCACACACAGAGAGAGCCTTGCAGCGCATTACGTCCTGCTTCGCAGATGCCGCCCAGCTCTTTGGACTTGAGGTCAGTCTGAAAAAGACAGAGGTCCTTCATCAGCCGGCACCCAAGGAAGAGCATCGCCCTCCCCACATCACCATCGGCGAGTCCGAACTGAAGTCTGTACACCAGTTTACCTACCTTGGCTGCATCATTACGTCAGACGCCAAGCTGGACAAGGAGCTGGACAACAGGCTGGCAAAAGCGAACAGTGCTTTCGGGCGAATCCAGCAAATTCGCACAACACAACCAAACAGAAAAAAAACAAAAACAAAAACTCATTAATATTCATGAAAAAGAATTCACTAGAATAAACTACAAAATTCTACTACCCTTTAAGCGTCTTTGATACAATGTTAGAAAATGTAGCTGACACTTTGACATCATATATGAGGTCACTAGAAAGATCGCGACCCTGCTCGAACCTTCCAGTCTAATGTAGGTCAAACTTTACAACACTGTAGTGAACTACACATCACAACAAAAATCGATTGCAATTCTCTGTGCAAAAGAAAATGAATCCTAATAAAAAGGTACGTAATTCTTATTCAAAATAACGCAAATGAATATTGATTCTTTTCTATGATTAATACCCACATGCTCTCAAAGAATAACACAACGACAAACGTAACACTGATTTATAATGGACACATCACTACAATGTTTGGTAATAGCCAAAAATGAAACACCAGTTGGAAGAATCAAAACAAAATAGCTAGTTTACTGAAAAGAAAAGGGGAGACTGCCAGTGCTAATATTTTAGGAAGATTACAAAGTAAAGTAGGTAAAAGCACTATCAGGGGAGAGAAGTGTGCATGATCGACCAGTGATCATAGATCTAGCTAGTTTACTCAATCCAGACCAAAAAGGTGACTGCCAAGCGTGTAATATGCAAAGAAGTACCCAACGGAGAAAGAAACACGCTTAGAAAAGACGGGTACAACACAATTTATTAATATTTCGGGTAAATACCCTTTGTCAAAATAGACAAACAAACAAACAGAGAGATTAGCCGCTACTTATCTTCATTGGCAGAAAGAATGTGGCCACATTCTTTCTGCCAATGAAGATAAGTAGCGGCTAATCTCTCTGTTTGTTTGTTTGTCTATTTTGACAAAGGGTATTTACCCGAAATATTAATAAATTGTGTTGTACCCGTCTTTTCTAAGCGTGTTTCTTTCTCCGTTGGGTACTTCTTAGCTAGTTTACTGTTTGATCACTTTTTTTTCTTCTTTCTAAAGCATGTTTAATTTATTTATTTCACTGCAGTTTACATGCTTGGCAGTTTGGTCTAGTCAAAGTGAAAAGATATTTTACAGTAAATGTTACCGGTAACATCTTGCACAACGGAGCCACTACCCAGTATGTGCAAAAGGCTATCAGGCAAAAGTCGGCCACAGTCCGCCTTGCACAGTCGTGCACAGGCCCACTGTGGCCGACTTCGGACCAATGGCATTTGCATACTGGGTAGTAGTTCCTTTGTGCATCCTGTTACCGGTATCATTAACTGTAAAATATCCTGTCACTTTGGTCAGACTAAACTGCCAAGCATGTAAACTGCAGGGAAATAAATAAACATGCTTAAAAAAATATGCGTATATTTTGCCCAACTTAAATGGAGTTAAAACAAAATCATGTTTTACTTACCACTGGGTGATGTTGTGATGGGAAAACGTTTCTCTTTGTCTTTATCAGAATGAGGTTCCTCAAACAATTGTTCATAATTACGAAATAGGTGAAGTGCTGCTGGATACCTGTCTGCAAGAGTGGCTGTCACCAGCACCCTAAAACATGTGCACGCACAGACATGGAAAAAAGAAAATAAGCTAGCCAAAAATCGTACAAAAATGAATTTTTCATTAAAATGCATTTTTTTGAAAAATACTTACCGATGGTATGACTCGAAGGACCCTCCCACCTACCCCGCTTGCCTCAAGTGCGCTAAGGAACTAAACTGAGGGATGACGGGTATTCTCGTACCGGGTGGGAATAAGGGGAGACTATTCTGAATAGTATTCAGGCCATGGCCTGGTCTATGGCACCCCACTCCTGCCAACACCCCCTTATACGGACACAACCAAATTTTCGCTAAAATTAGGCTAGCTAAGGGCTTTTCCACAATGTCATACCATCGGTAAGTATTTTTCAAAAAAATGCATTTTAATGAAAAATTCATTTGTTTTCTCAAAACACATTACCGATGGTATGACATTGTGGAATTCCGAAGAGGAGGCGGGTGCCGAAAAGACGCCCCCTCCTGCCAACAGACCAACCCTCAGACCCGCCCTCCCGGAGCACACTCCCGATAATTTTAGTTAAGATACTTACGGCGCCTATGGCGCCGGGAGGGAGTGTTGCGCCGCCGTGATGTCTCCCACCAAGGCGAGGTTCTGCCTCTGGGTGGAGAGGTCCCTCAGGTAGAATCTAGTAAACGTGGTCTCAGCTCGCCATCCCACTGCCGCCACAATGTCCTTGACTGCACAGTTGCGGTCGAAGGCGAGACTGGTGGCCATGGCTCTGACCTCGTGTGCTCTGATGTTCATAAGCTGGGCTGCACCTGGGGCGAGGTCCTGATAGGCAGAGCGGATCACCCAACGGATCCAGGAGGAGATGGTCTGTGCTGAGATGTCGAGTCTACCTGGGGACAAAGGGAGAAAGAGGCGGGTACGTCCTCGGCGCAGCGGCTTGGTCCTGCGCAGGTATACACGTAATGCTCTCACCGGGTCCTGTTGTCTGGTCTCCCGGGTGGAGTCTGTCGTACGTAATGGGTGAATGGTCATCATCTGTGGGTTCGTCAAAGGCGACCGCGTCTTGGCCAGGAAGGATGGTTCAGGTAGCAACTGCACGGAACCGTCTGTCCGGAACTGCAGGCAATCTGCTCGTGTGGACAGCGCGTGAAGCTCACTGACCCTGGACGCCGTGGCTAGGGCCAACAGGAAGCACGTCTTTCGAGTAACGTCCGGCAAGCGCGCCAACTGCAGGGGTTCAAACCGGACGGAGTTGAGCCACGTCAGCACCCAAGGTAGGTCCCATCTAGGCAACAGCGAACGCAACGCCGGGCGTTGTAAGCCAAAGTGTGCCATCAAATCAGCGAGGTCTTTGCAGCCACCAGGATCGGGCCGGCCCAGGTGACGGTAAGTGTCAGCGATCATGGCAAGGTATCCCCGAATGGTAATTGGCGCCAATCTCTGGAAGGTGAAAAGCCAGAGGAAGAACTCCGCCAACTGTGGTGTCGTCAAAGCCGTAGGGGGGAGGTCGTTGTCACCACACCAGTTGCAAAGCACTCTCCACTTTCCCTCGTAAACTCGCCTGGTGGAGAGTCTGCGTGCAGCAGCGATAGCTTCCACTGCCGCACTAGAGAAGCCTCTGCTGGTGAGGGCGCGCCGCACAACCTCCAGGCGTGTAGGAGGAGCCGCTCTGGGCACGGATGAAACAGTGGTTGACGAGGTTGCTTGAGCATCGTGCGCGGACAGGGTAGCTGTAGTGGCGGGCACGTGGCTAGGTTCAACAGGTCCGTAGTCCACGACTTGGTCCAACTGAAAGGCGCCACCAGGAAAAGGATCGTGTTGCAGCCGCGGAGCTTGAGGAGGACTTTGGGAACCATCACCGACGGAGGATACGCGTAGGCGACAAGCCCGTCCCAGGGAATGGACATCGCGTCGACCGCCCAAGCTAGCGGGTCTGGCACTGGTGAGACGAACAGCGGTACCTGGTGGTTCCATCGGGTCGCGAAGAGGTCTATCATGGGGGTCTCCCACTTGGCCCCGATCATCTGGAAGATGTCCGGTCGCAGCGTCCACTCGGTGTGGAGGAGCTGTCCTCGTCGCGACAGGGAGTCGGCGAGCACGTTGAGATGCCCTGGAATGTGCCTGGACCGCAGGGTGATATCCCGATCCTCGCACCAGCGAAGCAGTTGGTACAGGAGGATGCACAGTGATGGAGAGTGGGTCCCGCCCTGCTTCTGTAGGTAGGCGACGACGGTGGAGTTGTCGGACAGCACCAGGAGCTCCTGTCCCCGGAGTTGCGAGTCCCACGTCATCAAGGCCTGCCAAACCGCTTTCAGCTCTAACCAATTGATGTGTCGGGTCAGGAGATCTTGAGGCCAAAGACCCGAGACTGTGGTGAACGAAGGTAGTAGGTGAGCTCCCCAACCGGTGAGGCTTGCGTCGACACAGAGAGACAGGTGAGGAGGTGGCGTATAAAGTGGGACTCCTGAAGCCAGCCAGATAGGGTCTGCCCAGCGTAGGAGGTGAGGTCGTAACATCGGAAGCACCGGAACCAGCGCGTCGATGTCGTCCTTCGAGGGTCGCCAATGCAGTAACAGGTGTAGCTGCACAGGCCGGAAGTATAGTCGCCCTAGGCGAAGCAGGTCGGCTGCCGCACTCATCAACCCCAGAAGTTGTAACCACACGCGTGCAGGGACGCTGTCCTGTAGTGTGACGTGTCGCGCCAGATCGCCGAGTTTCTTGATACGAGCCGCCGGTAGCCGCACTTCGTTCAGGTCGGTGCGGAACTCCATTCCCAGGTGAACAAAGCGGCGGGACGGTGAGAGGTCGGACTTGCCCATGTTGACGATGAACCCCAGAGAGTCGAGGAGGACTAGGAACGCGTCTCTGTCTCTCTCCAGAGTGGAGTCTACCTGGTTCCTCAGGAGTAGGTCGTCGAGGTAGTTTGACGTAGGACTTGAGCTCGTCCGTCTGGCCCTGGCAACGACGGCGTCCATGATCCTGGTGAACACCCACGGGCTGAGGTTGAGGCCGAAAGGGAGGGCGCGGAACTGGTAGACTACTCCGGCGAAGGCGAAGCGAAGAAAGCGTCTGGCCGTAGGATGCATCAGAACATGAAGGTAAGCGTCTGACAGGTCGAGGCTGACGGCGAAGTCCATGGGCTGCACCGCGGCTCGGAGGGCTCGAGCGGTCTCCATACGGAAGGCGGGGGCGACTATGAACTTGTTCAGGGCAGAGAGGTCGATCACTGGGCGCCACTTGCCCTCCGGCTTGGGAACGACAAACAGACGGCTGTAGAAGGCTGGGGTGTCGTGTCGTAGCACCACCTCCGTGGCGTTCTTCCGGAGCAGCGCGTCCACCTCGTTGCGTAGCGCGTCGGCCCTGAGCCGGTCGGTCGGCACCGCAGTCCAAAGTGGGGACCGGCGCAGAGGAGGGGGAGATCGAAAGGACAGCTGAAGGCCCTGGCAAACAGTCGACAGGATCCACGGGTCGTCGGGAAACAGCGCCCTCCAAGCGACGCTGTGTAGTGCTAGCCTTCCGCCGACAGGAGACCCGGGAGCGATCGGCGGAGGCGGAGACGGTGGGCAGTCAACGGGCCCGTCCCCGCCCGAAGGGACGTCGGGCAGGTCTAGGCCAACCGGGGGCGGCGGTGTCCGAGGAAGAGGGATTCGGTGGACCGGGGCGACCGAAGGCTGGTTTACGGGGGGGGAGACGTCCCCGACTGGTGAAGGGGCGAGCGGGGGGTCTGGCGGGCCGCAAGACTCGACCCACAGGCCTGCGGGCTGGAGGAAAGCGCTGGGGAGCGACGCGGGTAGGCCACAGATCCTTATTCGACTCCTTAACGGCCTGCCAGTGTGGACCGAAGAGGAGTTCGCCGCCGACGGGGGCCCGTCGAAGCTGGTTCTTGATATCAACAGGAAGTGTACAGGCTTGGAGCACCGCATCCCGACGCATGAGGTCGCAGTTCGCCGCCGCTGCCATGGCGTTAACGGAGGTATGGTAGGCTGCACGGTTACCAGAAACCGCCAAGGCTAGGATGTCTGTCAAAAGTGGGGCGATGGTAGGATCCCATGCTTCCTCAACGCGCCGAACTATGGCCTGTGTTGCCAAATCCAAAAATCCCGCTGAAGCAAGTGCATTGCGAATGAGTGAAGCCGTCGGATTCAGGCCCGGGGTGAAGCCAGATCGTCGAAACAGGCTGGCACAAGACAGCGCGGGGGATCCACTGCCGGAAGCGGGCATGCGAAAGCTTGCGAATGTCCGGCGTACCAGCTCTGTCGGAACGCGATCGCCAGGTCTGCAGGCCACTTGTTGTCAGAGAAGAAGCCGGCGTCCCCGAGAGCCCCCTGAAGCAGGTGAGAGGAGAAGGCATCGCGAATGTCTCGGAACCCAGGAGGTTGCGGCAGGGACTTGAAGCGTTTAGCGTGAAGTTCGGAGTCCACAAAAGCCGACGCTCTCTTCTTAGCAGGGGGAGAAGAAGGACAATCTTCCGCCGGTAGAGCCGCCGCGATGAGTCGAGCAGCTTCGTCAAGGGCGCGCATGGTCTCCGTCCTGTGACTCAGTGAAGCTGGAGGAATCTCTGCATCTTCCTGTGACTGCGAGCGAGGGGTAGGGGAGGATTCCAGCCAGGCCGACACCGAGTCCTCCGGTGCCAGGCTGATGGCGTCATCCACAATAGCGGGAAGAAGTGAGGAATCGGGAGCCTTTGCGGGACCAATGGGAGCCATAGCTGTCATTGGGCGGGGAGGTGGAGAGGCTGTCCGGTGTGTTGATCGGCGTCTGCTGAGACGACGAGGCGAGCTCTGCGGCGCAGCGAAAGTGAGAGAGTCGGAGCGAGCGACGTGGTGGCGATCCCGCGGGGAACGGCTGCGGCGTGAGGAGCGGGAGCTGTGCGAGGCTGGTCGGGTCCGACGTGATTCCGGAGGGCCCCGCGAGGGCGACCGTCTACGACGATGGCAGCTCCGATAAGAAGACCCACGAAAGGAAGAGTGAGGACTATCATGTCGCCTCGGCCCCACAGTACTGGTCCGCCGACGTTGACTCGCTAAGCGAAAGCCGTCTCTGCGTGCGTCAGTGTAACCACTCCTGTCCGAAGAGCTACCCTCGCGAGAGCGGTAGCGGCGACCAGGAATTCGAAGAGGCGAAGGCCGACGTCTCTCCGGGCTGCGTCTTGATCGTGGGCTGTCTCTAACTAACACAACGGAAGAGATCGGAATGCCACCACTAACCTGAGATCTAGACGAGGATCGAGCCCTGTCGTCTGGTTCGTCCGTCCGTCGTGTTCCCACTCTGGGCTGTCGGTGGGTAGTAGAGTGGTCAGCTCTCGAGGCCGTGTCCCGGTGCAAGCGAGACTCGTGTGTCACCGTGTGACTACTTGTGCGTGGTCGTTCCCTCCTGTCATGTCTGTGCTCCGCCAAGTGCTTCTGGACTGGAAGCGTCGTAGACTCGGTTGCCGACGCCAGTCCGGGGGAAGGACCATAGTTGTCTGCCTTCTCTAGAGGTGTACCGACTGTAATCCCGTCCGCTTGCAAAGGCTCAGGATCAGGTCTCAAGGTCGCCACGGTAAGGGTAACCTCAGTGGGGCCCTCCGCGATAGTCTGCGACTTGCCAACTTTCTTTGTTCGGGACGCCTTAGCCACTGGAACCGGCTTGGTTCCCGTCTTGGTACTCCGCACCGGGTCTGTCAGTCGTTCCCTGACAGGAGTCGGTCGTTCTCGGCGGTAAAAGCCCCACAGCTGCGACCATCTTTCTTCCAGCCATGGGGCGCACACCACACACGTATTGGTCGAATCGCAACCAGCACAGGGTAGGCAGACTGCATGCTCGTCCGATGGCCACTGAAAGTCGCCACACAACGTGCAGGTACGAACCTGGTATCTGTAACAAGAGGGTACAATGAAGAAACGAGCGAGCGTGGCCTCCGAGGTCACGCAAAATAAAAACGCGCGCGATGACGAAACGAACCTCATCGAATTCGAAAGAGTACAGCGCGTGCCTACGCTCGGCGCTCCTTCCCACCCTAGAGCGCCGGTCGAGGGCATTCACCGAGATATTACCTGTCCATGGCGGCAAGCGGTAGCAAACCCACGTCTCAGTCTCCCCCGAAGTGGACCCACTGTCAGCCGGTTGCAGAAACTCGTCGCCAGTCACGACCGGCCAGGCTCCGCAGTCTCGTCACAGCGCCAGTCAAGTGAGCTCGAAGTCCCAACAGCTAACTCGTCGGCAAGTGAGTCCCCAAGTCGACGAAAGAGAACCGTCCCAGCAGAGAGCAATCAGTCCCACCGACTCAAGCTCCACAGAACACAAGTTCCAAGTACAACGTCCAAGCTCACAACCACCAAGGTCAGAAGACCGGTCCAAGAACAAAAACGCTAAGCACGGACAGACACAACCTTCCTAGTGCTAGCTAAGAACTAAACTGGGGGATGACGGGTATTCTCGTACCGGGTGGGAATAAGGGGAGACTATTCTGAATAGTATTCAGGCCATGGCCTGGTCTATGGCGCCCCACTCCTGCCAACACCCCCTTATACGGACACAACCAAATTTTCGCTAAAATTAGGCTAGCTAAGGGCTTTTCCACAATGTCATACCATCGGTAATGTGTTTTGAGAAAACAAACTTGTTTTTAGCTGAACAAAGTGGTTGTAGTGGCCTCTTTAAACCTAATTGAATATGCCAAATATATCTGTAGAAAACTACAACAATGCCACACATTGGGTTTTCTAAATCCGAAACTGTTGCCATATACATGTATATATACACACATGCAGTGTAGGCGGCATGAGAGTGACTAAATACATTATGAGGTTTATAAATTTATCATTCTGCTCACAATGTACAGATGGCCCTAGAAAACCGCATAGGGGACACCGGTGCTAGTCCTCCCCCTTTTGCACTATAAGTCACCTGGACAACGTATCAACAGAGCTAGACCAGCCTTTGATTTAAATTGAAGGTAAATATCTTGCCTACATTTGTGTTTGCAAAAGGCCACAAGTTGGCTCTCATGCAACCCAGTCAAGCATGTGTGGATTTGCACCAGGTCGGGGTAAATCCGCCCAGGGGCTGGAGCAAGTTTGTCCCCACACATACATCATACACGAACACTACAGAACAGTGCAGTTTTGTTTTGTTTATTTGTCATAGACGTTATCAGGATTATAACATATATTCTGCACAGTTAAACCTGTCAAGATGTCCACCTGTATAAGGCGATCACCTATCAAACCTTCTAAGCAGACGACACATGGTATTCTTTCTGTTCCTTAGATGATCCTATGTAACAAGATCACCTGCCTAAAGCAACCAATTTTTCATAGTCCCTTGGGTCTTCACCTCACACAGTTTTTGACTGCACAGTTAAAACCTTTGTACAGAGTGCAATATTGCTTTATTTTTGTAAAACAAAGATATGGGACTAGTAAATGTGAAACAAGAAAGGCAAAGCCATTATGGCTCATGTGTATGACCGATTTACATATGTGTGACCTGTGTGACAAGGGCTGGCTTCTGCAGCAGCAAAATCCATGTTTTCTGAAAATGTAAGCATTTTTCACACATCTGTCAACCCCTACGTGACCCTTGACCTTTGTAATGAGTCGACTAAATTAGTATGCATAGGAAGGTCTTATCATCAGCTATCTTTGTACCAAATTTGGCTGAAAAAGTTGCAAAAATGTTGGTAATACCTGCAATTTTATCAAAAATCGGCATTTTACACACATTTGCAAGCCTCTTGTGATCCTTGACCTTTCCAAGGGGTCATCCAAATTAGTATGCATAGATAGGTCTTACCATCAGGTATCTCTGTACCAAATTTGGGTTTGAAGTTGTGAATAGTATTTGAGAAAAAAACATCTTTTGTCAAAATATGGCTATTTTCAACTATTTCCTGAGCTCTCGTGACCCTTGACCAATCTGAGGGATCCACCAAATTAGTGTGCATAGAAAGGTCTTCCCATCAGGTATCTCTGTAGCAAGTCTGGGTTTAAAGTTGTGAATAGTATTTGAGAAAAAAACATCTTTTGTCAAAATATGGCTATTTCAGAACCTATTTCCTGAGCCCTTTGTTACCCTTGACCTTTCCGAGGGGTAATCCAAATTAGTATGCATAGATAGGTCTTACCATCAGGTATCTCTGTACCAAATGTGTGGTTGAAGTTGTGAATAGTATTTGGAAAAAAACATCTTTTGTCAAAATGTGGCTATTTTTCACCTATTTCCTGAGCTCTTGTGATCCTTGACCTTTCCGAGGGATCAACCAAATTAGTATGCATAGAAAGGTCTTACCATCAGGTATTTTTGTACCAAGTTTGGGTTTGAAGCTGTGAATAGTATTTGAGAAAAAATAAACTATGTCAAAATATAGCTATTTTTGACATTTCCTGATCCCCTGTGACCTTGACCTTTGTGAGAGGTCACTTAAACTGGTATGTTTAGAAAGGTCTTGCCACAAAGTATCCTTGGGCCAGGTTTGAAGAATCTGGCTTGAATAGTCTCCGCGAAAATGCCAACATTAAAATTTACCACGGATGACGGACGACGGCGGACGGACGACCACTGGCTCAAAACATAGACTCACTTTTGCTTCGCATGTGAGCCAATAAAAAGGATTTGTCTTTCCTGCTGCATGATTAAAAAATACAAATTAAAGCCTCATAATTTTTTGTGACCAGAAAAAGAAAGGGCACCATATACCCTTCTTATGTGTTATAGTGACACCTATAATGCGTTTGCAATGCCTGTGAACCAATGTTTTTTGTGAATATTTAGAAGACAGTGAAAATTTGTTCAATATTTTATGAAAAAGGTAGTCTTTTTATTTCTACCTGATTGACATTTCCAAAACAGTGTCTATATAAGTCTGCTATTCATCCTGGCTCTCGGTTAAAATTAGAATAAAATGGGAGTAAATTTCAAAGTATGCAAATCAGCTGAAAAACTACCTTTCTTGATCCTCTCTTATGTAAAATGCAGTATTACCATGAATGACATGCGGGTTCATCTCAGAAGATGATGTAGATCACGCTTTGTTTGTAAGCTGTGTTTCTCATGCAAATGTGCACGTGCTGAGGGGAAATGTCATTTTATGTCTGACCCAGACATTTCAGAGCGGAACTAGGTGGTTACAAAAACTGTTGTTAACCTTCGAGTTTGTTCCTCTTACCTGAGCCGGGCACAAACAGCCAGCTAGACAGTATTCTTTTTTGTAAATTTAGTCAGGGATAATTGTAAGGTATAACTATAAGTAAACACTTTTTTCTCAAGGGAGTGCATCAAAACTCTCTTCTCCTATTGTTGGAAATTTTGATTCACGAGCACTGCAAACACACTATACATGAACTTAGGAATACACCGTATTCAGCACAATGTTTTAGTCAGTGAACCTAATAGTGACCAAAGAATGCACTGTGTCATCATCAGCTGGATATATCATTGCATTAACCCTTTTAGCCCCAAGGTCCCATTTCTCAAATTTGGGAGGTGTTGCCTAATGACTTTGTACCAGTTGCAGGGGATGGATTGACCATGATAATTCAAGGGTAGTGCCAGATTAGCTTGGCGCCTGAAGGGGTCAAGCTAAACTGGCACTACCCTTGAATTATCATATTCAAGCCATATCCTGCTGTAGGGATCTGGGGCTAAGGTTAACCACATCCCTCTGCCCCATGGGGCATGTCCGCATATGGGTGAACTTGCCCAAAGGTAAACATGCGGACATGCCCCAACACAAATAAATTTATTTGTAGGGAACCAACTATTTGTGACACCGGCTAAAGCAATAACGTAACGTCTCAATAATAGCTTAAAAAAATAAATAAATCACTGCATTAAATAGGCGCTTTATCCCAACTGAAAATTGGTTCATAGCTTAGATATGAGGGTTTTGATTACTAATCCGAATGTCTGACTGACGTCATTAATAAATGTTTTAATTTGACCCATACAAAACTTTTAAGAAATTACTTTTAAAAAGCAAACTCAGATTTTTACATCCAGCTTACAAGTTTGCAACACATGGGCGCCACATTCACCCTGCTGGGAGATGGATGGTCATGTGGCTTAGCTATTTGACCAAAATGACTGAATTATTCAAAGTCTCCAAATAAAAACCCAATGGACAGACTTGCCCTGGGGCCGGATTAGCCCCAGTCTCCCCGACATGTGGGTATTTCTGCATACAGAATGTGGTTTTCCACATCAGTACTCCCAGGGTGTGCCCCTGCATCACAGTGGATGCAATTTAGCCCTTACCTGCATATGCTACTGATGATACCATTCAGTGTAAAAAGACATAGTATTTTCTGCAGAGTGATATTGTCAGTAGCAGTCAAAGCATTAACCCATTAAGCTGCCTTTCACTAGTTCATTTCCCCAGCCATGCACAATTCATCACCACTGTCACGTGTGTGTGTGTGTGTGTTTGCGTGTGTGTGTGTGTGTGTGTGTATGTGCGCGCACGCGTGTGCTGTGCATGTGTGTGTGCGTGTTGGCTGTTAGCCTTTTCATTGTATCAGCGCTTAGAGCTACTTTTAGAATAAGCGCTTAACAAATCTCTTTATTGTTATTATTAAGCCCTGATGCACTACAGCAGGAGATGGGTCGACCATGATAATTCAAGGGTAGTGCCAGATTAGCTTGGCGCCTGTTGGCACCAAGCTAATCTGGCACTGCCCTTTAATTATCATGGTCGATCCATCTCCTGCAACTGGTGCATAGTCATTAGGTGACGCCTCCAGCATTGACAGTCCAACAAAATTAAATGTAAGACTGCTTATGCTTGTATAGCCTATAGTCTTGCACAACATGAATAATTTGCACATACAGACAAAAATAGCCATACTGATGTTTTTGCACTCAACAGACAAAAATAGCAGCAGTGAAGTATTTCCACTCACTTGGGATGGGTGATGTCTGACATTTTTGTGGCCTCCCCAAACTCCCGTTTCAGCATGGTCTCAAACAGCTGACTGTTGTAGGGTCGAGTCCCCTTGAAAACTTCATCCTTCATGCGCACGTACAGACCCTTGATGTAGGGAAGGGTAAAGCCTAGCAACACATATAAAAGAAAATAAATTAACATTATAGCAGGTGCTGGTCTGTGATGCTGGACCTTATGGCCTACAGTGGTGAGGTCTAAAATTGAAGATCAGTAAACATACCTTTAACCTCATCCTGAGGCTGATTTTTTAACAAATTGCTTATTGTCCTATGAAGCACAACTAGATTACAGATTAGGAGACAGATCAACCGTTTTAGTTCAAGGGTTATGCCAGAATAGCTTGGCGCCTCAGGCGCCAAGCTATTCTGGCACCACCCTTGAATGATATCATAGTCAAATTTATTTCAAGCAATGGGTGTATCAGGATGAAAAGAGTTAAATCAAGAGATAACTTCATAGGCTTGTTGAACTATATAGTGATATGCAAAGGGAAATATGAGATCCAGACAAGAATGGTGACTGTCCTGCACGTAATATGCAAAGAAATAACTAAGAAAGAAGGAAACAAGCCTTGGGATGAGAATAAAGTGCAAAACATGAATTTTTTTTCTAAAATGTATTTTCTGGAAAAATACTTACCGATGGCATTACTATGTGGAATACACTCTATAGCCTAACGATTTCAGCCCAAAGTTGTGTCCTCTACACAACCGGGGAGGAGACACCGGGGATCCAAGTACAGGAGCCCGGGTGGCCTCCCCCTATCACCCTATTCCGGCATGCGCGGGGCGACAGTTCACCATTTTGCACACTTTGCCAATCACATAGTCAGGGAGGCAAGCAGGGCAAGTGGGAGGGCCGTCCGAGTAATGCCATCGGTAAGTATTTTTCAAAAAAATACATTTTAGAAAAAAAATTCATTTTTTTTGTTTTTTCAAAATACATTACCGATGGCATTACTATGTGGAAGAATGGCAAATAGGAGGTGGGTGCCGACACAAACCCCCCCCCCCCTAAACATAACGCCCCCCAAAGGCCCACTAAGGAGCACTCCCGACGATTTCAGCAAAGACGTACCTACGGCGCCAGAGGCGCGCGGAGGGAGTGCTGGGCCGCGGAGATGTCGCCCACCCTGGCCAGGGAGTCACGCTGGCCGGACAGATCTCGGAGGTAGAAGCGGGCGAAGGTGGAGTCTGTCCGCCAGCCTACCGCCGTAACAATGTCTTTAACTGAGCAGTTGCGATCAAGTGCCACGCTGGTGGCCACTGCTCGAACCTCATGCGCCCGGATCTGCAAAAGTCTATCCCCGTCAGGGGATAGGTCCTGGTATGCTGACCGAATCACCCACCGCAGCCAGGACGAAACTGTCTGGGCCGATATATCTGGCCTGCCTGGAGCCAGCGGTAGGAAGAGGCGGGAGCGCCCGAGCCGGCGCGGCTTTGAGCGTCGCAGGTAAATCTTCAGTGCCCGGACCGGGTCCTGTTGACGTGCGGCACGAGATTGGTCCGTTCCTCTTAGCAGACGCACGGTCAGTATCTGGGGTGTGGCCGATGGAAGCCTGTTCTTTGCTAGTAAGGCCGGGTCAGTGAGTAGCTGTGCTGAGCCATCCGCTCGAAACTGCAAGCACGCGGGTCGTGCCGAAAGTGCGTGAAGCTCACTCACGCGAGAAGCCTTGGCAAGGGCCAGGAGGAAAACCGTTTTCCGGGTCAGGTCGGCGAACCGTGCCAAGGGCAGGGGTTTGAAACGGTCCGTATTTAGCCATGTCAGTACTCAGGCGAGGTCCCACCGAGGTATGAGAGAATGGGAGACCGGGCGTCAGAGGTCAAAATGAGCCAACAGGTCTGTAAGGTCTTTGCAAGTCCCCGGATCCGGGAGGCCGAGGTGGCGGTAAGTGTCTGCGATCATGGAGCGAGAGCCCTTGATGGTGATGGGAGCTAGGCCTTGATCTTCGAAGAGCCAGAGGAAAAAATTTGCCAGTTGGGGGGGTCGTCAGATTCGTGGAGGGGAGCCGATGGGCGGAGCACCACGACTGGAAGACCCTCCACTTGCCTTCGTACACATTTCTGGTGGACAGTCTGCGGGCTCCTGCAACCGCCGCCACTGCCGCATCTGAGAAACCTCTAGCGGCGAGGGCTTGCCAGACAATCTCCAGGCGTGAAGGAGGAGGCGCTCCGGGCACGGGTGGAAGAGATCCTGGTGGGGCTGCTTGAGCATCGTGGGTGGGGAGGGGAGCTCCAGGGGCGGATCCGTAGCTAGTGTGAGCAGGTCCATGGTCCAGCTCTTGTTCCAATTGAAGGGGGCCACCAATAAGAGAATCGCTGAGCATCCCAGGAGCTTCCGCAGGATCTTCGGCACCAGCACCGACGGAGGGTAAGCATAAGCGATCAGACCGTCCCAAGGGATGGAGAGTGTGTCCACCGCCCAAGCGAGGGGATCCGGGACTGGAGAGACGTAAACTGGCAGCTGGTTGTTCCATCTGGTGGCAAACAGGTTGATCAGCGGCATCTCCCACCGTGAGCAGATCAGTCGAAAGATGTCCGGGCGAAGGGTCTACTCGGTGTGGAGAAGCTGTCCTCGGCGGGAAAGAGCGTCTGCTATCACGTTCAGGTGTCCCGGGATGTGGCGGGCCCGAAGGGTAATGCCCCGATCCCTGCACCAGAGGAGTAGATGGTAAAGGAGAATGCACAGGGAGGGGGAGTGAGTGCCACCCTGGTTCTGGATATAGGCCACCACCGTCGAGTTGTCCGAAAGAACGAGGACCTCCTGATTGGTCAGAGACTCCTGCCAAGTGTCGAGGGCCATCCCAATCGCCTTCAACTCCAGCCAGTTGATGTGTTTGTCCGCAAAGGTCTGAGGCCAAAGGCCCGAGGCCGAGACAAAGTCCGGTAACAGGTGAGCCCCCCAACCGGAAAGGCTCGCGTCGGTGCAGAGTGACCAAGGGGGTGAAGGGGTGTGCAAGGGCACGCCCGTCGCCAGCCACGCTAGATCCGCCCACCTCTGCAAGTGTGGGAGGACCAGCGGGGTAACCGGAACCGAATCCGTCAGGACGCCAGTCTAAGGGCGCCAGTGAAGGAGGAGGTGTAGTTGCAGCGGCCGAGAGTAGAGCCTGCCGAGGGGCAACAAATCCGCTGCGGAGCTGAGTAGACCCAGGGGCTGAAGCCAGACCCTGGCCACGAAGGAGACCCCACGCACCATCTGACGAGCAAGGTCGGCTATCTTCTGCCTCCGCACCAAAGGTAGGCGGACCAGGTTGAGGTCGGTCAGGAATTCCATCCCTAAGTGCATGAATCGGCGCGAGGGGGTGAGGTCCGACTTGCCTGGGTTGACCAAGAATCCGAGGCGGTGAAGAAGAGAAAGTAGGACGTCTCTGTCGACTGCGAGGGTCGAGGCGATCAAGTTGCGCAGTAGCAAATCGTCCAAATAGTTGGAGGTCGGACTCAGCGACCGCTGGCGAAAATTGGCCATCACCGCGTCGAGGAGTCTCGTGAAAACCCATGGACTTATGTTGAGGCCGAAGGGAAGGGCTCTGAACTGGTATACGATTCCATCGAAAGCGAAACGAAGATAACGGCGAGAGGACGGGTGAATCGGCACATGAAGATAAGCGTCGGAAAGATCGAGACTGACAGCGAAGTCCATCGGCCGGACAGCCGCTCGGAGAGTCATGGCTGTCTCCATCCGAAAGTGGGGCGCCGAAATGTACTTGTTTAGCGCCGAAAGGTCGTTGACCGGACGTCACTTGCCCCCTGGCTTGGGTATGACAAACAGACGGCTGTAGAACGCCGGCGTATCTTGACGGGAGACCACTTTTGTCGCGGCTTTGCTGAGCAAAGCTAAAACTTCTCCGCGCAGAGCTTCTAACTTGAGCCGATCGTTTGGAGCTTGGGTCCACACGGGGGACCTGCGCAAAGGTGGAGGGGACTGGAAGGAAAGCTGCAGGCCTGTGGAAACAGTCGAGATGATCCATGGGTCGTCCGGGAACAGAGCACTCCACTGGTCGCTGTACAGGGCCAGCCGCCCACCGACTGGCGAACCCAGAGCAGTCAGCGGGGGCAGAGGGTAGGTTAAGTCATCGGGCCCGACCGCGCCCAGACTTACGGGCGCCGCGGGACCAGGAGGGGTGGGAGACGGGGAAGGATTGCTGGGCTTGACGGGGCGAGCTCTACTGCGGGCACCGCCGACTGGAAGCGAAGAGGGTCTGGGCAACCACAGGGCACGACTCCCGGCCGAGCGGTTAGCGCGAAAGCGAGAAGACGAGGGGGTAGAGGTCGGACGGGGCCACAGGTCCTTAGAGGCCTCCTTCACGTTCTGCCAAGTTTCTCCAAACAATTGCGAACCTCCGAGTGGTGCCTGGCGAAGCTGAGTCTTCACCGACTTGGGGAGATCCGAGCAGAGACGCAGCAGATTGTCCCGTCGCCAGAGGTCACAATTGGCAGCCGCCGCCATGGCATTAGTCCAGGAATGGTAGGCGGCCCGGTTAGCCGCGATCAGGATGGCTTGGACGTTGCGAAGCGGGGAGGAGGACTCCAGGTCCCAAGTGTCTTCCAGACATCGCAGAACAGCCTGTGTCGCTAACTCCAAGAAGCCGGAACAAGCCAGAGAGTTTCGTACTAGGGAAGCGATCCTGTCTAGTGGGCGAGGCCAAGAGTTCAAGACAATCCTGTGACCGCCCGCCTGGTTGATGGCAGCTGCATCCACTGTAGGCAGAGGAATGGCGAAGGCTTGGGAGTGCCCAGCGTACCATGCCTGACGGAAGCTCATGTTGATACCCGCCAGCCAACGATACTCGGAGAAAAAAGCGTTGTCGCCGAAAGAGTCTTGACGAAGCTGTGACGAAAACGTGTCTGCTAGGTCCCGGAAGCTGGACGGCTGAGGAAGAGACTTGCGGCGCTTAGAAGGCCTAAGCGCGTCCACCATGGCCGAAGCTTGTCACTTCGCGGGAGGCGAAGGCGGACAGAAGTCAGGCGGTAGGAAGGAGTAGATTAGACGGGAGGCCTCTACCAGGGACCGAAGCGTGTCGATCGGAGGGACGTCTTCACCCGAAGCGGATACCTGCGAACCATCAGGGGCGGGAGAGTCGTATGGCGAATCCTCCAAAAGAGCCAAAACCGAGTCCGCTGGATGTAAACTGAGAACGTCAGGATCTAAGTCGACAGCCCGTCTATCCCGTGAAACCACATGGAGGGGCGACCGGCTGCGTGAGAGCCAGTCTGTCGGAGGCGAATGGTCCAGGCGTGAGGGAGGAACCGGAGCAGCCGTCCACGAGGCCTGAAGGGAAGGGCGTCGTGGGGAAGAAGAGGGGCTGTCCAATCCTCTAAGTCGTGCCGTCGAGTAGTAGATTGCGGGAGCCTAGAACCCCGCCAGAAAGGCACAAGGGGAGGCGGAAGGGAATCCCTGGCTTCCCTGACCTGCTCGGGAGGAAGCGAGCGGGGGGGGGGGGGGGGGGGGGGGGGGGAAGAGGGTCCGTGACCCGGCAAATCCGTTCCTGCGAGGAAAAAAGAAAGTCCGCCCGGGCCCGCTAAGAAAGTTTCTGGCGGGGCGAGGAACCGAATCGAGGAGGAAGCATTAGTGGGACACGCGACCCCTGCTCCGAAAAAACGGAGCGAGGGGGACGTGGGTCTAAGTCTCGCCCAGCCCGCCTGGTGTGCACGGGGGGGGGGGGGGACATCCATGTGGCGCGCCGGGTCCGCTCAGAAAAATCGGAGCGGGGCGGCGGCCCATGCCTAGAGCTCGGATCCTGCTCAGAAGACCCGGAGCATGAGGGAGAGTCTCTCCGTTTACTCTTTTTTACCCTCTTTTTGTGTTTGCGCTCGTCGCGCCGAGGCCGCTCGGAAGAAAGGGAGCGGGGTGGCATGTAAAATCGCTCGGCTCGCCTGGCCCGCCCAGACAAGGCAGAGCGGGGGGGGGGGGGGGGGGGGGGAGCAAACTCAAAGTGCTCAACTGGCAAGCCACGCTCAGAAGAAACGGAGCGTGGGGAGCATGTGACTCTAATACTCGCCTGCCCCGCTCAGAAGACTCGGAGTGGGGTGGGGGGGGGGGGGGGGGAGTTCCTGGGTGGTTATGGTACAAGAAAGGGACTTACCTGTGGGCCAGATGGCCTGGATGACAGAGCGAAGAGGGGTCCGAAGAGCCGACGGAACGACGCCCACCTGCGGAGAAGTCCGAGTATCCTGTAGGGGACGGGTCGGCCGGTCGCGTCTGTAAAAGTCCCATAGTTGAGACCAAGGTCCTCACGCCAATCAGCACAGACGACACAGGTCCTATCTGAAGAGCATCCTGAGCAAGGGAGGCAGGCGTCGTGAGCGTCGGAGGGCCACTGAAACTCCCCACACCGAAGGCAAGACTTCAAAGAAGCCGCCATAGCGTCCGCCGTCCAAAGCACGCAGGTAAAAGTTCACCCAAGCACCGAAAGAAAATCACTTCACACGAGGCACAAAGTCACGAGAGTCAAAGTTATTAGCAGCATCCACGAAAGTGCACAAAGTCCAAACCGTAAGACGCTAAGAGCATAAGCTCTAAGGTCAGACTGTCACGGTCCCAGCTGGAAGGAACCCGAAGTGCCGAAAACTCAATCCCTTAGGCACAGTCACGAGTTAGAGACACAGTCACTAGCCGCGGCAAAAAAGGCCACCTCCCGGCAAACCAGTCGGCCCTAAGTCCAAGATGAATTCACTGAACACAATTCAGGATACTATAAAACACAAGCAGAGCACTAGGCCCTAGTCCACTCGGCAAAGCCAGGCTAATTTATCTTGCACTGAAGTTATTTTACGAAGAATGAAGACACCGGTCAAAACGCAGAACAAGGCCAAAACCAAGTAAAGTTCGTCACACGGAGCATAGGCGATCACCCGACCGAACCGGTCGAGCAAAGAGTGCAAACTGGTGAACTGTCGCCCCGCGCATGCCGGGATAGGGTGATAGGGGGAGGCCACCCGGGCTCCTGTACTTGGATCCCCGGTGTCTCCTCCCCGGTTGTGTAGAGGACACAACTTTGGGCTGAAATCGTTAGGCTATAGAGTGTATTCCACATAGTAATGCCATCGGTAATGTATTTTGAAAAAACAAAGTGCACTGTTTTGTGCTTGTCCTTCCAAAGCGTTTTTTTTTTCTTGTCATGGAAAAGATGGCAAAATATAACAGCAATTACCCATGGCAAGTCCGAGAGCCAAAATGCCTCCAGTACTGGTGCCTCCGATCCAGTCAAAACACTCACGGATGGGTTTGCCTAAGGCTGCTTCAATCTCCATCAGCATCTGAATCAGCACTAGGCCACGGATGCCTCCTCCATCCAGACTCAGAACCTAGACAATTTCCATAAAACACAAGAATGTCAAAAACTTTGCATCTTTTGACACAAACAGCAGATTAAAAATGCAGGAACTATATACTGGTACCGAGGAGAAAGTCATTGAGTCAGATATAACAATGCTGTAATGTTCAACCACAATTTTTCTTTGTAAAGAACAAACTTTGCTTATAGAGTGGAACCTGTTTTTGAGCAACCACCTTCTTAGCAAGAAACAAAAAAGGCAAATCCGTTATGGCCCACGTGTATGACATATGTG
Organism: Semisulcospira habei; assembly: GCA_036245525.1. Lineage (NCBI taxonomy): Eukaryota > Metazoa > Mollusca > Gastropoda > Semisulcospiridae > Semisulcospira > Semisulcospira habei. The sequence goes on along the minus strand of BTPG01000008.1, from coordinate 58,335,677 downwards.
TGACTTTTGTGACCATAAAATAATTAAGGGCTGTCTTCAGCACGAATGAAATCCATGTTTTCTTAAAATTGAAGCATTTTTCACACATATGTCAAACCCCCATGAACCTTGACTTTTACAATTAGTCAACTAAATGCATAGTTTTGGGTTTGAAGTTGTAAATAGTATTTGAGAAAAAATAAAATTTGTCAAAATACTGGCTATTTTTTTACTTATTGCCTGATCTCCTGTGACCTTGACCTTTGAGAGAGGTCACTCAAATTGGTATGTTTAGAAAGGTCTTGCCACAAAGTATCCTTAGGCCAAGTTTCAAGACTGTGTCTTGAATATAGTCTCCGAAAAAACGTCATCGTTAAAGTTTACCACGGACGATAGCGAATGGAAGATAGATGGATGACCCACTGGTCCAGATTATAGACTACTAGCTCACTTTTGCATCAATCATGAGCCAAACATAGGTCTAAAATTAAAACAGGTGCTCTGTCAAGAGCAGTCTTAAAGGGCAAAAGTGTCACCTGTCATTAAATAAGGGTGCTTCTCAACACAAGATCTGCTGCAACAATTAGACTTTGGGTGCAACATTTGGGTCCCCTGGCATTCTGTTTTATCCGAAGTTCACTGTGTGTCATGACACACACAATTCACACACATAAAAGCACACATATTATAAGTTATTGGTAGCAGGGGTTTGCAACATGGACCCTTGTAGGTCTGATGGAGGTCAAAAGAACCATTGTACTCCTCAGGCCTTCGGTTCCTTTGACCTCCCTCAGGCCTACAAGGGGCCGTGCAGCAAGCCCTGCTACCAATAACATATTTGTTTTCATTCCTCCACTATTTTCATAAAAGAAATCAAGAAGAAATCTTCCAACCTGGATCACGCCAGACATGACTGACGTCAAAGAAATATACATTATACATAATAGACTTATGACATAATTTTAAATATTTCACGACGTTGCCGTCTCCAGTAGTGTGCCTGTTGTTTCGAACAACACTAAGTAACCTTTTACTTTAAAAGGCTTTTGTGATCCTTTATAGAACAAAACTTGCATCCAAGATGCGTCACAAAGAGGGCTACAAGAAGTCCGCCATTTGTCACAAGGGTTTTTGTAGCTCGGTCATGTGGTACAGTTTGTGCTAAAGGGATTGGTCATGTGACGTACGGATGAAAACAATATCTTTTATCAGGCCATCTCGACATTTTTTATGAATGGAGATATCAAGCATAAACATCTCTAACTGATATTCTCTTTCCACCATTCTCTTTCTCTTGCCAAAGGCAATGTATGACTCAGTGAAATTTTTGTGTTAGAGACAGCCTGAATTGTACAGCGTATTTTGAGTGTTTCTGTTACGTGGTGGAATTTTAGTCGAAGTATGATAAACACACCAGACACACACATGTAGAGTTCTTTAAAATAAACCTCGTTCAGCTGCAATCCGTCACACGTGGCTTAAGGATGTAGACAATACTGGAGTAACAGTTCCAACAATATTTAATTCAGCAATGCGATATCCACACAATAATGCACTTTCAAATGCACAAACTACTGATACAAAGTCTCTTCTGCAATGTCCACACTGCGACACAAAGTTTCTCATACACAGCGTCTCTCCCAATAAACTATGTGTCTCTACAACTGACAAAGCAAGACAATGTATCAACGGGCTTTCCCAGCGCCCTCTTTAAAAATACTACAAAAATCTAGAATCGTCTACGGAAATCATACAACGCAACCAATCAGAACGAAACACGCAGCCGAAGCTCATTAACATAAACTTTTCAGAAAAACTATAACAGGCTACAAAAACTCGGCTGCTTACTTCAGCTCTAAATTCTAGCGTATAATTAAGTCACATAAAAGTATGGTATCCCTATCACCTGGTAGCTCTATAAAGTACGAGAACATTCCCAAAACAAAACAAAGGCTGCTCAATCCACGCGCACAAAAAGTAGCGAAAAATGTAGCGAAGTGTTGCGATGCCAACTAACCGACGTGACACACACGAGGCCACTAGACAGTGCGACCTTTCTAGCACGCTCCGGACTAAACTTAACAAAACGAAAACGGCTCTACTCATGAACAAAAGAAAATCTTACTAAAAAGGCACGTGAATCGTAACCGTGATAGCTCAAATAAACATCGGATCGTTACCTACGAATAACACATGTACGCTCTCACAGGATAACACAACCACAATCGTAACATTACCCCCCTCTTAAGAATGAAATTTCACAAAAATTTCTTCTCAAATCTAAAATACGGTTGTGTCTGTGTAAACCTACACAAAACCCTAAACAAATATAATTTCACATCAAAAATCAAATTAAAATAAACGTCTCACAGTTCCTGTAAACAGTCCTGAGCATGGAAATGTTTCATACAAATGTTCTGGACACAGAAATGTTCATTTAAACTGCTCTGCTCAGGTAATCTGCTCCAAAATTCTGCAAACCCTTGATAGACTGTAGTTTAATGTCAAAATTCTGCAAGAACATCACCCATCTCATAATACGAGAATTTGTAAACTTTGCAGAGTTTAGATAGTTCAAGGGCTGATGGTCTGTTTGGAGAACAAATGGCACTCCCAGAAGGTACAGTTCGAATCGCCTTACTCCCCAGATGATGGCTAGGCACTCCTTCTCGATGGTCGAGTAGTTTCTCTCAGCTCTGGTCAACTTTTCGCTGGCATAGCTCACTGGGTGGAGTTTTCCGTTATCTTCTTGCATCAAGACTGCACCTACTCCTTCGTTGGAGGCGTCTGTTCTTAGGAAGAACGTTTTCAATGGGTCAGGAAGGTGTAGAACAGGCTTCTCGGTTAGGATGTCTCGAACCGCCTGGAATGCTCGCTCTTGGGCATCCTCCCACTTCACTATGTTAGGTTGTCCTTTCCTCAGCAAATCAGTCAGGGGTGCTGTGACTGCCGCAAAGTTTGGTATGAACTCCCGGTAGTAGTTCGCCAAGCCCATAAATGAGCGGATTTGCGTCTTGGTCGTAGGTCGCGGGGCATCCTTGATCTTCTGCACGTTGGCGTCGTGTAGCCCCTTTAAACCTTCGCTCAATTTATGTCCAATGAAGTCTATGTTGTCAGCTCCAAGAATACACTTGCTTGGACGGATGGTGAAATTCGCATCTGACAGTCTTTGGAACAGTTCTCGGAGGGCTTTGAGGTGGTCCCCCCAAGTTTTGGCATGGATCAAAATGTCGTCCCTGGGTCAGGTGTAAACCGATGCTCGAACTCATGAGTCAGGACGCGCAGTTCTTCACGTTGAGTCTGGGTCAGATTCTGACCGAACTGGATATCTTCTACATTCTCTTTGTGTCGGAGTTCATTAAGGTCAAACAGGTTCTCGTCGTCTAGTCTTTCGTCATCAGCAAGACGCACCGATTCCGCCAATTTTGGTTTGTCTTGACCTCTCTGTAGCTCCACCAGCCTGTCTTTATTCACCACAGCTGCTTCCGTGTTGTCCGCCACTTTTAGAGGGATGGTCTGGTGACTCTTCTTTGCTTGACTTCTCGTGGTAACAGAACATATTTCAGGTCTCCACTCTGGATCTGGATCGTCTGCGTTGGCGTCTTCACGCACAATGCCTTCACCTCTCCTGTCAAGTATGGGGTGTCGACACTGACTTTGGCAAGGGGGATAATCCTTACAGTTCCGTCAGCCAAAATGAGGGTGGTCCACTCCTGTAGCTTCTGGTCTTCAGCTACTAGGTCCTCTCTCACGATGATGCAGCTACAACCAGTGTCTCTCAACACTTTCACTGGGGTGTCGCCGACGAATCCTGACACCACCGGCATGTTCGGCACTTCATTCTCAGGCAGCGCGATGTTTGAGACTGGTAAAAATGTAGTCCCATCTCCTACTGGGATGCGTCCATTATTTTTGAAAGATTCGATCAGCTCTGGTGTAACTCGCTTTTCTCTGGATTCAAAGTCATTGGATGACGTCACATCATTGGCTAATACAGCGGCAGCTCTGTGTTGAGACGTGGTACTGCTTCTGCCTGCTATCCCACGATCTTGGTTGGATCTTCTGATGTTGTCACCTCGGGGAATGTCTTTAGAAGGACACCGTATCGCTTTGTGACCTTTCTTTCCACAGAGAAAACATGTCAGGTTCTCCACCGCCTTGTATCTCGGGGTGTCTCTGACATTGTGGATTTCCTCTGCTGGTGCAGACACACGCTGTGGCTTACTGGACCCAAACTTCATGTTGTGAGCGTCAAGGTATCTTTGAGCGAAGTCGGCCAGGGCCTTTAGTGACTGGTCTTTTTGCTCTCTGAGGTGGGCGGCCAGGTCCTTGGAACATGCGCTGAAAACTTGTTCTTTGATGATGAGGTCGCACAGGTCTTGGTACTCTCTGTTTAGGCCAGCCAGCTCTATCCATTTCTCCAGGTAGCTTCTGATTCTCTCAATGAATAGGCCGGGTGTTTCTCCTTCTTCAGGCTTGCAGTTCCGAAACCGTCGCCTGTAACCCTCCTCAGTGAAGTCGTACTGTCTCAACAGGGCGGCTTTCAACTGTGTATAATCTTCGGCTTCTTCTCTTGGTAAGCGGGTGTAAAATTCAAGCACTTTGCCAGTTAGAAGTGCGCTCAGTTTAATAGCCCAAGTCTCTTGTTTGCAATTGTTGCTATTTGCGAAGCGCTCGAATCGCTCCAGATAAGCGTCCATCTTATCTGAATTTTCAATGAAAGGTGGAAGTTTTGGCGCATGGGCTGTTTGTTCTCTGCTCACTAATGATGTTGCTTCATTAGTTCTCTGGCTCTGTGCCTCTATCTCCATCTGCTTCAGATGAATTTCGTGTTGTCGCTGCCTATCCGCCTCTTCTACTTGAATTTTGAGTTTCCTAATTTCACGCTCTTTGGCTCTTTCTTCTCATTCCAGTCTCTCTTTTTCTTCTTTCTCTCGTCTCTTTTCTTCTTTCTCCTCTCTCTCCAGTCTCTCCTTTTCTTCTCTCTCTCATCTCTTTTCTTCTTTCTCCTCTCTCTCCTTTACAAACTCGAGGAGTTGAGCCCCTTCGAGTCCACATTCCTTTCCAATTTTCAGGAATGTCTCCATCTCTGATGTCGCCATCTCTGCTTTTCACTGCTGGCTGTTTTCTCCTGCTACCCTTTCCACTGAACCAACTGAAGAGATCTCGTCGGGGTTACCAAAACGTTACGTGGTGGAGTTGTAGTCGAAGTATGATAAACACACCAGACACACACACGTAGAGTTCTTTAAAATAAACCTCGTTCAGCTGCAATCCGTCACACGTGGCTTAAGGATGTAGACAATACTGGAGTAACAGTTCCAACAATATTTAATTCAGCGATGCGATATCCACACAATAATGCACTTTCAAATGCACAAACTACTGATACAAAGTCTCTTCTGCAATGTCCACACTGCGACACAAAGTTTCTCATACACAGCGTCTCTCCCAATAAACTACGTGTCTCTACAACTGACAAAACAAGACAATGTATCAACGGGCTTTCCCAGTGCCCTCTTTATAAATACTACGAAAATCTAGAATCGTCTACGGAAATCATACAACGCAACCAATCAGAACGAAACACGCAGCCGAAGCTCATTAACATAAACTTTTCAGAAAAACTATAACAGGCTACAAAAACTTGGCTGCTTACTTCAGCTCTAAATTCTAGCATATAATTAAGTCACATAAAAGTATGGTATCCCTATCACCTGGTAGCTCTATAAAGTACGAGAACATTCCCAAAACAAAACAAAGGCTGCTCAATCCACGCGCACAAAAAGTAGTGAAAAATGTAGCGAAGTGTTGCGATGCCAACTAACCGACGTGACACTTACGAGGCCACTAGACAGTGCGACCTTTCTAGCACGCTCCGGACTAAACAAAACGAAAACGGCTCTACTCACGAACAAAAGAAAATCTTACTAAAAAGGCACGTGAATCATAACCGTGATAGCTCAAATAAACATCGGATCGTTACCTACGAATAACACATAGTCCATAAGCTAGGAAGGTCTACCGTGCACCCCCCCCCCCCCAGTACTCAATAAGTTGGTTTTCAAAGTGTTCCTTAGTATGTCCTGAGATGTTTAAGCCATGTTCCCCGAAAATCCTTAGGAACACACCAGAGATATAGCCGATGGCGCAAGGGTACCCCCATTCACGCTCTTCGCAGGTGCTAAAATGAGGTTGAGAAACATTTTCCTCTAAATAAATCAGAATTCATTCCAGAAGCCCAAATCAGGTAATATTATGTTAAGGCACACCTTCTGCATCCTCTGCAAAAAAAGAATGAAAAAATATTGAATCTCTGGCTCACAGTGAAGGTATATGTGGACCCAGTAAAAGACCATTTCCGCGAAATCGCAAAAAAAAAAGACAAAAATAATGTGTCAGATGCCTTCAGACATTTTCTATAGCACTGACAGTCCATTTGTAGGTTTACATCATTAAAACAGGATGTCACAATTATTATAAACTTGACTAGGTGATGCTGTGATCACTGTGAGTGCCACAGTGGTTGATTTTGTATCCCTACCCACAAGTTGTAAAAATACACAAAATTAATTAGAAAAAATTGATAAAGTTATCCCATTTTATTTTGACCTCTCTTTACCTATTGAGTTTCAATAATGTGAGCATAAAGTGCAAGAAAATAAGGAAAGTCGGCATCCTTTACAGTATGTTCGTGGTAAATGATAGCTTTTTACCATTTAAAATTGCTGAATTGGGAAACGTACATTGTTTCTGATGCCCTCAGAAATTTTGTATACAACTGATAGGTCTTTTTTAGGTTTTATTGTTTAGGATAGAGTACCACAGTTACTCCCAACCTGATTTTATGATGCTGTGATGCATTTAGGGGCCACAGTGGCTGAATCGGCTGCCCTACCCCCATTTTACCTGTACGCAAAGGAACAAAAAATGATCATAACAATTGCTCCTCTGATTAAATATTTTTGTTGCCAGTTTTCTTAACAAAATATGTATATTGAGCATAAACATTTGTGATCATTTCATTAATTTCAATGTGACCCATCGATTTAATTGTAATTCTTTTTATTTAAGGCATGCTTAACAGGGGCTGCCGCTGAAGCTTCTATCGTCTGCACATTCAGCACTCTTGTCAAACTCGGGGAAGGTGTACCTCAGGGAGATGTTGTGTCTGATGCTGTTTTTGGTCTACATTAATGACGTCGTGGGCAACTCCTATAAAATCTTCGTTCGCGAAGTCAAGCCAAGAGAATGACATCAGTACAACAGTACCAAGGTTCGTCTTGAACATCCTCCATGCAGATGACTTTGCAGTGTGGAGCGCAGCAGAACATAAAGAAATAGCATCCTCCAGAATCCAGGATGCTGCCAATAGAGTCAGCAGCTGGACTGAAAGAGGCCACTCAAACTGAGCTAGACCATCTCTTTCAATCAGACGGAAGAGGTCACCTCAAAACTGGAGACCTTCCAGTACCAAAGACAGACAGGCCAACTTTACTGGCAACAAATAAATTACTGGATTCACGTGGAGGCATAAAGAAATAGCATCCTCCAGAACATAAAGAAATAGCATCCTCCAGAATCCAGGATGCTGACTATAGAGTCAGCAGCTGGACTGAAAGAGGCCACTCAAACTGAGCTAGACCATCTCTTTCAATCAGATGGAAGAGGTCACCTCAAAACTGGAGATCTTCCAGTACCAAAGACAGACAGGCCAACTTTACTGGCAACAAATAAATTACTGGATTCACGTGGAGGCCTCACATTGAAACCATGGAAGCTAGAGCTGCAAAAAAGAAAGAGAGTCTCTGATGAAGAACTGGTGGGGACCACATTGGCGCAAATTACAGCATCCTGGCACAAGCAAACACCTGCTCGGTCAGACCAGTTGTGCGGTACCAAGATACATCAACAACATGAAACACTGCCTGAAACCCAAAAAGCCAGGCTTGACAAGATGCAGAACATGGGTCATTCTCATGATGCAGTGACATTCTTAGAGCCATCTGGAGCACCCCAATTAAGGAAATGGAGGACATTGGAGCCACTGGAATGCAGAACAGCACACACGATGAAGAGACTTACTAAACACCGACAGCATGGGAGACTACAGGAGCAGACCAAGAACCGTCAGAAATGCCCAATCTGAACTGCCAACTGAAGGTCCTGCAAAGGGCTAACACTGACGTCCTGGAACCAAGCCCAAAGATGTGTGAACAGCTCCCTTCAGATACCTGGACATCTCGAAAGAGCCTTCAAGACAACATAATGTTCCAGGACTCTTTGCCAAAGGTCGCGGCACTGCACAAAGCCATCTTGCTGGAGGTTGTGCACAAGCGCTACCCTCACAGCAGCTGTGATACCACACAAGATGCCGTGTTGAATGAAGGAAGTGGCGTGTACATCTGTTGTGCAGACCGCACTACTACCTCCCTCTCCTTACCAGCTAGGGGCAGCAGCTCCAACTATCGTACAGATCTGCAGGTGCTCAACACAGCAGCAGAGCACTAGCTAGGCAAAGGCAGCAGCTTGATCCACTGAACTCACCAGGAAGCTTCAAGATAGACTGGATGCCCTGTCCACAAAATAGTGCTGCAGTGGATTGGGGCGGTCCGTGGCGCAGTGGTTAAGGCGCCTGCCACCAATGCCAAAGGTGCGCGGTTCGATACCGGGTTCCGGCGTTGGACTTTTCTCCTCTGGTAAGTGTCACCGTTAATTCGGGCGGACCGTCGGGGGTTCTTTCTCCGGGTACTCCGGTTCTTCCACCCCCCCCCCCCCCCACCCCCCACCACCCCCCACACTTTGGTACCGGTCTCAGGCCACTTTACAAATCTCAAATACAAGCGATCAAAAATCTCTGTAACTTCAGTAGCTGACTGGCCCTTCGTTTGTCTTGTACTGTGTTTGTACTGTGTTTGTCTTAAATGGCGTAAATCCGTGTCCGTTTCGTGAGTGTGTGTGTTGGGTTTCAGGCGCGGCGCTTTGAGTCGATTTACCCAAAATTGAGAAAAAGCGCCTATATAATAACGGTATTATTATTATTATTATTATTCCAGTGCATTCTGGACTAGCTGGGAATGGAGACACTACAACAACAAAGTGATTGGCAAAAGCAGAATGGTGGCTGCAGCCCGTGGGCAGATGACATCAACAAGCTGAACAGGGAGAGCCAGGCCACCATCTTTCATCTACACACTGATTACTCTGGACTGGGTCCATCCAGAAAAGCAGGAACGTTTCACAAACCCAAACTGAAGCCTGAAGCTTTACACACTTTAATCAGATCACTCTGTATCAGCATTTATTTGAAGCTTCCGTGCCTAATGCGTGAAGAGATACCAAAATAAAAGAACGCTTAGTGAATGGTGGACTTCGGTAGAAGCGTAAACAACCAATCAGAATGTTCGCCATGCAGTCACTTTATGATCAGAGCTAAATATAGATCACTTGCAACAAGCGTCAGCATGATCGTTTGCAATGGGAATAGTCACAAATTGAGGGAGAAAAAAAAAAAGAAGTAGACAAAAGTTTGCCAGTATGTTGTCATTTTTTACAAACTTTCACAGACTTTAAGGAAAAGGACTGAAATTGACAGACTTTCCAGGGCCCTCAAAAAGCCTTGCCATTTTTTTACAACTTTCACAAATGTTCACAGACCGTAAGATACTCACAAACCAGATAGGTGAGGCTAGCGCTGGCAGAATTGTACAGTATTGTAAGTATCTCAGTATAACTTGTAAGTATTTGTATAACTGTAAGTAAATTGTAAGTATCTCAGTATAACTCGAGGCAAAATTTGTATCGTTACATTGTTGTGTAATGTTCTGTGCATCTACTGTGGGAATTCAGGGTATTTACCCGACCACATATAGTAATGCACCTTCGTGTTTGTGTATGTATGTTTCCCCTGCCTACTTCCTAAGTTCCGGAGAAAGACATGGGTTATATAAGAGACCTGATGCATCTTATTTGGAAGATGCAAATGATCGTCTTATTCTATACCTGCGTATTTCTCTGTGGGCTGGCGATTGGGTGCCTGATAGGCGGGGGCAGGGGATCTAACTGTTGTCCAGCACTGAGTAATTCCCCTTGGTTTGTTGTACAGACCGTAAGGACCCTGCTGAACTCACCTCGTGAGACTGGCTCATGTGGAAACAGCCCTATGCGAATTTGGCGTAGAAAATCGGTCTCCTTAGCACATTCTCCAAACATGTCCATACAGAGAAGCAGTCTGCTGGCAGTTCTGACCAGAAGACACACCCCTATACACCAAACTCTGAAAACATGCTGCCTAGCTCTTGACAGCTGACTTATTGGCAGCCAGAACAATATAAGATTTAAAGACGGCCATAAAAAAGATTGAACGTTGCAGAAGGTGGAAGTGGAGATCTCGTGGTCGACATGTGGAAACTAAGTATTTTTGATAACATTGTTTTGGCTATTAGGAACCATGAAACTTTATTACGCATATTCATATTTACACATTTCTAGATAAAAAATAAATGAAAGGAAAAGGGGAGACCTTACTAGACCCGCCTTACGCTAGGTAAAATATCACCTAAAAGACCAGCCAGTTAAAAATAGTTACAATTAAATTGATGGGTTACATTGAAATTAATGAAATGATCACAACTTTTTATGCTCAGTATGCATACTTAAAAAAAAAAAAACTGGCAACAAAAAATATTTAAACAGAGGACTATTACGTAAGCAATTTTTATGATTATTTTGCGTTACTCTGCGTACTGGTAAAATGGGGGTAGGGCAGCAGATTCAGCCACTGTGGCCCCTAAATGCATCATAGCATCACAAAATCAGGTTGGGAGTAACTGTGGTACTCTATCCTAAACAATAAAACCTAACAAAGATCTATCGGTAGTATACACAATTTCTGAGGGCACCGGAAACAACGAACGTTTCCCAATTTGGCAATTTTAAATGGGAAAAAGCTATCATTCACCACGAATGTACCTAACAAAAGCGTTTGACACTGTGAGCAGGCAAGGTATGTGGCAGATCCTGGAGCGACTAGGTTGTCCCCCAAAGTTCCTCAACATGATTGTCCAGCTCCACGAGGACCAGCAAGGCCAGGTCAGACTAAACAGTGACCTCTCAGAACCATTCCCCATTCTCAACGGCGTGAAGCAAGGCTGCGTGCTGGCACCGACCCTCTTCACCATCTTCTTCAGCATGATGTTGAAGCAGGCCACAGTGGACCTCGACGATGACGACGCAGTGTACATCAGGTATCGTCTCGATGGCAGCCTGTTCAACCTCAGACGACTGCAGGCCCACACGAAAACCCTAGACCAACTGATTCGTGAGCTGCTCTTCGCTGATGACGCTGCCCTCGTTGCACACACAGAGAGAGCCTTGCAGCGCATTACGTCCTGCTTCGCAGATGCTGCCCAGCTCTTTGGACTTGAGGTCAGTCTGAAAAAGACAGAGGTCCTTCATCAGCCGGCACCCAAGGAAGAGCATCGCCCTCCCCACATCACCATCGGCGAGTCCGAACTGAAGTCTGTACACCAGTTTACCTACCTTGGCTGCATCATCACGTCAGACGCCAAGCTGGACAAGGAGCTGGACAACAGGCTGGCAAAAGCGAACAGTGCTTTCGGGCGACTATTCAAGCGGGTGTGGCACAATCAACAGCTGAAAAAAGGCACCAAGATCAGCGTGTACAGAGCTGTTGTCCTCACCACACTGCTGTACGGTTCCGAGTCCTGGGCCCTCTACCGCAGCCAACTACGACTCCTCGAACGCTTTCACCAGCGCTGCCTGCGTACCATCCTCAGCATTCACTGGAGTGACTATGTCACCAACGTCGAGGTCCTTGAACAAGCGGAAACTGTGAGCATCGAGGCTTTGCTGCTGCGGACACAGCTTCGCTGGGCGGGGCACGTCTCCAGGATGGAGGATCATCGCCTACCCAAGATCACTCTGTTCGGCGAGCTCGCCACTGGACACCGAGACAGAGGGGCACCAAAGAAGAGATACAAAGACGGTCTCAAGAAGTCGCTTAGTGCCTGCCAAATGGACCACCGCCAGTGGTCTTCGCTTGCTGCGGACCGTGACACCTGGCGCTCCACCATTCACAAGGCAGCTGTCTCCTTTGAGGACTCTCGCAGAGCTAACCTTAAGGACAAGCGGCTTAGAAGAAAAAACAGAGTTGTCGTAACTCAGAACCTTGACCAGACATTCCCCTGCAGCCACTGCGGTCGAACCTGCCTGTCCCGGATTGGCCTCCGCAGCCACGAAAATGCCTGCAGACGACGTGGGCAAGCCCTATAGAATCTTCGTTCGCGAAGTCAAGCCAAGAAAAAAAAAATACCGTAAAGGATGCCGACTTTCCTTATTTTCTTGCACTTTATGCTCACATTATTGAAACTCAATAGGTTAAGAAAGGTCAAAATGAAATGGAATAACGTTAGATTTTTTTTCTAATTAATTTTGTGTATTTTTACAACTTGGGTGTAGGGATACAAAATCAACCACTGTGGCACTCACAGTGATCACAGCATCACCTAGTCAAGTTTATAATAATTGTAACATCCTGTTTTAATAATGTAAGCCTGAAAATGGACTGCCAGCACTATAGAAAATGTCTGAAGGCATCTGACACATTATTTTTGTCTTTTTTTGCGATTTCGCGGAAATGGTCGTTTGCTGGGTCCACAAATACCTTCACTGTGAGCCAGAGATTCAATATTTTTTCATTCTGTTTTTTGCAGAGGCTGCAGAACGTGTGCCTTAACATAATATTGCCTGATTTGGGCTTCTGGATTGAATTCTGATTTATTTAGAGGAAAATGTTTCTCAACCTCATTTTAGCACCTGCGAAGAGCGTGAATGGGGGTACCCTTGCGCCATCGGCTATATCTCTGGTGTGTTCCTAAGGATTTTCGGGGAACATGGCTTAAACATCTCAGGACATACTAAGGAACACTTTGAAATCCATCTTATTGAGTACTGGGGGGGGTGCACGGTAGACCTTCCTAGCTTGTGGACTAACATGTACGCTCTCACAGGATAACACAACCACAATCGTAACAGTTTCCAAGGTTTAAAACAATTTTGTTTAGCATCGTCGATATTGTTCTCCTTTTTGATTAACGAGCTTGCTGCGTACATTATTGAAAATGGTAAACTAAAAACTAAAAACCGATGCAACAGAACTGTTTTTTGTTGATGTTTGCAGATGACATTGCTTTGTTTTCATCAACCCCCAATGGCCTTCAGACTCAGCTGAACAATTTATACAAAGAAGCATCTTAACTTGGTTTGTCTGTTAACCTAGACAAGACAAAAATAATTGTGTTTCGAAATGGTGGGTATTTGTCAAAATATGAAAAATGGATTTACGGGGGAACGAGGGTAGAAGTTGTCAATATGTATAAGTACCTTGGGTTAAACTTTACCACACGTTTGAGTCTAAAAACATCCGTCAATGACTTAGTCACTAAGGCAAAAAATGTGTAATCAATATTTTCTGTATGTTGAAGAAAATCAACTGTGTTATTCCTGATGTTTTTTTCAAGCTGTTTGATGCGCAGGTTGTCCCAATTTTGTTGTATGCCTCAGAAATTTGGCGTATAAACGAGTGTGCCGAAATTGAAAGAGTCCATACATTTGCATGTAAACGTTTTCTTAATGTCAACTTCCGGACACCGAACCTGATGGTTTATGGTGAACTTGGTCGATATCCCCTGTCAGTATTAACGTCAGTAAGATGTATTTCCTACTGGCTTCGACTGTTACTAGATTTGCAATTATAGCTTATCATATGCTTAAGGATTTAGACGATAAAGGGAAAGAAACATGGGTGTCGAAGATAAAGAATTTCTTTTTCGAAATGGGTTTGGTCATGTGTGGATTTCACAAGGTGTTGGAAACAGGAATGCTTTTATAAACAAGTTTAAACAAAGGATGGTTGATTGTTCCAAACAAAACTGGTCATCAAAGCTTTCTGAGAGTTAACGTTTTACTGTGTATCGTAGTTTTAAACATACATTTGTACAAGAAAATTATTTTGAACTGGTTAAGCCAACTTATGTAAAAAATCTATACATCAAATTTAGACTTGGCATAACTGAACTGCAAAGTAACAAACAAAGATATAGTATTCCCAATGCTGTAACGAAAGTGTGTCCATTGTGTGCCAAGGCTGTGGAAGATGAAATTCACTTTATGTTTTATTGTCCATTCTATGATGAACTGCGTGTCAAATACCTATGTAAGTTTGACCTTATGGAGCTCAAAAAGAAAGAATTGTGTATCCTAGACACCTACTAACCCGCAGTCTATTGCCGATTTAGCAAGATTTGTATCCCATGCATTTAAACTCCGTAGCAGCATACTTGTATGATTCCATGTGCAAACTGTGGTTCTTACTCCGACCTGGTCTGTGTAGTACACGGCTGTGGCCTGGATTTGGATACTGCATTTTACATGTAGGTCAAAAGTGGCTATTATGTGCTGGCGTAGATCAAATGGAAATGTGTACGTGTGTGTGTGTGTGTGTGTGTGTGTGTGTGTGTGTGTGTGTGTGTGTGTGTGTGTGTGTGTGTGTGTGTGTGTGTGTGTGTGTGTGTTGATATAAACATCGCCATATGGTTTTTATATACACCTGAATTATAAATTATGTAATGTCTTACTCCATTGTATGGACATTAATTTTTTGTCTGAAAAATAAACTGTCTGAGTCTGAGTCTTTCTCTTGCTCTCCTCTCACCTCACTCCACCCACCCCCCTCCCCTCCTCCGCCCCCCCCCCCCCTGCCCCTTCCACACACATAACCAACACCCCAAAAGACTGGGGCTCTACAAATAATTATAATTATAAAGTACTGAATTTGGTACTCACACGATCGCCTATGTTACTTGGAATGTCCACCATTTCCAGCACAGAACCTGACTTATTTGTAGCAGTCGCATCCTTGCCTATTCCCACTCCAGACAGAAGTTCGTCCAACATTGCTGATAAACAAAAGAGAGATCAAGCCTCATTACTTTCAGTACCATGAACAAACTGTTGTTGTTTTTTTTTTACTTAACCCTTTGGCTGTCGGTAGTGCTTTTGGTAGCGGTGATTCCTGCATGAATCACCATGACCAAACGCGCTACCGACAGCCAAAGGGTTATAGAAACAGACTGACCATGACTGTTCCAGGTTAGTGTTGTGTCATGTCACATTGGTTTCGCTCGTCCACAGTTTCTGATGATTCCAATGTTGTTCCATTTCTAATACTTGTCAGCATACATAAAAGATGCAATTGTACCAAGTCTCACCGACACTGTCAACTCTCATGAGAGTGGACATGGCTTTGTCTGGCGCTCCATTGTGACTGCCCTCGGGTGAACACCCAGCCAAACAGCCTTTCACCTCATCTGTACAGCGTGCTGCGCCCGATACATGGAGCAGGTACAGAATCAGTTCTCTAACACAAAAAAGGTAACATCATGTACCAGCCATATATTAACACATTTAAGATGTGCCGCCTACAGATACACGGTGATTCGCCGCGTATCCGTAGGCAGCACATCTTGAATGAGTTAAAGGCACAACAACCAACAGTCGATTGTCAGAAAATGTATTTTTCTCTAACATGTATTTTTTCGAAAATATACTTACCGATGGCATTACTAATAGGAAGGTACGCTTAGCGATACCAATTTCAGCCAAAAAAAAACGTTGTGTATACATCACAACCAAGGGGGCGACTCTAGGGAGCCGTTACCAGGAAACCCTGGGTTGCCTCCCCTGCCTCCCTATCCGGTCAAGTGCCTGGCAGTACCTGCCAGTCTTTGCCTTAGCTCAACAACGGCAAGTGGGGCAGGAGGGAGGGACCTCTGAATAATGCCATCGGTAAGTATTTTTCAAAAAAATACATTTTAGAGAAAAATACATTTGTTTTCTCAAAACTCTTACGGATGGCATTACTAATAGGAAGAATTGTGAATAGGAGGAGGGTGCCACCCCTATGCATCTCCCATGTGTTCACTTTGCCAGAATAAAATGCACTGCATCGTGTGTTAAACTATCGAGGCCCCCCCCCCCCCCCCCCCCCCCCCCCACCCACGCGCCCACTCCCGACAATTTCAGCTAGGCGTGACCTATAGCGCCTATGGCGCCGGGAGGGAGTGTCGCGCTGCCGAGATGTCGCCCACTAGGGCCAGGCTATCGCAATGGCCGGATAGTTCTCGGAAGTAGAGGCAGGCGAAGGTAGATCACCCCCTACCAAACCAAGGCCGCCCCAACGTCTCTTCTGCACTGTTATGGTCCAGGCCACTCCTCCACAGCAGTTTCTCCTAGCCCACTTAGTTTGCCGATAGTGGTAACCTGATCCGCCTAGCGCAGGCATCGCCAGACTCCCAGGCAGCTGCAAGCGCCGCAGTAGCAACAATGAAGCAAAAACGGATACCTCTTGCAAACAACTAAAGATTTAGCCAATTTTCCAGGTTTTTACAGCACTAACATCTTTCTCACCTTAAAGGCAAATGGTCTGCCTTTATGAAGGTTATAATTTCATTTCCTGCACTTACACTGGAAGTGAATAAAATACTTGGTAAGACCAGCGCATTGCCAGACTCGTGGCTGCAAGCGCCGGAGTAGCAACAAAGAAGCAAAAACAGATACCTCTTGCAAACAAGTAAAGGTATAGCCAGTTTCTCAGCTTTTCACAGCACAAACATCTTAAAGGCAAATGGTCTGCCTTTATCAAGGTGATAATTTCATTTCATGCACTTACACTGAAAGCGAATTAAACACTTGGTAAGACCACAGCTCGCTCGCATACACGCGTACCCTTTGAAACTGAGTGGGTCAGAGCCCGCAGCGAGACACCGCCGTGCACACGCAATAGGAACAAAGAAACAAAAACAAATACCTCTTGCAAACAAGTAAAGGTTTAGCCAGTTTCTCAGGTTTTCACAGAGCAAATATCTTTCTCACCTTAAAGGGAAATGGTCTGCCTTTATCAAGCTTATAATTTCATTTTGTGCACTTACACTGAAAGCGAATTAAACACTTGGTAAGACCATCAAATGTGCTGAAACCTTTCCCCTAAGAGGCTCAAGTTCAGCACACATGCACACTGCTGGAAACGGCAACCTAGCTATTCCAAATAAATTATGCCACAGCTCCATTGCGCACGCGGGCAAATGGCAGGTTAGCTCGCACACATGGGTAGCCATTGAAACAAAGTGGACCAAAGCCCACAAAGAGAAACTGCTGTGCCTCCGATCTCGTGTGCCCGGGTGCGCATCGTCCTCGCCCGCTCCTCTCTCTCTGGGCATGGGGATCCAGCTCTTGGTGCCCGGACTCGCCTAGGGAGCACATCCCATCGTGGGCGGACCAGCAATTCCCTCACCGAAAGTGGGGTAGGGCCCCCGGATGTGCTCATCTGTGTCGGGATGTTATGTCCGCCCAGGCCCAGGGCAGGAAAGGCGTGAGCACCCTTGTCTGAGAGGCTTAGTTCTCTGCTGGTAACTCCAACACCCGGACGGGGTCCTGTGGTGGGACACCTGGGACTGGTACTTCACATGGAGCTAGCAGACAGTCAACATCTGAGGTGTGGCGGCTGGGGCCGGTTCTTGGCCAGAAATGTCAGATCGGTGCGGAGCTGTACCGAACCATCGGCCCTGAACTGGAGACAGGAGGGTCGCTCCGTGAAGGCGTGGGTCTCGCTCACCCTGGCTGCCGTGGCGAGGGCGCGAAGGAAGCAGGTCTTCCTGGTCAGGTCTCCGAGCCGTGCTGGGGATAGAGGCTCGAACCACTCCAAGTTGAGCCAGATTAGCCCCCCTGGACAAGTCCCAGTGAGGGACCAGCGAGCAGGAACCAGCCGCTGAAGACCCAAGTGCGCCATCTGATCTGCGCGGTCCTTGCAGACCCCCAGGTCTGGTAGGCCCAGGTGCGATACGTGTCTGCAATCATTGCCAGGTAACCTCTGTGAAGGTGATGGGGTCCAGGTTCTACTGTGAGAAGAGCCACCAAAAGGGCTTGGTTAGCTGGGGGGTAATCAGGTCCGCAGGGGAGAGCTGCCCGGCTGCGCACCAGGACTGGAGGACCTGCCGCTTTCCCTCGTAGACGTTATGGATAGAGGCCCTGCCAGCCACCGTGATCGCTTCCACCGCTGCACCCAAGAAGCCTTTTGTGGCGAAGGACTGCTGGACAATCTCCCAGCATGCAGTAGCCTCCGGACCGGGCACGGGTGAAACAGCTGCTCTCGGTCCAGCTGAACAACCCCCATGAGGGACAGGACCGTGTTGCCGCCCCTGAGCTTCTGGAGCACCTTTGGTACCAGGACGGTGGGAGGGAACGCGGACGCTAGCAGCCAGTCCCCAGGGCTGGAGAGCGCGTCTAAGGCCCAGAATGGGGGGGACGAAGCGATCGATCATGGGTGCCTCCCCACTTGCGCAGAGTAGCTAGAAGATACCCGGGTGCAAGGACCACTCTGTGGAGCAGCTGGCCACGAGCAAGAGGGAGTCCATGAGGACGTTCAGATGGCCCGGGATGTGCCGCGCCCGAAGTATGATGCCCCGCTTCCTGCACCATAGGAGGGCTTGGTACACGACGATGCAGAGGGAGGGAGCGCACACCCCACGCTGGTTCTGTATGTAGGCCACGACCGACGAGTTGCCAGAGAGAACCAGGGTCTCCTGCTGAACGAGGCAATCTTCCCATTCGATGAGTGCCCACCAATGGCCTACCGCTCCAGCCAGTTGATGTGTCTGTCTGCATGGTCCCGCGGCCAGCTGCATGAGGTTGTGATGAACTCCGGCAGCAGATGTCTCCCCAGCCAGAGAGGCTCGCATCTGGGCAGATGGAGAGCTGGGGCGGTGGGGAGAAGAGTGGGACAGACGACGCTAACCAGGCCCTGTCCGTCCACCACTGGAGATGACACTTTTCCAACAGTGACACCGGGACCTGGGCCACCAGACCGCCAGAGGATGGGCGCCAGTGGAGGAGCGGAAGCAGCTAGACCGGAAAAGAGTAGAGCCTGCCGAGGGGTAGGAGGTCCGTTGCTGCGCTTAGGAGACCCAGCAGTCGGAGCCAGACCCTGGCTGGGGGAGATTCCGCATGAGACACTTGGAGCGCCAACTCCGCTATCTTCTGAATCCGCCCTTCAGGGAGCCGCACTCGGATGAGGTCGGTCCGGAACTCCATGCCTAGGCGAATAAACCTGTGCGAGGGCGAGAGATCGGGCTTGCCTCCATTGACCAGGAGTCCAAACTGGGGGAGCCGGGTCAGCAAGGTATCGCTGTCCTCCTCCAAGGCTGTCGCCCTCTGGTTCCGGAGGAGCAGATCGTCCAGATAGTTGGAAGTCGGGCTCGAGACAACTGTCGGAACCGGGAGATGACTCCGTCAATAATCCTGATGAAACCCAAGGGCTGAGGTTGAGTCTGAAAGGCAGAGCCCAAACTGGTACACTACTCCACAGAAGGCGAAGCGAAGATATCGATGAGACGCCGGGTGCACGGGTATGGGGAGATATACGTCCGCGAGGTCGAGGCTCATGGCGAAGTCCTGGGATTGCACCGCCGCCCTCAGGGCTCTGGCTGTCTCCATCCAGAAGCGAGGGGCCAAAATGTCCCTGTTTAGTGCCGAGAGGTCTAAGACTGGACGCCGCTTGCCACAGCAATCCCCTGAAGGGAACCTGGCAAAGCCGTGCCTTTACCGAAGCCGGGAGTGAGGAGCCAAGTCCAAGCCATGGCATTAACCGAGGAGTGAAACGCCGCTCTGTTCACCGCTACCAGCACCCGAGTGTATGCCGCAGAGAGGACCCGAGGCTGAGAGGTCCCAGGTGTCCTCGAGGCATCTTACCACTGACTGCGTCACCATCGTGAGGAAGCCTGCACCTGCCAAGGAGTTCCGGACCCACTTCGCCATCTCTCCAAAACCACGTGGGATCCATGGCTGCCAGCCTCGAGGGGGCCCCCATCTGCAACAGCGCCGCCCTGTTTAGAGCTGGCTGGGGATAGGAAAACGCCTGGGAGAGACCTGCATACCGCTGTTGGCGGAAGCTGACGTCCATCCCCGCCGCCCATCTGGCATCGGAAAAGAAGCCCTGGTCACCGCAGCTGTCCTCTAGGAGGTGCGCGGAAAATGCCTCCGTGAGGTCCTGAAACGCCGGCAGCTGCTGGAGGGACTTAAAGCACTTTGACTACCGCGGCACGTCCACCTAAGGCGTGTCCTTCCTCTCAGAGAGGGTGAGGGAGGGCAGGAGCCCAGGGGGAGGAAGGACGCGATAAGCCGGGAGGCCTCATTCAGGGAGCGGAGAGTTTGAGAAGTCGGAGCTGCGCAGATCGATGAAGCTGACAGGGACACCGGCACGCTAAGGGACGCCGAGCGGATGTCCACCAGCCCTAGGGCAGACAGTGAGTCCTCCGGGTGGAGGTTGAGGGCCTCATTGTCATTCCCTGTGGCAAAGGAAGAGAGGCTAGAATGGGGATGCGGGGAAGATTCAGCCAAGTGTGAAGCCAGATGCTCACCGCGAGGCTCTGACGCTGTGGGTGAGGGCGCCAATCCCTAGAGGAAGAACGACGTGTCAAACGGCTGCTCCGAGAGGTCGCTGCGGGGGAACAGCGTTGCACCAAAGACGGCCGCTGCGGCTGAGTAGAGTGCTTCCTACACCTCGGGGAGGCAGAGCGGAAGCGAGAGGAAATCCAACGATCCCGGCATCTGAGGCTGTCGCCACGATGAGACTCCTGGACGCGCGAAAGGACGGAGCTAGGCCGGTGATCCTTACCGGAATTGTCCTGTTGCTGGTGGGGCCGCGCATCCCGGCCCATCCCGGTGCGGTCCTCTCTGTCGGGGCTGCTAGTCCCATCCTGCCGGGGAGCTTCCTCACCATGGGGAGTGGCGACCTTGGCCGCTGAGTGTGCCTCTCATTGCTCCTAGAGCGGGGAGGCGAGGTTTTGGCAGCCTGGGTTCGACGGGAAAGAATGTCTCGTCGGCGACTGACCAGTTCCTTCCTGTCTCCACAGAAGGCCAAAGAGCTGGAAGCGTGGAAACGAAGCAGCTCCTCCCGTTAAGTGATTGACATTCTTCCCCCTTCCGAGTGGTGGTCTCGGGATCCGGAAGCCCGCTCACGGCGCTTGTCAGGCCAATTACTGGCCAGGATGAGAAGAGGACTGACGCTGCGAACGAGAGCCTCTCCGACGACCCGGGGAGGCAGAGTGGGAACGGGAGACGTCCCCTCGTGTGCGGCGTCTGTGGCTGTCCCTGCGACGTGACTCCTGGCGCGGCACTGCGAGCTAGGACGGCAATCCTTAATCAAGCCGTTTTGATCCTGACGTGGTCGCGCGTCCCGTCCGTGTCTGACCCGATCCTCTCTGTCAGCCAAGCGACCCCCCTCCGGCAGCAGAGCTACTTCACCACGTGGCAAGGCGACCGAGGCCGCTGGGGTGCCCCTCTTATCGCTCCTATAGCGGGGGGTGGGGCTCCAGGGGCCGGAACTCGACGAGGAAGCACGTCTCGTCGGCTGTACTGACTGACTGACAGGCCCCTCCTCTCCCCGGAGAGCTTCAGTATCGACTGCCTTGACCTGACGGGGAACCTCATCTCGTCGGCGGCTGACAGTCCTTCCTTCTTCCGAGAGGTTGTCTTGGGAACCGGAAGCCTGGGTTTGGTGCACGTCTTGTTGGCATCTGACATGTTTATCCCTCTCTGAGAGGCATGTCCAGGATGCGGCCTGGTCTCGGCACTCGTCCGGCCGGAGGCTGTCAGGCTCTAACCTCTCAGAGGGGTGGTCTCCTGCTACTGCTGCCTGGGCTTGACGCTTGTCTGGCCGGCGTCTGAGAGGCCCGTCTCTCTCTGCGCGTGGGGACCAAGCTCCTGATGCCTGGACTCGCCTAGGGAGCAAGTCTCATCGCGGGCGGACCAGCATTTCCCTGGCTGAAAGGCAGGGTAGAGCTCCTGGTGCCAGGACTTGACTGGGGGCAAGGCCCGTCGGCTGCTGGTAGGCTCCTTCTCCCGCTCATGGCGGAGCAGCACTGTCCGAGGCACTGGGGGAGGGGGGGGGGTAGGGGCAGCAGAACCTGACGCGCCTACAAGCCCACGATGTTTGATATGGCCCGTCTCCACGGTCCTGGAACGGTGGAGGTCGCTGCAACCACTGTTCCTCGACAACTGTAGCGCAGGTACTACATGTCCGCCTGGGGGAGCGACCCGAGCAGGGCAGGCACACATCGTGGGAGTCACTGGGCCACAGGAATTTACCGCACCTGTTGCAGGTCATCCCGTGAGTACTGTAACAGAAAGCAGACAAAAAGCCGCCGTGTGGGCGTGGGGCCTCCAGCAAGAGGGCACATGCTCGCGTACAGAGTCAATGCCGCCGCCAGGAAAAGTCGCCGGCTGAGGCATTCACCGAAGCTTTACCTTGTCAGTACCTGAGCCAGGTAATTCCACCAGTGACCAACCACCAAGTAATCCAAAAGTAATTTCTATAGGTATATCCCAAGGTAATCCACTGAGCACCACACACAGTGCACCACATAAAATCCAATGGTAATCCCACCATACACAGTCAAAGCAAAGCAGGCTGAACACGACCGGATTTGGTGAGCTAAGTGAAAAGACTGGCGGATACTGCCAGGCACGTGACCGGATAGAGAGACAGGGGAGGCAACCCAGGGTTTCCTGGTAACGGCTCCCTAGAGTCGCCCCCCTGGTTGTGATGTATACACAACAGTTTTGGGGGATGAAATTGGCAAACTAAGCGTACCTTCCTATTAGTAATGCCATCGGTAAGAGTTTTGAGAAAACAAATCATGTGGTATTGGCAGTGCAATGATTACATGCTGACAGCCAGGGCAACAAAAGCCGCACTTGGCTGACACACAGTTTATAAAGGTACGCAGGTTTTGCCTTCAACCTCCTTAAAACTCATTCAGCCCTGACGCACTACAGTAGGAGATGGGTCGACCATAATTCAAGGGTAGTACCAGATTAGCTTGGCACCTGTCGGCTGTCGGTGCCAAGTTAATCTGGCACTACCCTTGAATTATCATGGTTGACCCATCTCTTACAACAGGTGCAGCATATAAGATTCTAATCGGTCATTGACGCATACAAATTTGAAATGATGCATTGCTCTGTCAGTGAGCTGGTCATATGATTTATTCATTTTTTAAACAGTCACTGAGACCTGCGCAAGTTAGTTGGCGTGTATGTGTGAGACAGTGAGAGAGAGAGAGAGAGAGAGAGAGAGATGGCCAGCTAGCTGATGCTCTAGTGCACTGTAGGCCTACAGTTGATAACTTGACAGTAGCCCGTTCTGTAGACGCAGCAGCTGCGCTTCGCCTTGCAAGCACCAAATCAATTTAAACCTTTTCTCGATTATGATTGGTGGCTCGCAAAGCCGCTGTGCCTACTGAACAGGCTACAGGGGTGACCGAGCATGTGGCTGTGGGGAAGCAGGGATTAGGTTGAGTTTTGCAGTCAAAAAGTCATATGACCAGAATTGTTTCAATTATTCAGCTCAGACTGAGTGAGACTTTTCCGTTTTCTTTCCTTGATTTGGAAATAAAAACATGCTGTTGCAGGTCTGTGATACTCTGAAAATGTGATTTTTTTTGTTGACTTATTGATTTTCAAAATGACCTATTGATTTTATGTTCCTCCGGTCATATGACTTATTGATTGCAAAACTCAACCTAATCCCTGCAGGTGCATAGTCGTTAGATGACGCCTCCAAAATTTGGGCAATAAGTGCGCTGGGCTGAATGAGTTAACCACCAGTGCATGTAGTACTGGTGACTGCATGCGCAAGGTGATTAACATTTACGCATTTACACAGACAAGTATTCTGCGAACTAAGTACTGCAGGGCATTTTTCCACAATAAGCTCAAAGAACTGCAAATTGAATACAGTAGAACCTCCTATGAACAGTCACCAAATTTCACAGTCATCTGCTCTTTATGGTCACATTCCCGTTGCACTGACAATATTTACTGTATAAAGTACCTTGATTTTGCAGTCACCTGCTGAACGCAGTGAATGATCAGCATATCGGAGACAAAAACAGCAAAAATACCTTAAATTTACGCTCACGTACAGACTGGTGCCGTAAAGCCATGATGAGTTAATGACAGCTCGTTCAACACCTAGCCAACTGCCTCACAATCTGACAAAGCTCATACATCATGTCAATGACGGTTCTGCCATTGGCTTGCCAGCTGTGCGTGTGGTCTGTAACAAAGATCGCACTATGTATCTGACTGTATCTGACCGTGTCCACATATCTTTGTCAAGTCGGTTCACTGTGCAGTCATGTAATCATCTGAGTTGACCAAAAATGGACTGCTCTTCTGCCCCGGGTGCCAACTTTGCAGAAACTCTCATGCACCCCTGCAGATTGAAGGGGCTCATTACAACCAAGTGAGTATGTGCAAAAAAAACGCACGTCTGTACCACAGACCTACAAATCCATCTCAACACTCTTATACTACACAGTGTGTGTTGTAACAGTGCTGAGATTCACTTGTAGGCCTGTGGTCTGACATTCTGCCTCACGTGCCCCTGCAGACTGCGTACATGCGCCAACATGCATGTCTTTGTGCTTGTAAGTTTAAGAGACTGATGCATATCCTGAACACTCACTTGCCAGTTTCTATGCTCCAGCCACGAACCATGAAGTCAGTTCTAACAATTTCATGCACACAGCAGAGGAAACAAATGGTGAGAAAAAGAAAATGGTAAAATATAGGTAGGAAAAAAATGCAATGCGTTTTGCCTCCACTCGGTAATTATCAGGACAATAAGGTGACCGGATACTGACCTCGGCTCGTGTCAGTGCAACACCCTCCTTACTCCACCACCCGCCCTCTCCTTCCTTATTTTCTTTCATCACTGAAGATAAGGATCGATACACTGATGTCCCTAGTACATGTATCACACTTAACTGAAGTGTGAAGAGGTGGACAGAAGTCCCAAATAGTGATGGCACATATATATCTGCTCCTATCTGAGTGTCACAAGCACATCTAGGTCCATTTCCATCAAACCTTCCTTGAACCTGCTGTTTAGTCACTTGTACTTGGCAACATGAAAACCGTTCATTGGAGGTTCTACTGTACAAGTATTAATTCTCACATGATCCACCATTTGTAGACATGCACTGAAACACTGAACATGAAATACAGTATGATTACAGTAACTGCATGCATATGTAGGTCAACTAAAATTATTCTAGCATTGTAAATTTTGATAACTTCTTTTTTATATTTTACAAAGTGTGCTGGTACATAATCATAGCAGGAAATAAGCTGTAGCACTTGGAGAAAAAAAACAACAGTTGTACCAAATGTGTGCTGGCCTGTGACTTCAGACCTTTTGGCTATCAGCCGTAAGGTCCCAAAGCACATGCCAGCAAAGATATGTATATGACCCAAACATGTACCACAAAATCTGACAGACATTGATGGCAAATACCTTACCTGTTTTTGCCTTTGGAGGTAGAGGCCAGATGTCGAGGCGAGTGATTGCTGGAGTTTCTGATATTGGGGTCGGCATTAAATACAATGTAAGTCCGTACCATCTCAGGGTTGTCTTCCTGCAATGTAACAATCACTGTAAGAATGACTACAGTCAACACCAGGCTTTCGGTTCCATCATGCACCAACAGCTTTGTGAAGCAACACTGTTCAGCATGTTGTACTTGGCACTGATTCCTACACGATTGTATACACAAAGTTTCACTGTGCAAGAGCAAGGACATACGGTAACAGCCTTGTGAAGTACAGTTTCCCCAGCACTGTTCTGCATGTTGCACTTGGCACTGATTCCTACACGATTGTATACACAAAGTTTCACTGTGCAAGAGCAAGGACATACGGTAACAGCCTTGTGAAGTACAGTTTCCCCAGCACTGTTCTGCATGTTGCACTTGGCACTGGGTGATTCCTATACAATTGCATACACAAAGTTTCACTGTGCAAGAGCAAGGACATACCATAACAGCCTTGTGAAGTACAGTTTCCCCAGCACTGTTCTGCACATTGCAGTTAGCACCATGACACAGCAAGGCCAGGATGCAGCTCTGTCGCTTCTCCCTCATCATCAGCAGCAGGGGGGCCTCGCCTTCAGCATTCTTCATATTCAAATCACAGCCAGGCAGCATGCATAACTTGTTCACCATCTGCACAGTGAAGAGACAAATGTTCATCCAAATCACATGCATAATGTATTAATCTGTACAGTGAATGAGACACAGAAAAAAACATGCATGCATCTACACAGAGGATAATCGTGTAATGGAAACGCTTTAGAGTCATGAAAATTACTATGTACCAATTCAATTTAATTTCTTTTTCCAGCCTGAAATATGGCCTTAGCTCAGATTTACCGTGGAAGGCCCATTTTCTACACCTGCTAACTTTCAGATGAGATTAAAGTACTTTAGACTTAGACTAAGTTAAAAAGTAATGACGGCTTGGTCAAAGTTTTGCCGCGATTTTTTTTTTCTTGTTCCAAAACCTTTTATTGATTTCTTTTCTTTTGCATTTTTGGTGCTGTGTGGGACCCGCTAATTTTTGGAATGGGTTATCAGAAAGCTGATTTATCAGTCACTTGCAACGAAAGTTTTGTACCTACTGCATTACTTCTGATTGTAGCAGCACAGCAAGAGTATGCAGTTTCCCACAAAATACTTTGGTTTTGAAATTGTGTTGCTTAAAACGCGTGTTACGATCAATTTTTCTGACTGGAAGTGTATGTAGCTTGGTGTAGTAAGAAAACAGGAGTGGCACAACAAAATTTGTTGGTCTGTATTCACAATAACAATTGATGATAAAGTGGATTAATTTGTAGGAGATTCAGGTTAGTTTGCTATCACAGTTTAAAAAAATCAAAAAAATCTTCACAATTCAGAAAATAAAAAGTGATGCCACAAGTCGCAAGCATTCTGTTGCAAACAGCATCCTATGTACCACTTTTTGAAGTGGAAGAATTCCAAACTCGGCAATGTACTTTCACCTTTTCCCACTCACCGGGTATTCATTCCCACCAAAGCTGTGTACATGCCCAGACAGACAGAAAAATGTCAGCAGACAAGGAAGAAAAGAGAGGTAAGTTTTTGTTGTAAATCGTCTTGTAATAACATACACCAATAAAGCATATTCCTCCGCTGTTTTGTTGCCAGAGTTTTAAACATCATACAAGGGTGGCTGAGAACTGAAGAGAAAGGTGCCCGAAATCCCTGAGAAAGCTCATAGAAAGTAACTGTGTTGTGTACGTGCAATAGCACCCAACCCAATTACTCCCCGAGAGCTTTCACAGATAAGGACACTTTGTATTTCACTTTTTACACACACCTGTAATGCGTACATAAGAAGGGATGGAAAGGAAAAGCATTCCGCATCAGCTTTCATGCGTTTTGCACCACCAACATGGTGTCAAATTTCCATGTTCACAAGATGACAATTACTGACCTACTTAGCTGTTGCCAGAAATAAAGGGCAAAACAAGAAGTACCCTATGTACAGCTAAACATGAATGATCATACCTCTTCCGTACATGCATGGTGCAAAGGCGTCCTTCCTGCTGAGTCTTTTGCATTTAGCTGGTTGCAATGTTTCTTAGTTAAAGCTTCCACTGATCTGAAAATTGTCAGCAGGAACAAATAATTCAGTTTTTTGAGCAAATTGCAGAAAACATTGTCATTCAAAGATTTTCCACCGCAACGAATATCTCAAAATGTATTTTTCTCTAAAATGTATTTTTTCGAAAAATACTTACCGATGACATTACTATACAGAAGATACACTTAGCGTAACGATTTCAGCCTAAGAATCTGTTGTGTATACATACACAACCAGGGAGGCGACTCTAGGGCGCCGTTACCAAGACACCCTGAGTAGCCTCCCATCCCTCCCCATCCGGGTACGTGTGCAGTGGTGCCCGCCGGTCGAACGCTATAGCGCTCCGGCGGCAAGCAGGGCAGGCGGGAGGGCCATACGAGTAATGCCTTCGGTAAGTATTGGGGAAAAAAAAATACATTTTAGAGAAAAATACATTTGTTTCCTCAAAATACATTACCGATGGCATTACTATATGGAAGAATAGCGAAAAGGACGAGGGTGCCACCTGCTAGGCCCTGTACTGCTCGTGCTTAGCAATCATGAACAGGAGCAACCACCTGACGATTTCAGCTAAGCGGACAAAGGGTGCCAGAGGCGCCGGGAGGGAGAGTTGCGCCGCAGGGATGGTCCCCACCAGGACCAGGAGACCCGCTGGCCCTAGCGATCCCTGAGGTAGAAACGGGTGAAGGAGGAATCAGCCTGCCACCCGAATGTGGCTACAATGTCTAGTATGGCGCAGTTCGCATGAATGCGCTGCTCAAGGAGCCCGCAGGGACCCTGCGAGTTGGTAAATACCGCCCCGAAACCTCCGCCGCCCCGAAACCTCCGCCGGGGCAAGCGGCTCGCACGCAGCGCGGGACCCCACGCAGCCACACACAGCCACGCGGAGCCCATCTGTGCAGCGATAACGCCCCTGCCAGGGGAAGCGCAGGAAGAGCGGTTCTGGCCAAGCCGGAAGGGCCATGCCCCGCACAAGGAGACTCACAGCGCCTGGAATGAGTCCTGATGGCGGGAGTCCTGGGTCCAGGCAGGGCCCCCCAAGGGGCGCTGGGCCACCCTGGGGCCATAGCCAAGGGAGCAGAACCGCGCCAAGGCATGGGGTGCGATAGGAGATGCACAGCGCCAACGGTCCTGTCTTTAGACAGGCCAGGTCCACTGAGAGCGCGTGCAGCGCGCTGACTTCAGACGCTGTAGAAACAGCCAGTGAGGAGCCGGATGTCCTCATTACGTCCACCCGGCCGCCAGGCGGGGCTCGTAAGGGGACGCATGGAGCCATCAATCCTGTCTGTAGACAGGCTGGGTCCACAGAGAGCATGGGCAACACGTAGGCTCTGAACTCTGTAGCGCAAGCCAGCGAGAAGCAGGTCTGCCTGGTAATGGCCGCCCGACCGGCCAAGGCAGGGCTCGTAAGGAGATGCACAGAGCCATTGGCCCTGTCCTGTAGGACAGGCCAGGTCCAATGAGCGCGCGTGCAGCACGTAGGCTCTGGACGCACTAGCGTGAGCCAGCGAGGAGCAGGTCTTCCTGGTTACAGCCGCCCGGCCGGCCAAGGTGGGGCGCATAAGGAGACACATGGAGCCATCGGCCCTGTAGGACAGGCCGGGTCCACTGAGCGCATGTGCAGCACGTAGGCTCGGGACGCTGTAGCGTGAGCCAGCGAGAAACAGGTCCTCCTGGTTAAGGCCGCCCGGCCAGCCAAGGCGAGGCGCGTAAAGAGACGCACGGAGCCGTCGGCCCTGTCCTGCAGGACAGGCCGGGTCCACTGAGAGTGCGTGCAGCGTGTGGCTCGGGATGCTGTAGCGTGAGCCAGCGAGAAGCAGGTCCTCCTGGTGACGGCGGCCCAGCCGGCCAAGGCGGGCTCGGAAAGAGATGCACGGAGAGACAGGCCGGGTCTACTGCGAGTGTGTGCCACTTGCTGACTGGACGCTGAAACAAGCGTCAGAAGGAAGCCGGTCCTCCGGTGACGTCCGCCAGGCTGGCCAAACGGGGCTGAAGGAGGCGTGCTGGACCATCGAACCTGCGCTGTAGACAGGGCGGATCACCGAAGTGCGCGCAGCTAGCGGACTCAGGACGCTGCAGGAGGTGCCCGCCGGGAGGAGCAGCTGGTAAGGAGCAAGCCGAGAGTCGGAGAGCATGTGCCCCCCGGGTCTGGATGTACACGACGACCATCGTGTAGTCAGACATGACCAGGACCTCTAGTGTGGCGAAGACGAGACTGCCAAGGATCGAGGGCCAACCACACCGCCTTTAACTCCAGCCAACTGATGTGTCTATCTGAGAGATCCGGGGCAAAGAGCCCGAGACGTCTGGCAGGCGGTGCGCGCCCCAACCCGACTGGCAGTGTGAGTGCAGCGGGAGCGCCGCGGTGGGGGAGAGGAGAGGGGGACCCCCAAGCCAAGCCAGGCGGGGTCTGCCCACCGCAGGAGGTGGGCTTGGGTGAGCGGGAGGATGGGCGCCAAGGGGCCAGGAGGTGGAGCTGGTGTGGGTGCGAGTAGAGCTGACCCAAGGGCAAGAGATCCGCGGCTGCGTTTATAAGGCCCAGCAGTTGTAACCAAACCCGCGCCGGGACTACGTCCATGCTGGAAACCCGGCAAGCGAACTCCACCAACTTCGCAACACGAGCCTCTGGCAGTCGCACGAGGTTTGCAGTCGGCCCAGAACTCCAGACAGGCGGGATGGAGAGAGATTGGATTTTCCTCCATTGACCAGGAAGCCGAGTAGATGGAGGAGGATGAGAAACGCATCCCAACCCGCAGCGAGGGCAGCGGAGTCCTGGTTCCGGAGAAGCAGACTGTCCAAACAATTGGAGGTAGGGCTGGAGGACGTCTGATGTGCCTTGGCGATCACCACATCCACAATCCGGGTAACACCCAAGGGCTGAAGATGAGGCCGAAGGGGAGAGCCCGGAACTGATAGACCGTCCTGCAATAGGTGAAGCGCATGAACCGCCGTGAGGCCGGGTGCACCGGGACATGTAGATAAGCGTCCGCCAGATCAAGGCTGACGGGAAAGTCCATGGGGCGCAAGGCAGCCTTCAGGGCCCACACCGACTCCATCCGAGACAAGGGAGCGGAGATGAAGCTGTCGAGGGCTGACAGGTCGACAAGGGGGCGCCACTGGCCTTCAGGCTTCGGTACCAGGAAAGGTGGCTGTAAGCCCGGGAAAGAGTGCGGTGTGACCACTCCATTGCGGACTGAGCAGCAAGGCACCCGCCTTGCGCTGGTCGGCTGGGACCCACGTCCAGACAGGAGTCCGGCGAAGGGGGGAGGGAGGGGAGGGGGGCGCCGGAAGGAAACCACAGGCCCTCGAAACTGCAGTGAGCACCCAAGGGTCGTCCGGCAGCAGCAACCGCCACTCGTTGCCATGCAGGGCCAGCCGCCCGCCGACTGGGAGCTCCAGGGAGGTCGGCAGGGTCCGAGGGCGAGAGGAGGACGGACAGCCAGGGGGGCCGGCGGCATCCTAAGGACAGGCTGGGGGTAGGGTCTGAAGGACCGCAGGGCACGACCCACTGCCCTATGGGAGGGAAAGTGGCGAGTCCTACCGTCTGGGTGTGTCGTCCCGTCCCTCTCCCCCACTGATCTGACTACCCCTCAGCTTGCCGAGTTCTTCCTCTGGCTCTTCGGCATGCAGGCCTTAGCGCCCATCACCTCAGGGGTTACCTGGCCATGATAGCTGACACTTATCGCCACCTCAGCCGCCCGGACCACGGTGCCTGCAAAGACCTCGCCGACCTTATGGCCCACTTCGGCCTCCAGCGGCCAGTTCCCCACTCACTGTTCCCACACTGTGACCTGTCCTTGGTGCTTCCGTGGCTGAATTCAGACCGATTCGAACTGCTCCCCCTGGCCTGGTTCGCGGACGTGACTCGGAAGACCTGTTTCCTGCGGGCCCTCGCCACGGCTGCCTGGGTATGCGAACTGCATGCGCTTCTGCACACCCTGCCTGCCTACAGTTCAGGACGGATGGCTCCGTGCAACTCCTCACCGACCCTTCCTTCCTCGCCAAGACTAGGTCTCCCCTGGCCGCACCGCAGGTGATCACCATTTGGCTGCTGAAAGGATTGAGCTTTCCCCGGGAGACCAGGCAGCAAGATCCAGTGCGTGCGTCTACCTATGCCGATCCAAGCCCGTCCGGAGGGGACGGTCCCCGCCTCTTTATGCCGTTGTCCCCAGGCAGAATGGTTATATTGGCCAGACGATATCTTCCTGGCTATGCTGGTTTATCCGGTCCGCCTACCAGGACCTCTCCCCGGATGGAGCTAAGAGGCTAAGGATCCGTGCACACGAGGTTCGAGCCATGGCCACAAGCGTCGCCTTCGACCGCAACTGTGCCGTCAGAGACATCGTGGCAGCTGTGGGCTGGCGGGCAGATCAACCTTCGCCTGCTTCTACCTCAGGGATCTGACAGGCCAGCCAGACATCCTAGCCTTGGTGGGGGACATCGCCGCGGCGCAACACTCCATCCCAGCGCCTCCAGCGCCATTGGTAAGCTAAGCTGAAATTGTCGGGAGTTTGCTCCGGGGAGGGCGGGTCTGGCTAAGCCCCTATACTGGAGGTAATTTTCTGGGCGGCACCCTCCTCCTCTTCGCTATTCTTCCTAGCAGTAATGTCATCGGGAATGTATTTTGAGAAAACAAATGAATTTTTCTCTAAAATGTCTTTTTTCGAAAAATACTTACCGATGACATTACTCGGAGGACCCTCCCACCTGCCCCACTTGCTGCCAGTAAGCTAAGCATTTCCCACTGGCGTGACACCATGTGCCACGTGACCGGATGGGCAGGGACGGGAGGCTACTCAGGGTCCCTGGTTACGGCCCCCTTGCTTTGCCTCCCTGGTTGTGTGGGAACACAACAGGTTCTTCGGCTGAAATTACGTAAGCTAGGCATATCTGCTAGTAGTAATGTCATCAGGAATGTATTTTGAGAAAACAAACATATTTTACTGTTCAGAGTCTAAAAGAAGAGAGTGTGTGGGTGGTGTGTAGCCGAGTGTGCAAAGTGTCATATTTTATAAACTTACCCGCAGCTCAACAGGAACACAATTAACCCATATCATTCGGAATACACCAGTGTGTGAAATAAGTTTGACTAAAATAGTTCAAGGGTAGTGCCAGAATAGCTTGGTGCCTGTAGGCGCCAAGCTATTCTGGCACCACCCTTGAACTAAAGCCATTGGTCTATATCCTCATCTGTAAGTACTGAAATGTAGCTTGCATATGGCAGTGTAAGAATTTGAAACTTTTAGCCTCAGTAGGATATGGGTTAACTCTTACCAGTTCACTCCCTTGGCCATCGTATGTATACATACGAAGCCACGCCCATGGAAAATTCCATCGTGTTTACTGAATTAAAACCAATTAATTTTTACTCTCAGTATTATTGTCATAACTTATTGACATTAGAAAGTCACTTTCATATGATAGAATGAAAAAAATATTAATTTTGAGTTTGTTCGTGACCTTTGTTATCGATCGATTCACTACGTCCGCCATCTTGCTTTCCCTACTGCGTTATTTTCACTGCTTGCGATTTCTCTCTGCGAATATTCCATCAAAATGAGTTCATCTGAGTCCGAAAGTGAAGAGTGTCTCACTGAAGGGGAATCTTCCAGCAACCAGGCCACTGAAAATGATTCTAGCACCAGCGATGTGGAAAAAAACGAAAGAAAACCATCGCAGGTCATTGTGACACTTTCTATTTTGGTTTGACCATGTGCTATCCATGTGAGTCTTTGTTTACCTATTGTCTGGTTCAGAATTGTGAAACTTTATGAAGTACATAAACAAGTTTTATTACTTGCTGTGTCTTGCCTCAGTGATATTTTCAGCAAGTCAGAGATTTTCAGAGAAGCACATGTTTGTTGTCTCAGTCATGCCAGGTGTTGTCACGCCCACTTTTTCCTGCCCTTGACCGGTGTAGATTATGTTGTGTAACTCTTAGAAATTCAAACACATTTTCTTGAAACTTCACAAAAATGTGTAGAAATGATTTGTCCATACACTGGATTCACATTTTAAACAAAGGGCAAGAAACAAAAAAAATTTCTTCTTAGTGACTTTCGTGAAAACTGTTTTTGGAAACCGGACACCATTTTTTCTTCGTCGCTAAATAAACAACAACTTCTAAACTACGTTAAGTACAGACTTTTTACTTATCCTGACTGAAAGCTGACTCAATGCACTTTAATATGATGTATAATAAGCCAACTTTTGACCACTAGAAGAGCTTTCAGCAGCATTTTTTCTTGGTCATGTGTGAGGGTAAAAGTCATTTTGTTCACTGGCCTCAAATAGGGCGAACTGGTAAGAGTTAATAGACCACATGTGTACAATTCATGAATTTAATGTACAATCCATCAGAAAAAAAACAATCCATCTGATAAAACAGCTCTGTAACCATGGTCAGAGTCGGAGCTAGTATGCTATCATTAGCCGTGTACCTCCCTCACCCACCATTACCACCCCCCTCCCTCCTGCCAGTCAGTGTGTGTATGGAACCTGTGGCGAGCATGTGCTGTCACCTTCCACCCTCACTTGTGGAGAGTGTGTACAGATACACTTAAGTAATGTATGCCTGTGGAGCACTAGTGGCTGAAAACAATGGATTGTATTGGCCATTGGGACTGAGGTGGGGAAGTTAACATGCGGTCATTCAGTAGATATTGTGAACAGAGTTTGCGGATACTTCTGTAAACAAGGCTTCTGCAGACAGTGTTACACGGAGGGTGCCATCATCTCAGTGTCAGTCCTTGGGATGGTTGTGTTAAACAGGTGAAAATACTAAGATTGTTCTGTTGCGGAAACAAAATCATCCTCATGTAAAGCAGGAATTTTGTGTTTCGCATTTCGTGCTAACCATGAAATTTTAGTAGAGAACTAGGGGGCTGTCTTCCAGAAATTCAAAAATGTCTTGTGTTAACAGGAAACTCATGAAAAGCATGCTTGTGTTAACTGGACTGCACTGTTATAATAATAATAATAATAATAATAAAGGAGATTTGTTCAGCACTTATTCTAAAAGTAGCTCAAAGCGCTGATACACTGTACATACATATACCAGCATACACGATACTGAGACCGAACTGTTTCTACTAGACAGTACTGTCCAATTTGCAAAACACATATTGACCAAAAAATAACCTAAGACTAGTGTCTAAATAGCATGACTCCTCTTGAAGTGCCAACACTAATCTGGTACTACTACTACTAGCATTCAGCTATGATAAGAGTCAATCTACCTCAGGCTGCAGGTTTTACAGAACTTAATAAATTATCCCCACCCCACCCCTCCCCCTTTTGCACAATCAGGCACTGGTACTGTTTGCAGTTCTAGTGGGGTAACCTATGCACGAGGGTTATATTATGATGCAGATACTCACCTGATATCCCCATTTGTTACAGCAGCATGTATGGGTAGGGTGCTGGTGTTGGTAATATTCGGATCAGCGCCAGCATGAATAAGAACCTCTGTTGCCTCTGGCAGCTTTTTCAGACAAGCCAGGTAAAGGGGAGTCTCTCCCTTGTAGTTTGGAACGTTGATCATTCCACTTTTGTCATAGTCCTTCAAAACCTGCAGTATCAAGACCAAATAAAGGAAGAGACTGAAAAGTGTTCAGCTCCACCGACATGAACTGAATTTCTGAAATGGAGAAAGTAATCAATCAGCAAAGGAACAAATAACGGAATAATCTAACCATCTAGATACAAATTCTTGGGGGTTTGGAATTTCCTCTCACATTCAGATTTTGGACAGTTTAATTTACTGAACTCAAAACATTGTACCACCCTATCCCACTTCCAAACTATGCTGTGACTGTGATCTCCTACCTTTTAACCCACACCTTCTTCTCCTGTTCCTTTAACCCATTTAGCCCCAACACCCTGCAGCAAGAGATGGATTGATCATGAAATTTCAAGGGTAATAATAATAATAATAATTATGGTATTTATAATGCGCTTATCTTATAATAATTATAACTCTAAGCGCGCACTCACAACTCACGCACGCATGCACACGCTTTAGACAACGACTCACGTACCACAAATAGTGAAATACATTACGACAGTCAGCTTGGGGTGGGGAGTGTGGTGGTATAGTGCTAGAACTGTTGAAAGAGTTGAGGTTTGAAGGCAGACTGGAAGGAGGAGAGAGAGTGTTTCTGATGGAGAGAGAGTGGGAGAGTGTTCCAGGTGGATGGACCGTATACTGAGAAGGAGCGGGGGCCGAAAGTGCCGAGTTTGGTGCAGGGAGATGTGGAGGCGGAGAGGGTCGGAGGCGGAGCGGAGGGAGCGGGGAGGAGTGTAGGGGTGAAGTAAGTTGGAGAGATAGGCAGGAGCGCAGTTGTTCAGGGATTTGTAGCAGAGAGACAGAATCTTGTATTGGATGCGTTGGGGGATGGGAAGCCAGTGAAGGAGTTTGAGCAGGGGAGTGATGTGGTCGGATTTTTTCTTTCTGAGGATGAGGCGGGCAGCATTGTTCTGGACGCGCTGGAGAGTGAAAGTGGTGGAGTGAGGGAGGCCGGAAAGGAGAGAGTTGCAGTAGTCGATGCGAGATAGGATGAGAGAGACAGCAAGTTTTGTGGCAGCTTCGGTAGTGAGGTATTTTCTGATCTGACTGATGCGGCGGAGGTGGAAGTAGCATGCCTGGGCCGTGGCGGAGACGAAGCTGGTCATGGAAAGAGAAGAATCGAGGTTAACGCCAAGGTTTTTGGCCGTGTCAGAGAGGGAGATGGGGGTGCTGTCGAGTTGAAGGTGGAGAGAGGGAGGGTGCTGGGAAAGTTTCTGGCGAGTGCCTACCAGCATGGCTTCCGTTTTGTCATTTAGTTTAACTTAAGCTTGTTTGCTGTCATCCAGTTTTTCACGTCTTTGTAGCAGTCAGCCGTGTGAGTCAGTGAGTGAGTGTTGTCGAGTTTGTCTTTGTCTAGTAGTTGTGAGTCGTCAGCGTAGAGGTGGTGGTTTATGTGGTGAGACTGGATGATGTTGGACAGGAGAGAGGTGTAGAGTGTGAAAAGGACCGGGCCCAGGACAGACTCCTGTGGAACTCCGCAGGAGAGCCTGACTGGGTTGGAGGAGACGCCGTCGATGGTGATGGACTGCTGTCTGTCGGAGAGGTAGGAGAGAAACCAGGAGTGAGCAGAGTCAGTGATGCCAAAGGAGTGGTGAAGGCGGTGGAGGAGGATAGAGCGGTCTATAGTGTCGAAGGCGGTAGAGAGGTCGAGTAGCGTAAGAAGGGAGATGTTGCCCAAGTCAGTGGAGTGAAGCTGGTCGTTTAAGATATGTAGAAGGGCTGTTTCAGTGCTGTGATGTTTGCGATAGGCAGACTGGAAGGGACTGAGGAGGTTGTTGTCGGCGAGGTGCAGGTTGAGCTGGTTGAAAACGACCTTCTCAAGAAGCTTGGACAGGAAAGAGAGATTGGAGACTGGGCGATAGTTTTTGAGTTCGTTTGGGTCGAGGTTGAGTTTTTTTTATTAGAGGATGGACGATGGCAGACTTGAAGATATCAGGGACGGAGCCATTCTCTAGAGATGTGTTGATGTCGGTAATGAAGGGCAGAAGTTTTGGAAGACCGTCCCGGTAGAGAGAAGCTGGGAGAGGGTCTAGTTCACAGGTTTTGAGAGGCATGGACTTTATGGTCTTGAGGACTTCGTCCTGAGAGACGGGCCTGAAGGACGAGAGGGGGGTGCCGGAAAAGGGGCTGTCGGGAGGGCAAGGCGGAGAAGGCAGAGTGTCAGGTGTGTTGCACAGAGTTTGGATTTTGTTAGAAAATAGGTGGAAAAAGCGGACGGGAGTTCTTCTTTGCTGTGTGTGTTGGGGAGAGGAGAGTCTTTAAAAATGCCTAGGAGTGTGTTCATAGTAGCGTAGAGGGTTTTGGAAGAAGTGGATTCCAGGATTTTGTTTTGGAGGTGTTTACGTTTGGAGTCGGAGATCATTCTGCAGACTTTTGATCTAGTTGTTTGGAAGATCTGTCTGTGAACGGTGAGGTCAGATGAGCGCCAGCGGCGTTCCGCTTATCGGCGCTCGCGCTTGGCCTCAGCTATGTCGTCAGTGAGCCAGGGGGAGGGGGGTCGGTTGGGTACGGAGCAGGTGGTGATAGGTGCATGGGTGTCTAGAAGTTTTCGAAGGGAGGAGTCGAAATGGGATGCAAGATCAGGAGAGGAGGCGGGGTCCAGGAGAAGGTCGACAGCCTCATCGAAGAAGCTCTCTCGGTTGACAGATTTTAGTTTGCGACGAGAGACAAGGTGCTTGGTTTTTTTTGGGGGGAGGTAGGTTGAGGAGACGAGAATAGCGAGGTGGTCAGAGGGAAGCACAGAGGAGGTGTCAGAGTCGAGAAAGAGTTGATCGGAGGTGCAGGTGATGATCCAGTTGAGGGTGTGGCCAAGTCGGTGGGTGGGTTTGGTGATGTGTAGTGTAAAATTGTGGTTTGAAAGTGATGTGCAAAGGCGTTTTGTGTCAGGGTGGTCGGGTTTGTCGAAGTGGAAGTTAAAGTCGCCAAGAAGGATGTGTTTTCCGCGTCGTGTGCTGTAGTGGTCGAGGAGGAGGTCAAACCCGGTGAGGAACATGGAGTTTGTGAGTTTGTTTTGAGAGTTTGGAGGGGGGCGGTAGATACATGAGAAGATGAGGGACTGGCCAGGGAGTGTTGCTACGGCCTCGACAGATTCAAAAGAGGGATGAGCAAAAGGTAGAGACTGAGAGAAGGAGAGGTGAGTGGAAAGACAGTCCCTGTGGATGATGGCAATGCCACCCCCTCTGGAAGCGCGCGGGAAGGAGGCCAGGCAGTAACCACTCGGAGTGATGCTGGCGATGATGGGTTCATCACCAGCTGAGCGGAGCCACATTTCGGTGATCACGACAACATCTAGGTCATTGTCTAGAATGAAATCTGAAATCACGTTGGCTTTGCCATCTTTGCAGACAGACTGTGCATTGAACAGTCACAGTTTAAGGTTGGGTGAGACAGAAGAGGAAGAAGAAACGGACGAAGAAGAGGACAGAGGAGGAGGAGGGTGGGGAGGGGGAAAAGAGGATGGAGGGGGGAAAGATGAGGGAGGGGGGAGGAGGAAAAGACGGGGAAGGAGAACTGGGCAAGAAAGAGGATGCGAGAGGAGGGTGAGGGAGGGAGGAGAAAGGAGGAAGGAGAGTAGGAAAAGATGAGGAAGAGCGAGGGGGAGGGTGAAGGGGAGGAGAAAGGGGGAGTAGGGGATGAGGAGGAAAAAGCAGGCGAAGGAGGGGATGGGGGAGGGAGGGGGAGGAGGGTGGAGGAGGAGGTGTCCGAGGAGAGCAGGGAGCAGTAGGTGAGGAAGACAGGAGAAGAAATGGGAGAAGAAGGAAGGGATGGGGAGAGGACGGGGAGGAGGGCGGAGGCGGAAGGGGTGGAAGGACATAGGAAAAGGGGAAGAAGTGTGTGGTTGTGGGTGTGGTGGTGAGTCGTGCCTTCTGCTAATACCACCCCTGCGGCCTCTCTTTCGCGACCGGATGCCACGTAAGGCATTTGCAACACTGTCGGCGGCACCGGCGGTGCAGTAGGTGGCGTGGCGACGTAGAGATAGCAGTTGTTGGCGTGTGCATCTGATGAGCATGATTGTTTGTGAGGACAGGAAAGTGAAAGATGGGACGAGGGTGCAGTAGGGTGTGTGTGTGTGTGTGTGTGTGTGTGTGTGTGTGTGTGTGTGTGTGTGTGTGTGTGTGTGTGTGTGTGTGTGTGTGTGTGTGTGTGTGTGTGTGTGTGTGTGTGTCGGTGTATGTGTGAGCGGTGTGGTAGGGGAGCGACCTGATAATACACAAGGGAGAAAAAGTACAGTAGGTGTGTGTGTGTGTGTGCGTGCGCGCGCGCGTGAGTGCCTGCGTGCGTGCGTCTGTGTTTGTGCCGGTGTGTGTGAGTGTGGTAGGGGAGCAACGCTGATAATACGCAAAAACCAACACTGAAAGGGCAGAAGGGATACAGGGGAAAAAATTACAAGTGGATAATCCCGGTCGGTCAGTGGCGAGATCACAGGTGGGGGGGGGGGGGGGTGGGGGGGGCGAAATGTCGACGGGAAGTAACAAATTTAGGGCAGCACACGTAAAACTTATAGGACGGTAGGAACACGAACAACAACCAGCAATAGATGCGGGTAGCGAACAGACTCACACAGTAAACACTTTGCACACTTACGCGTAGCACGTAAAAACAGGACAGCGGAAAAGGCCCGCAACCGGCCACGCTACGGGGGAGGCAAAATGGCGACGTGAACAACGTTCAAACGATAGACACTATTCAATACGATACCAAATCAGCAGCAAGCAGATCCGACGAAAAACAAGCATACAATCCTCATCAGCACACTCTTATGTGATACTCAGCAGACTTTCAGCACACATAAACACAGTGCATCCAACGAAAAGCACTAAAACACTGGGAGCACAAAACACGTGGTGGCAAAATGGCGACGTAAACAAAGATCAAACGATAGACACTATTCAATACGATACCAAATCAGCAGCAAGCAGATCCGATGAAAAACAAGCATAAAATCCTCATCAGCACACTCTTATGCGATACTCAGCAGACTTTCAGCCCACATAAACACAGTACATCCAACGAACACTGGGAGCACAAAAAAAAAACACGTGGTGGTCGCTCAAACAAGATGGCACCAAGCTCATCTGGAATTATTTGAATTATTTGATTATTATTATGATTAATCCATCTCTTACAACAGATACATAGTCATTAGACAATGCCTCCAAAAGTTTGGAAATTGGGCTGTGGGGTTAAGAGGGTTAAACCCCCTGGGTATGCAGAAACCAGTGCTGATGACAGTGCTGGTGGCTGCATGCACAAGAGAGTTGAGACGGAGGACTAGTCACGCCACTCACAGTGATGACAAGGGGGCAGGAGATAACGGCTTGATGGTACACAGTGTTGCCATGTTTGTCCATCATGTTGACAGATGCTCCAAACTGCAGCAACAGCTCCAGACTCTGTGGATGCTTGCCCAGGATACTTGTCATCAGAGGGGTCAGCTGAGTGGCTGGACAGGGAGTGTTGATGTATCTGTCAAATGTTGATCAGATTGCTTAGTTTATCTTCAGCCATTAAACGCTAAGGGATGGCAGATGCTGGCTGTGCAGTGCCAATGTATTTCAATCAGTGTGAAAGTAAGGCTGCGCGTGTGCCTCACCGCTGACTGTTGGATGTTGAGGTTTTAATCTCTGTATTGCCAGAACACGATGACCCATACACAATGCAAGAAGCAGAGATCTTCAGAAGCCCCTGCAAGTTGCAAGGACTCATGTGAAACACATGCAAGGGCTCATGTGGCTCTATGCCTTGATCGTGCTGACCCCACTTTGTGTAGATGTTCCCTGGATGGCTGAGGTTCTTTAATGTTGAAAATAACAAAGATTTGCAATCAGTGGCAGGGAAGGGGTTGAATAATACATTTGTTTCAGGAAAATTGTACTTTAAGGGAATATGTACACATTTTCTGCTTAGTTGTGATTTTTAGCCATTTGACTAACCCCTGGGCAGCTGGTAGCCCTTTTTGTTGCAATGAATCCTTCAGCAATCATCAGGACAAAAAGTGCTACCGACAGCCAAAGGGTTGGCACACAATTAGGCACTGACCATAGTAAAAATGAATTTTTCTCTAAAATGTAATTTTTCAAAAAATACTTACCGATGACATTACTATTAGGAAGGTAGACTTAGCTTACCGATTTCAGCCTCCAAACGTTGTGTGTTGCTACACAACCAGGGACGTAACTCTAGCAA
Source organism: Semisulcospira habei (assembly GCA_036245525.1). Classification (NCBI taxonomy): domain Eukaryota; kingdom Metazoa; phylum Mollusca; class Gastropoda; family Semisulcospiridae; genus Semisulcospira; species Semisulcospira habei. Next base: position 58,294,363 of record BTPG01000008.1, on the reverse strand, counting down.
GCAGTTACCAAGTAACCTGGGTAGCCTCCCTTCCTCCTCACATGAGCTGTCTACTCACGTCAGTCTTATCTTAGCGTACTGGCGGCAAGCGGGGTAGGCGGGAGAGACGTTATTTTAGAGAAAAATTCATTTGTTTCCTCAAAAACATTACCGATGACATTACTATTAGGAAGAATTGCGAGGAGGAGGAGGGTGCCACCTACTACCACCTACCCCTGCGTCAACGCTTAGCAAGGCCACCCTTCTGCGCACACTCCCGACAATTTCAGCTAAGCGTTATCCATGGCGCTCCCAGCGCCCGGAGGGAGTGTTGTGCCAGCGCGCTGCACCCGACTAGGGCCAGGCTCTCCCCAGGCACTGAGAGGTCTCCAAGGTAGAGGCGGGAGAAGTAGATCTTCCCACCAACCCACAGCCGTTACAATGTGCCTCACTGCGCAGTTGTGGTCGAAATGAGGCGCATGGCAATGGCTCTGACCTTATGCACCCTGATCCGCAGCCTCTTCGCGTCCTCCGGGGAGAGGTCTGCGTATGTGGAACGTATCACTCCACTGAGCCATGCGGAGAGGATCTGGGTGGAAGTCGTTCCTGCCCGGCGCCTGGGGGCTTGGCCGGCGGCGGTAAATTTCAACACCTTGACTGGGTCCAGCTGTCAGGGCTCCCGGGACTGGACACGGAACTGCAGTGACTGAAGTGTTGTCTGAAGTGCGGCTGAGGGGGTCTATTCGTGGCCAACAACATCGGGCCTGTGAGGAGCTGAACCGAGCCACCGGTCCCAGGCTGCAGACAGAGGGGGGGGGGGGGGGGTGCACTGAGAGTGCGCATAGCTCGCTCCCATGAGATGCTGTGGCGGGGGTCAGAAGGACGCACATCTTCCTGGGCAAGTCGGCAAACCGTGCCAAGGGCAGTGGGCCAACCGGTCTGAAGTCCGCCGAGAAGACATCCACGGGAGGTCCCAGCGAGGCATCCGCAAGCGGCCCCCGAGAAGTCTCTAGTGGCGAGGGCACGCCGCAATTCCCCAGGCGCGAAGGGAGGGGGGGGGGGTGTCTCCGACGAGGGGAAGAGAACTGGCCATGACGACTCCGGCAACGGGCGTAGCGCAGGGAGTTCCAGGGGAGGATCCGAGGCAAAGCTCAAGAGAATGGTAGCCCAGCACTTGATCCCGCTGAACGGGGCAGGCAGGAGAAGTCCATGCAGCCGCCCCTGAGCTTCAGTAGGACCGAGGGCACCAGCCCAGAGGGAGGGAAGCGGCTGCCCGGAGCCATCCCCGGAAGCGGAGATGGCGTCCATCGCCCAGGGGAGCGGGTCCGCTAAGGGCGAGATGAGGGGAGAAGCAAGAACCATCCGTGGCACACCGGACGACCATGGGTGACTCCTAGTTGCCTGCATCACATCTGAAGCGGTCGGTGCGGAGGGAGCACTCAGAGTCGAGTCGTGGGCCTGCCACGCAAGGGAGTCCGGCAGCACTAAGACCAGGGAGGGGTCACGACTGCTTAGAGGCGTAGAGAACCCAGCCCACCTGTTCCCGCTCACTGTCTTCTCCTGCAGTCCGGATACACATACGCCGCTACGTTGGTGACAAGGAGCCCGTGGTTGCGCTGTGGTCTGCGGACCGGGAAGCTGCCCAGCCAGAGAGGCTGGTGTCTGTGCCGAGCGACAAGCAGGGCCGGGAGGGAGGAGAGGTACTCCGGACGGCAAGGACAAAGGGACTTCTCACACTGTAGAAGAGGCCGGACCAGCGGAGACACTGGGAGGAGGGCTCCTAGATCTGTCGATGATGGGTGCCAAACCGGGGAAGCCGTAGTATCGGGCGCGAGGGGTTAGTTAGTTAGTTATTTGGGTTTAACGCCGAGCAGGTGACTAAGGCCATCTCACGGCGGGATGGGTAAAAATCTGGTCAGCCAGACTAAAAGCAAGGTCTTAAGACAAGATGTAAATATAGCTTCAAAATGTCAGGCTAAAATGTCGCACGTCTTTAAAAGACTCTCAAAAAGGGCAAATAAAAAATTCACATAGTCTATGAATGCTCAGATCTTGTTAAAAATATTGCATTCTCTCAAGAAATTGAAGATGGAGTAGCCTCATTCCCAAGGAATCCTTACTATGTAGTGGGGTGACTCCCGCCGCTGCAGGGCACAAACTCGCTTTCGGCCAAGGTCTCGAAGGACCGAAGTGGGGCACAGGGTCGTTCGCCACATAGTGGGGAGACATCAGTGCTGTCGGCCATGGTCCTTGGACTGTGCGGGTGGGCAAGCCGCTGTAGGGCCACTGGGGCCCCAGGAAGTGCAGCGTGAAGCAGAGCGGCCTCCACTGCTGTCAGCCACGACTGGGAGCAGGTGGGCAATGAGCTTAAGCATAAGGGAAGGACAGTGCCAGACAATCATCCTTTGCCAGTGAAGTCAGCTTTCCACGCCCAAGTCAAGAAAATCTGTATTGACGAAGTAATCGCTCGGGTCAGCCGTCTTGGTGCGAAGGCGCAACTGTGGCGGCTGTAGGCTAATCAGGCGGGATATACCTGAAGCGCCTATGGGCCTCTAGTTGAGCGAGTAGTGGGATGATCGCAGCTAATCAGATGGGATTATACAAGTAGTGCCCAAAGAGGCCTGCCGCCGTAGCATGGAGGAGACGACGGTTGAGGAGGGCTGGCCTCGACGCGGCGCGCCCGCCGGCAAGTAAAGTTCATTAGAACCTGAGATAAAGTGTCTCACCTGTAAGCTCGCCCACTGGGGCATGAGCGCATGCATTCCCCACCCATGGCTGCAGTAGGCGCCGGTGGGGAGAAGGTTACCGAACCTCATCGGCCACGTAGCGGGGTGACTTTAGGCACCCGTGCTGGTAAACCTCCCACCACTGGGGCCTGGGGCCCTCCAACCCTAGGGGCTCTGTCTCACAAGTCTGCCCCATGGCGTGGCTCACAAACATCCAGCGCGCTGGCCACAGAAGGTCCCCCACCAAGGGGCAGGCTGTCCCCTGCATTGCAACATAGAGCATACATAAGAAACACGACCCCACGTGACGCCTAGGGCCATGTGAACTGTGCTCACTACCTGTCTGCGGAGCTGCAATGTTGAAATACAACAGGAAATTCAGCCGTAACCCCCAGAAAGTGCCAGGGTCAACTACATCCCGGCGGCTGCATGGCATTATCCGAGGCCTAACCTTGCCATATCCAAGCGAAAGCTTTGACCAAGCGTAGAAGATAATCCAGTCGACAAAACTGCGGAGACTGAAACCGGCAATCTTTTCACAAGGCAGCTAAGCATAAGACTGACGTGAGTAGACAGCTCACGTGAGGAGGAAGGGAGGCTACCCAGGGTACTTGGTAACTGCTTGCTAGAGTTACGTCCCTGGTTGTGTAGCAACACACAACATTTGGAGGCTGAAATCGGTAAGCTAAGTGTACCTTCCTAATAGTAATGTCATCGGTAATGTTTTTGAGGAAACAATTTGAAAAGTCATGCCAGCCTAATTTTAAGCTGTTAGGAAATTCAGTATCATCCCAATAAGCCTTAGGGGCAACATCAGCCCAGGCGCAGCTGCACAATGACAAACTGGCGGCCAATGCTGATCTGTTGATCTTTTGCTTACTATTGAACACATCATGTGTCTTCCTTATCAAACTTTGGTAACAAAGGTCACATGAAGTCATCATACCTCTAGCTCTGTAACCTAGTTGGCTTTTTTGTGGGACGTCAGAAGTTTAAAAAAACACATGTCTACCAGAAATTACATGTCCACAGGTCTGTGATACTGGACCTTATGCCTCCAAGCCATAAGACCTCAAATCACAGATCATAACATGCATATTTCTACACATCTGCTCTTGGTAGCACTTTTTGTTGCGATGATTCCTGCACAAATCACTGTGATAAAAAGCACTACTGACAGTCATAGGGTTAACTCATTCGCAGCCAGCTACAGCTTAAACCGCACATCCAGATGCGGCTGGCCGCAAATAAGTAAAAATTATTGTGCCACAGTGTTCTACGAATGACTCTTACCCCTGAATTTCTTTATATTCCAGTGCACCATTCAAACCAATAAAGGCTGTCACATGAGCAACGTTCCATGTCTGCCGATCACGACAGCAGTCACAGAGCTTCTGCATCACTTCGTCTGTCACAATGGTTGGGCAATTTCGAATGAGCAAAACCAGGACCTTGCTCAGTGCATCAAACACACACTTCCCTTCTGCCTCATTTGTCAGGCGGAAAACACTGGTGTGGAAGAAAAGTGGAAATATGATATATGTCTTTCATATTCAGGGATGCAACTAGGCATCGGACATCGGTCTTAGTCCAACTGCAGGCAAAAAGAATGTGACATCATTTGAGTCATTGGAAACACTTTTACAAAAATGCCATATCATTCCAGTCATCGGAACCACTTCAGTATTCCGATGACTTGACCGATGTCGCATTTCTTTTTGCTTGACAGTATTTATTTTGTATAGATTGGCCATGTCTTATTCATGTTGGCTCACCCATGTCATTTGACCGATGTGTAGAAATGTCTAGTTGCATCCCTGCATATTGTATATATACGTGCTAGTTAGTCATTTTGGAACTTATGGCTCCTTGTGTGCTGGTCTGTGACCATGATAGTTCAAGAGCAGTGCCAGATTAGCTTGGTGTCGACAGGCGCCAAGCTAATCTGGCACTACCCTTGAATTATCATGGCAGACCCATCTCCTGCAGTAGTGCGTCAGGGCTGAATGGGTTAATGCAGCCCTGAAAACCTACAGCAAGAAATGAATTGACCATAATTACTGTTCAAGAGCAGTTTTAGTTTCAGTTGCGTCCTTGGAAGGCTCTAAAGAGATCTGACACTTACCTTTGTACTATTTCATATTTTAATCATAATCCTCAAGTGTACATGTCACTAAAAAATGTCTCACAAATATGGGATACAGTGGAGTCCGCTTAACACGAATTTCTGGGGATACGGAAAATCACTTCGTGTTAACCGTATTTCGTGTTAACCAATATGGCCTCAAAATTGATCACGGCCCTCCCGGCAAGGAAAAAGTGTGTAAGAGATGCGTGCATGAATGAGTACGAGGTTAAAAGTGCACATTATTGTACTATATATGCTTACATTACGTTCAGCTCGCTAGGAAAACACAAGGATATGTGTACAGCTCACGTAGTTAATGTAAAATTCATCAGGTAAAATCCATAGTAAAGTAAAAGCAACACGGGCATCTGGCATCGGTAAAAGCAACAGTCAGTCATTTAAAAAACGGGCCATGATCGAAGTCGGTCTTGCGTTATTGACAGCCCGTGTAGAGAGACAATCGTGGATCTCATTAATCTTGTTTTTCACTTCAAGCGTAGTCGACTTCTGTTTTACCTTGGGGGTAGCCGTGATCGGTAGTTAACTGAATTGAGGGAGTGTTGGTACACGAATGATGCATGAATTCAGTTCAGAAACACTAGCCAATGAGAAGACGGATTACAACGACTGAAGGTTATTCAGCCAATCACAGGCTAGAGTTCGTTCATGTGTCGTGTGTACTACAGCACGAGAGCGACACGTGCAGTGCCCCTTTCATGAATCGGTTTTCGGTGTTTGAGACTGGAATGTGTGTTCGTGTTAAACAGGTGAATAATAGTGAAATTGCTCTGGTCGGGAACCGAAAACAGCTTCGTGTTAAGCGAAATTTTGTGTTAAGCATTTCGTGTTATCAGTGAAATTTTAATACATAATAAGAAGGCCGTCAGCCGGGAATGCAAAAGCGGTTCGTGTTAACCGGAAATTCGTGTTAAGCGAGTTCGTGTTAACTGGACTCCACTGTATATGGTTCAGTGGGTATGTTTGTCATATGACATAGATAATTAAGAACAAAAAAGTACACGTGTGTTACAAGTTAATTAATTAATACAAGTTGCAATACATGAAACTTTTGAAAAAAAATGTATGCAAATGAATAAATGGTGTTACATATAAATGCATGCACATTTATAGGGCTCAGAACATTGTGTCCTCAACGGGGTTGAAATTCTCAAATTTTGGAGTTGTCCTCCGAGATCAAGCAATATGCGGCACCAGAAGAAATAGACAAAGCATGATATAGCTAAAGGTCTAGTGGCATGAAGCTATTCTGGTATGACCCTTAAAATGAATTTTTCTCTAAAATGTAATTTTTCGAAAAATATTTACCGATGACATTACTGTTAGGAATAGTGTCTTAGCTAGACTAATTTTAGCCAAAAATTGCTTGTGTAATCGTATGGCAGGGGAGGCAACAAGGGGCACCATAAGCCTAGCCAGTATCCCGAGTAGCCTCCCTTCCATCCCCATCCGGGCAACCGCTCACCGGATTCCCGCCAGTCTCTGTTTACTTAGCTGACGAGCGGCAAGCGGGGCAGATGGGAGGGTCATCGGCGTAATGTCATCGGTAAGCATTTTTCGAAAAACTACATTTTACAGAAAAATTCATTTCTTTCCTCAAAATACATTACCGATGACATTACTGTTAGGAAGAATTACGAAGAGGAGGTGGGTGCCGCTTGTAACGCCCCTAACCCCCCACTGCAAACCAGGCCCGCCCTCCCAGGAGCAACCTCCCAATAATTTTAGCTAAGAAGCCTATGGCACCGAGGGTGCCGGGAGGGAGAGTTGCGCTCTGGGGATGTCTTCCACCAGCGCCTTGTTTCCGGCTGGCTGGAGAGGACCAGAGAGAACCTCACGCTGTCTGGAGAGATCTCTCAGGTAGAATCAGGTGAAATTGATTGCGCCCCCCCAGTGCACGGCTTCCGCCATGTCTTGACGGCTCAGTAGCGGACGAATGCGAGGGTGCGGCCGTGGCTCTGACCTCGTAATCCTTGACGTTCATCGCTTTGGCTGCCGCAGGGAGAGGTCCCGGGAGGAGGGGCCCGGAGGTAGACCATCTGGGTTGAGATGTCATCCCCACCTGGAACCGGCGCAGACATCTACATAAGGCTCTCACCGAATCCTGCTGTCTGTATCCCTAGCAGGACCCGAAACCCCCAAGGACCTAGGGTAACCTCTAGGCCAACTCAAGAGGACCAGGTCTAGGCTAGGAAGCCGTGTCGGGCATCAGTTGAGCGGAGCCCAGCATCCGAACTGTAAGTTTGAGGGGCGCGCTGAGGAGCGTGCAGTCCGCTGACCTTGGCAGCCGTGGCGAAGGTCGGCCGGGAGTAGGTCGTCCGTGGCACGAAAGTCGTCCACGTCAACTGGAGCGGGCTGAAGTGGTCCATGATGAGCCACTGTAGCCCCTGGGTAAGGTCCCGTCGCGGCCTTCAAGGCAAGCGGGTAGATCGAAGCGTCAGAAGGTCGGTGAGGTCTTTACCGGTACCGGAGTCGGTCGATCTGGGTCGGTCCGCGTCAGCGATCCTGGTCCAGTAGCCCCTAACGGCGAAGGCACCAAGATGGTCGGTGAAGAGCCAGAGGAAGGAGTTCACATGCCGAGGAACCGTCCGGTCCACGTGGAAGATGCGTCTAACGTCATATTGGCCGCCCAGGACTTCTGTTGTAGGCGCGTCTGGTCGAGTGTCCAAACTGTAGCGATGAGTCTCATAGCTGCATGGAGAATCCTCTCGCGGCAAGGGTTCGCTGCACAACGTCTAGGCGTGGGAGAAGCGTTCTCGGGGCTGCAAAGCATCAGACGTGGCGGTGATCCGCCGATGAGTCAGGACATTGGCGGTCCACGAGCATATTCCGCAGCTAGTATCCAGCAGGCCCAGGACAGCAGTACTGTAGGTTCGGCGAGGTGACAAGGCCTTCCCATGAGGTAGAGGGCGTCGACCGCTGCAGAGATGAATTGGGGAAGGCGAAGCACCTTGAGAGGATTCTGGGGGAATCCTAGCTGCTCAGAACAGCAAAGAAGTCCTGACGGAACGTCCACCCGGTGCAGAGAAACTGGCTGCAACTCGGGAAGGCTTCGGCATGTCCTGCGGAAGTCCCGTGATGACTCTAGCTCGGGTAGACCGCGTCCCGCACAGCGTGAAAGTAGGTGACAACTGCTGCGTTGTCGGAGATGATGAAAAGCTCCTGACGTCGTCGACGATAACCCGAAGCTGGGTCCCAAGGACCGGAGGCCGTCCACCGGAGGCTGAGTAGCATCTCGGTACCAGGTGATCGTCCCTGGTGGCAAGACTTGCGATGGCGAAGGGACAACTGAAGTGAAGACGAGCAGAGTTACTCTCCCGTCGTGAGACCATTGGGATCTGCCCAGCAAAGGAGATGATGGTCGTCCGTCGAGGGTCATCCAGGGAGAAGCAGGAGCAGCCAAAGCGGGAGGAACTGAAGCATCCTAGGGGAAGAGGGTCCGCTGCGGTACTCACCGGTTCATGGAGGACTCCTACTCTAGGGTCGCCCGCCGCGCTGAGTGCGCCCACTGCTGAATTCGCCACTCCGGAGATCACCATAAGTGAAGTCAGAGCGTGACTCCATCCCCAGGAGGGCAAGCGGCACAATGGCGAGAAGTCGAACTTGCCCGCGTAGACCAGGAGGCCACGCCTGTCGAGGGAACCCGAAGTGCATCTCGATCTTTCTTCAAGGAGAACTCCGACCGCCATTGCAATGGAAGATCGGCTGAAGAAGTCGACGTGTAGCCCGGAAACGTCCATCTGGTCCTGCCCACCACAACGCACAGCTACGGTTGAACCCCCAGAGGCCGCTAACGACACCAAAGGGAGATCGTGGTACTGGAAGATCACATCGCCAAAGGCAATGGAGGTAAGGGTCAGAGACGGGTTGTCTGGGGATGCGCCGAATCATTCTACTCCCAGGAGGACTTCGTCCGGTTCCGCACCGACTAACGTCTAGGGATGTCGACGTGGTTGCACAAGACGTCCAACTAGCAGGAGCGCGTGTCGACTGTCGTAGTCGGTACCAGCGATCAGGAGGTCGAGGCCCGCGGCGCAGGGGGCATCCTGAAGCACCCGTTCATCCACAGTGGTAGCCGGCAAGGGGTCGAGCAAGGCCTGGTACGCCGCGTAGTAGGTGGCGCCCGGCAAGCCAGGAGGTCCTAAGCCGCAGCGAGTGGAAATAAGTCCCGTAAAGACTCAGGCAAGCGTAATCAAGCACCGTATCCACAGGCTGACGCGCCAGATCCCGGGACCAAGATAAAACGACCCTGTTGCACTGGGAGGAACCCTGCTTCATCCGCCGAAGCTAGTAAGGAAAAAACGGAACATTATCTACAACACTAACTTACCTGCCAACCGTAGGCGCTTTACCATGTGAACACACCATAGAACCGCGACACACGACCCTGCTAGGGGCCGCTACTGGGGTGTGCGGGGAACAAGGCAAAGCACACAAAGGTGCTGAAAGTGTCTTCAGATTTATGCGGAAGGTACGTCCAGGGTGAGGCATCATCCCTGGGCTGGGTCGGAAGGCGTATGTCATAGCGCGTGCAGTCCAAGACAATCAGTCCCGTGAGTGTCAGGCAAATGAACCTGTAGTCAAGCCCGGGACGAAGGTAGCGGTAAAGAGTCAGAACACTTCTGTTGGACTATGGCAGGCTTGGACAGCCATACTGTTGTCCCGACAGCAGGCTTAGGGTGACGGATGGCATCCAATCCGCGGAATACAGCCTGTAGTAGTGGCGGCCGTTCCCGAGAGCGGGGGTCCGCTCGATTCTTCCAACACCCAGTGGTCCTTCTGCCCCGCTTTTGTCTCATGTGGTGGACGGGGCGCGTGGTCCCGTCGCGCGCTCGGCTCTTGTCTCCTGACTTTGTGCGGCGAGTGTGCTCTCGTCCGTACAGTTGTTTTGCGCGGTCGTGGTACCTCATCACTGACCTGGGCGCGTGACGCTGAACGTTCGTAGATCGTGCCCCGTTACTCTGTGCAGCGAGCGGGCGCTCTTCCATTCAGTCAGTTTGTCCGGTTGTGGAGACTCGTTACTGACCTGGGAGCGGGACGCAGAACGTTCGTAGACGAGACTCGTGGTCCCAGCGTGCGCTAGGCTTGCATCCTGTTACTCTGTGCAGTGAGCGGGCGCTCTTCCGTTCAGTCAGTTTGCCCGGTCGTGGAGACTTGTTAAAGACCTGGGAGCGGGACGCAGAACGTTTGTAGAGTAGATGAGACTTGTGGTCCCGGCGTGTGCTAGGCTCGCGACCCGTTACTCTGTGCAGCGAGCGAGCACTCTTCCTTTCAGTCAGTTTGTCCAGTCGTGGAGACTTGTGTAGGGGGCTCTGGATAGAGGTAGCACCTTTGCTGTTCGGCAGCTGCGTCCTACATAGGACGGACGGGCATCACTGGTCCTCATCCATCTCCTTAATCTCTCACGTGCTGGCTCCAAGCGCCACACCCTGGCAAACCACCTCAGCTGGTGGGCTAAACCACGTGAGGGGGTGGTGTTCACATTGCACCACTAGGCGGATGAGCTGTTTCTGACAGCCAACGGCTAGAGAACGGAGGAGATCAGGTTGGATCCAACGGCCAAATGTGGGGGAGTAAACCCTTCAAATCAGGAGTGGAGCCCCGAAGGCAGACAGCTGCCTGTATTCACGCACTGTTCTGGCAGCTCCTGCAGCCAAACTGGTGCCAAACGTACTGCTTTGCATTCCTTTGGATACATCAGCGAGGCCGAGAGGGGGATCTTGACGACTGGGCACCCCAGGATCTCCATACACTTCGCCCAGGCTTGCGCCCTGGAGAGGTCACTCCAGTGACTGACCCAGCAAGCGCATATACTCCATTGTCTTCCGAGACAGGATGCCAAAAAAAAAAAAAAAACGGAGACTCGTCACTCACCTGGGAGTGGGACGCTGAACGTTCGTAGATTAGGAGGGACTCACGGTCCCGGCCTGTGCTCGGCTCGTGCCTCTTAGCTCTGTGCAGCGAGCGTGCGCTACTCCGTTCAGACGTTCTGTCCGGCCGCGATAATATGGCAATGGCCGGTGAGCTTGACGCCGAATGTTCGTAGAGTAGATGAGACTCGTGATCCCAGCATGCACTAGGCTCGTGCTCCTTTACTCTGTGCAGCGAGCGAGTGCTAACCGTTCAGTCTCCGTCCGGCCGTGATTTAAATACGTCTATGGTCGGGGAGCTTGACTCCGAACGTTCATAGAGTAGGCGACACTTGTAATCCCGGCGTGCTCTAGGCTCGTGCCCCTTTACTCTGTGCAGCAAGCGAGCGCTATTCCATTCAGTCAGTTTGTCCGGTCATGGAGACTCGTTACTGACCTGGGAGCGGGATGTCTCGCTCTTCCATTCAGTCAGTTAGTCCGGTCGCGGAGACTCGTTCCTGACCAGGGAGTGGGATGCCCAACGTTCGTAATGTAGAGGGGGGCGCATGATCCCGTCGTGCGTTCGTCTCATGTCTCTCTTCCCTGTGCAACAAGCGTGTCTCTTTCTTTCTCTTGTTCGTCCATTCAGCCATCTGGTCTGGGTCCTTGTCTGCCGAAAGTACTTGCGCCGGCGTTGGCCCGGTAGTGGCTAGACTGCCCCGAGGCTCCACAACCAGGGGAAGACCACTTGACCCGTCCGTGGAGGTGTCCAGTCGTGGCTCCACATCACTGACCTGGGATCGGGATGCGGAACGGACGTGTTGTAGTCGGGACTCAGGCTGGGCTCGTGTCTCTGTACTCTGAACAGCGGGCGCGCAAACTCTGAGGGTAGACAGGTGGGCAACGCGACGTGAACCCGGCTCATCCCTTAAATGTATCCGACGAAAGGGCGCACGCAAGTCCATCAGTAATGTCTGGTCATGAACCCCCTTCACTGAGCCCCAGCCATGAGAGGGCCTTATTCGCCCGTCGGCGTTACTCACCAATAATTCAAAATAAATACTACTGACCTTGGGGCGAGATGCTGAAGTGGCATGTGGTCGCGTTGTGAGCCTGACTCGTCCCTTACCATTCCCCAATGAGCAGGCGTACACTAGTCCAGCAGTCTTGTCCATTCGCGGGTCCCCTGTCCCTGAAGGAGCGAAGCACCTAAGTCTGCGATGGACCATGACCGAGGATTAAAGTGCCGTACTTCCGAAGCCGCTCTCAGCTGCAACTACCACTCGTCTCGGCCTGGGCGCCGCTCATCTGCGGTGAGTGTAGGCACCACCAGCACAGTATCGGCAGACGGCAAGCTCGTCACGCACCACAGGAAGTCCCCCCCAAGAGTGGGGGTACGGACTTGAAACTGCAAAACAGTCAACAGTAATAGGAGAGTGAATGTGGCACCCCGAGGCCACGCGATCCGCATACGCGCACGAAGACGGATTTAGAACCGAATGCCCATCACGGACAACGTTGACGCCCTGCGCTCCACGCTCCCTCCCCTGAGCGCCGGTCATCGACAATAAGCGAGGTTTTACCTTACCCTGTCGGGGAGACCCAGGGCCCCCAAAGTGACCAACTGTGCCGCCGAAGCGAAGCCTCGTACCACCACCGGGAGAGCCGCCCGCCGAAGTAGCTCCAAGCACCGACGGCCCAGTAATCCCACTCGAGCGGAACATGGAAACCAAGACCCCAGCACCACAAGTCTGCACAAAGCAGTAGGCATCCCAAGAACAGAGAACCCAGTAGCCCAACCACAGGGCGACCGGTCACACCGAGCACAGTCAACACAGAACGTGTGAAGAAGACCAAGTTCTAACACCACAAGTCCGGAGGAAATCACTCAAAGGTAAACTCCAATCCAACACAGTGAACCAGTCACACTGGCTAGCACAGTGAACACGCCGAGTTCAAGTCACAAGATGACCGGTCACATCGCACACAGCCAAGAAGCAGAAGCCTAGGTCACACAACCATCCACAGTCTAGCGGGAATCCGGTGAGCAGTTGCCCAGATGGGGATTTGAAGGGAGGCTACTCGGGATACTGGCTAGGCGTATGGCACCCCTTGTTGCCTCCCCTGCCATACAATTGCACAACCAATTTTTGGCTAAAATTAGTCTAGCTAAGACACTATTCCTAACAGTAATGTCATCAGTAATGTATTTTGAGGAAAGAAATATCATGGTAGATCTGTATCATGCATGGCATCAGGACTGAGAGGGCTTAGAAGCAAAACAAAGGCTCACCTGTAACTTTTCTTCGCAGGCCCCACTCCAGTTATAACACACTCAATCAGACCCGGTCGTTTGAACATGTACAGACACTCATTCTGATGTAAAATCTGCAGACTTAAAGAAATGAAAAAGATTATTATTTGTATTTCAATGGCACTACATGACCATAAATTATAAACCACAAACCTTCAAGTCCTTTCTTTAGTCTTCCCCCACCCCCTACCCTCCCCCCCCCTCCCCCACACACACACATCCACCCACCTCTACTGCTAAATGAGAAGTCACACATGCATGGAGTTCTACATATTTTGCATTGAAATTATAAAAAATCAATCCAGACCAAAAAGGTGACTGCCAAACGTGTAATATGCAAAGAAGTACCCAACGGTACTTTCTTTCTCCGTTGGGTACTTCTTTGCATTGAAATTATAGATTTGTGATGCATGACATGGCATGGATTTCTCCTATGCTGCAGTTAACACACACTTTATTGATTTTGGCCTTACCTCTTGTAAGTATCAAAATCAGCATTTTGAACTTTATACGGTGACATTGCAGCCTGAGCATAGTTGATCATCCCACCAATGCCGGTGGACAATTGTCTGAACAGGTGGTCCATGCTGAATTGGAAAACTTAGCTCATTCACCATGCAGTAACATTTACAGACGCAGGCTCATATTTATGTTCCTTTTTTGCTCGGCTGCAAAACAAAATTAAGCACTTCAGACCTACACTTTAAATCAACACTTCACACCAACAAATATGTACTTTGACACATCCCCTTGTGCATGCAGCCACAGGTACTTACTTAAATGCACAAACTGGGAAAACAAAACAAAAAATAATTTTGGGTCATAATCATATGACTTATCTGGCCACCGTTAGCAACAAGATTCGTCAAAATGGTCTCTTCTGATTTCCCTGCCACGGTCTCTGGACACTCACATTCTAGTTTCATAAAAAATAACAATTCCAAAGAACAACTATCATGTAAAAGAGTTTCTTACCCGACGGGAAAAAAATACGCCGAAAATGAAAGGCCCGATATCTTACTCTTGGGTCATTATTTTCGGTTCGGACGAAAAAAATTACCGGAAGCAGACGAATTCAAGGGACGCCACTCGTTCGTAAAATGTCGACAATGGCGAGAACTTTAAGCTTGGGGCGATTTTGCAGACATTTGTTGGCATCTCCAGCAAGGAAGTCCTCTCAGTTGCGCTCTTGTTCCTATTTTCCAATAAATGACAATTTGTACGGCCTCACAGATGAACAAAAACAGGTAAGTTTTAGCTTATGAACTTCTCTGTCTTCTTTGATAACACGATTAACCTTTGCTCTTCCCTGATCAATGTCATTGTATAGTAGTAGTAGTAGTAGTGTGAGGACAAAATAGGCTGTGAGGCCTTTGTAAATGTCCTTTCTTTCTTTATTTTCTTTATGGGTCTGCTATTCATGCAATTTTCCTATAAATCATTCATCATAGGAATAGAAAATCTCTTTAAATTTTGGTAATTCGTCCAGCTGGTTTTTAAAAGAATTTATTAGGTGCTTTTTTTTTTTAATGAAACTGGTAACTCATTCCAAACAATGGCAACTCTGTTAGAAAAACAGAACTTCCGCAGGTTAGTGTTGCAGTGCCTTACAAAGATTTTACCTTCAGAGTTTCGGGTTCTGTCACAAACTGGTGTGCAAAAAAGTCATTCCAATTTAGGTCGTCGATGCCATTATAAATTAAAAAAACTTGTATTAAGTCACCACGTATTCTATGTCCACGTAAGGAGTGTAGTCCAAAGTATTTGAGTCTGTCTAAGTAAGTCATATTTCTACATTCTTTAACCAGCTTTGTTGCTCGTCTCTGTACCCTTTTGAGTGCAACTGATTGTCTCTTTAAACCTGGGTACCATACAGTGTTTGCGTATTCTAAATGTGGTCTGACTAGTGATTTATACAGTTTACTAAAAATATCCTTATCCAAATAATTAAAGGCTCTCTTAATTACTCCAACCATTTTGTTTGATTTATTGATACAGTTCTGAATATGGGGGTCAAAGGATAGAGCTTTATCAAAAACAACACCGAAGTCTCTTTCCTCCTCACAAGATACCACCTTTCTAATGTCGCTGTTAACTTTCATCAAGTAATCATGTTCAGGATTGTTCCTTCCAGCATGCAAGACCTTGCATTTCTCTACATTAAAATGCAAGTCCCATGTATCTGACCACTCTTGCAAGTGATCCAAATCATACTGCAACACGTCTTTATTACTCGATTCATTATAGATTTTAGACTTATCGTCTGCGAATAGTTTGCACATGCTATTAACACAGTCTGGCAAGTCATTTATAAATATCGTAAATAATATAGGTCCTAGGATGCTTCCTTGAGGTATACCGCTCAGCACCTTTATTTTATCTGATTTTGCATTTTCAACTTTTACCACTTGTTCTCTATCACGTAGGAAACTTCTTATCCAATTGGAAATGTTTCCACATACACCATAGGCCTCTAGCTTCCGAAGAAGCCTTTCATGAGGAACAGTGTCAAATGCTTTTCTAAAGAAAGTCTAAGTATATGATGTCAACCGTTTTTCTGTTGTCAATCAAGGAAGTTATATCATCCATAACCTGTACTGTAGTAATTGAGTAACACATGATCGTTTCTTTCTAAAACCATGTTGGCATTCAGTGTACAATTTATTCACAGTAAAATGATTTACGATCTCATCTCGGACTATAGACTCCAAAACTTTACATACTATACACGTTAAACTTACTGGTCTGTAATTTCCTGCATCTGACCTAGAACCTTTTTTAAAAATAGCACTTACCTCTGCGGTACGCCAGTCTTGCGGTACAATACCTGACTTAAGGGAAAGTGTAAATAGTGAGCAAAGTGGTTCTGCTAACTCATTACACAACTCTTGTAGAACTCTGGGGGGGGGGGGGGGGGGGGGGGGGGGGGGGGGATGCAGTCTGGACCTTGAGCTTTAGAATGATTTAATTCTTTTAATTTTTTCTTGACAATATCAGGAGTTATTACAATATCAGTTATGGTGCACCCATTCGATTTAAAATGTATAAAATGTATGTTTCAGAAAAAGTTACAAATAATCCAGATTCACACACACACGCATGCATGCACACGCTCGCGTGGCGTGTACACGTGTGTTTGTGTATTAAATGTACGCAGACATGTGCATACATACATGTGCATACATACTGTGCAAGAAATAGATATGTAGATTCTTTGTATCATGTATAAAAAGAGTAACTCTGTGTAAGCAAGGGGTTTGATATGAATTCTGCTTCTTCTTATGCTTGGGAACCATGGTCGAAGTGCACATAATTTTTAATGGCCAGCAACTGTCTGTCATATAGTCCTAGTGGCTTTAATTATTTTAGCTAAACCATATTTGTCCAAGCTCTTAGAACGTGTGGTGGCTGATAGACTTGCTGAGTGTGCACACTTAGTAGAATGACTGCTATATACAGTGACATTACATATGTGTGTTTTGTTATTTTAGAGTCTGCTTGTTTGTGATGTATGTATGTTTTATGTGTTGATGGTCATATGGACGCTCGTCAGCTATACCGCAAAAAAATCCTAATTTTTATGCATATAGCAATAAAGTTTATCTTATGTTATCTTATCATGTGTCTAGGTACCAGCTACTGGATAAATTTCAGTCTGCATACAGGCCAGGTCATTCTACAGAGACCGCAGTGCTGCGTGTCTTAAATGACATTCTCTGTGCAGCTGATCGTGGTGACCACTCACTCCTGGTGCTGCTGGACCTCAGTGTGGCATTTGATACCATAGATCACAAGATGATGCTGCAGAAACTTCAGCTTGAGTTTGGTATCATGGACTGTGTCTTACGGTGGTTTCGGTCGTACCTTGAGGACAGATTCCAGTACGTCAGTGTTAATGGTATGGCGTCTGATGTTACCCGGCTAGTATGCGGGGTCCCTCAAGGGTCCGCCTTAGGGCCTGTTCTGTTCTCTCTCTCTACACCACTAAGCTAGGATGTGTGATTGACAAGTACAGGTTAGGGCGACAGTTGTTTGCAGATGACTCTGGTCTCTATGACTCATTTCATCCTGACAGTGTCTCCGCTTCCCAGACAGTGCAGAAAATCGAGGCATGCTGCCAAGAAATCAAGTCCTGGATGTCAACCAACATGCTGAAGTTAAATGATGATAAGACTGATGCAATTCTGTGTGGCCTCGCGCTGGGACCATATGGCGTAGAGGCGCGTCCCCTGGGTGGTGGATAGGGGGTCCCTCGTGAGAGGGGTGCACCGAATGAAATAAGTTGTCGTGAACCAACATGGTCTAAGGGAAGGTGACCCCGACAGAAAACTCCTGGTCCTCCTAGTAAGGGGGTTGGGCATGGGGGTAGCTTCCCCACCCTACAAAAAAGGAAATAGCTACAAAAACGCCGACGAAAAGACTAACAGTAATTCCATTCCTGGAGGAGGAAGGTTCTTCTACCAGAAGACTTATGACGTCCTGTGGTGAAAGCCGGAAGCCACAGGACCGAGCCGCCTCTCTCTATCCAGGGATACAACCATGGGCACATGGAACGTCAAGACCATGTACCAGAGCGGCAAGGCCGCCCAGATAGCAGCGGAAATGCAAAAGTACAACCTTTCCCTGCTAGGTATCAGTGAAGCCAGATGGACGCAGTCTGGCCAGAAAAGGCTGTTAAGTGGGGAGATGATTCTGTATTCAGGTCATGAAGAGGAGAATGCCCCCCATACAGAAGGTGTAGCATTCATGCTGTCACCAGTGGCACAGAGAGCGCTGATGGGCTGGGAACCTCTTGGGCCAAGAATTATCACAGCAGCCTTTAGAACCAAGCAGAGAATGAAATTGGGCGAAGAAGATGGGGATGGATCGGTCACAGTCTGAGAAAGCCAGCTTCCAGTATCACTAGGCAGGCATTGTCATGGAACCCCCAGGGAAAGAGGAAAAGAGGTAGGCCGAGAAACTCCTGGCGTCGAGACCTCCAAGCAGACATCAAGAGACTGGGAACCACCTGGAGTAGAATCGAAGGAGAAGCACAGGACAGGAGTTGCTGGAGGTCTCTCGTCGACGGCCTATACCCGGGTAGGGGTGACAGGCGTAAGTAAGTTTAGAACCAAGAAAAAGCTCAAGCTGAACGTCATCCAGTGTTATGCGCCCACTAATGACAGTGACGAGGAAGAGAAACAAGAGTTCTACGACCGACTCCAGAGTGCCTTGGACAAATGTGCGGAGCGAGACATCACCATCGTCATGGGCGATTTTAATGCCAAAATAGGGGAGGACAACACCGGATACGAAGAGGTGATGGGGAGACAGGGACTAGGCTCGGAGATGAGTGAGAATGGGGAGAGGTTTGTAGACTTTTGTGCTCTAAACTGACTTGTCATTGGAGGCAGCATCTTCCCACACAGAAGAATACACAAAGCAACTTGGGTCTCACCTGACCATACAACAGAGAACCAAATAGACCATATCTGCATTAGCAAGAAATTTAGAAGATCCCTTCAAGATGTTCGAGTGAGGAGGGGAGCAGATGTCACCTCCGACCACCATCTGCTTACCTTAAGAATGAAGCTCAAGCTAAAGAAAACCCGCACAGAGACAAGAAGAAGACAGCGCTATAATGTAGGCCTCCTGAGAGAAACTGGAGTTAGAGAAGAGTTCAAACTGGTGCTGTCCAACCGGTTTCAAGCGCTACAGGAGCTAGTAAATGAAGAGGAGGCGGTCACCACAGAGCAGCAGTGGAAGGCAGTTAGAGAGGCTCTGAACTCAACCTGCAAAGACACTGTAGGGTTCAGGAAACACCATCACAAGGACTGGCTGTTGGCACAGACCTTGAAGAAGATAGAAGTGAGGAAGCAGAAGAAAGCAGCTGTCAACAACAGTCGCACAAGAGCAGCCAAAGTAAGGGCACAGGGGGAATACTCGGAAGCCAACCGCGAGGTGAAGAGTAGTATCAGGGCAGACAAGAGGGCCTACACTGGCAGCAGAGGCAGAAAAGGCAGCAGGCAGCGGCAACATGAAACAGCTCTACGACATTACCAGAAGATTGTCGGGCAAGTATGGCCATACAGAAAGACCAGTAAAAGACAAAGAAGGCAAGCCTATTGCAGACAGAGCAGACCAACTCGACAGATGGGCCGAGTATTTTGAAGAGTTACTGAACAGACCTAGCCCACCCGACCCCCCAGACATCCAGCCGGCAGAGACCGACCTACCCATCAGCTGTGACAGACCCAGCCGGGAAGAGATCAGAAGAGCAGTGGCATTCTTGAAGAACGGCAAAGCAGCAGGCCCAGATGGCATCCCAGCGGAGTCTCTGAAAGCAGACCTAGAGACAACAGTGGAGATGCTGTATCCACTGTTTGGAAAGATCTGGGAAGAGGAGGTGATGCCGGCTGACTGGAAGGAGGGGTACCTAATCAAGCTTCCCAAGAAAGGCGACCTCAGCAAGTGTTCCAACTACAGATTAATCACCTTGCTGTCAGTACCAGGAAAGGTCTTCAACAGGATCATCCTGGAGAGAATGAAGAGCTCCGTTGACCCCCAGCTGAGAGACCAGCAAGCAGGATTCAGGAAGAACCGATCATGTACAGACCAGATCGCCACTCTCCGCATCATCGTGGAACAGTCTCTGGAGTGGAGCTCCCCGATGTACGTCAACTTTGTGGATTATGAGAAAGCATTTGACAGTGTGGACCGAGAGACTCTGTGGAAACTCCTACGACACTACGGTGTACCCACAAAGCTCGTCCGCCTGATCAAGAGCAGCTACGATGGCATGACATGTCGCGTGATCCACGAAGGGAAGTTCACCAGGGAGCTCCAGGTCAGAACCGGTGTCAGGCAGTGGTGTCTGCTGTCTCCGTTCCTCTTCCTACTGGCCATAGACTGGGTCATGAAGATGACCACAGAGCACAGACGAAGTGGAATACAGTGGACACTGTGGACACAGCTTGACGACCTCGATTTTGCAGACGACTTGGCATTACTGTCCCACACTCATCAACAAATGCAGGACAAGACCACGAGGCTTGCTGACATCTCGTCCCAAGTGGGCCTCACCATTCACAAACAGAAAACAAAGACAATGAGGCTGAACGCAACCAGGGAAGAACCAGTCTTGCTTGCTGGCACCCCGTTGGAGGAGGTGGAGTCCTTCACCTATCTCGGGAGCATCATAGACAAAAAAGGCGGCACTGATGCAGATGTCAGAGCACGAATCGGTAAAGCCAGAGCAGCCTTTCTCCAGTTGAAAAAAGTGTGGAGCTCCAGAGAGCTGTCACAACACACCAAAGTCCGGATTTTCAACTCCAATGTAAAAGCAGTTCTCTTATATGGAGCAGAGACTTGGAGATTGACAAAAACCACAGTCAACAGAGTACAGACCTTCATGAACAGTTGCCTTAGAAGAATTTTGAAAATCCACTGGCCAGAGAAGATCAGCAACGTCAGACTCTGGGAGAGAACAGAGCAGATAACAGCAGAGAATGAAATTGGGCGAAGAAGATGGGGATGGATCGGTCACAGTCTGAGAAAGCCAGCTTCCAGTATCACTAGGCAGGCATTGTCATGGAACCCCCAGGGAAAGAGGAAAAGAGGTAGGCCGAGAAACTCCTGGCGTCGAGACCTCCAAGCAGACATCAAGAGACTGGGAACCACCTGGAGTAGAATCGAAGGAGAAGCACAGGACAGGAGTTGCTGGAGGTCTCTCGTCGATGGCCTATACCCGGGTAGGGGTGACAGGCGTAAGTAAGTAAGTAATTCTGTGTGGACCCAAGAACAAACTGGGTGTGGAATTTCTTGATGCCATCCGTGTTGGTGAGTCTCTCATCCCTTTCTCCAAGACTGTCAGAGATCTTGGTGTCTTTGTCGATGCCAGTCTTACCATGGAAGACCATATCAGTGCTTTGTCAGGGGATGCTACTTCCATCTTCGCTCCCTTGGGAAACTCCAACCTGTCCTGACTGCCAAAGCTGCAAATGCTATCGCCGTTGCCCTTGTCCTATCCAGACTGGACTACTGTAACAGCTGTCTTTGGGCCTGCCAGAGCAACAACTCAGATGTCTTCAACTGGTTCAGAACACTGCCACCAAAATGGTCACAAGAACCAAAAGAAGGGAGCATATCACACCAGTCCTTAAGCAGTTGCACTGGCTTCCATTCAAGTAAAGAATTGATCACAAGATTCTCACTCTGTGCCACAAGTCTATAAATGACCCAGACTCACCAGAGTACCTTCGGGAAATAGTCCCACACTGTTACGTGGTAGAGTCGTAGTTGTAGTATGATAAACACACCAGACGCATGCACGTAAGGTTCTTTTAAATAAACTTCATTCAGCTGCAACCCATCACACGTGGCTTAAGGATGTAGACAATAGTGGAGTAACAGTTCCAACAATATTTTAATTCAGCGATGCGATCTCCACACAATGCATTTCCAAATGCACCAACACTGATACAATGTCTTCTCTTCTGCAAATGCCAACTCTGGCGACACAAAGTTCCTCACACGATGTACACCACTGTTACGCTGTGTCTCTCACAATGAACACCCTATACGGGCCATGTACCTACGATAAACTGTGTGTCTCTACAACTGACAATCTACGTGCTTCCCAGGAACAATCTTTTATAATACAACCAATTTCCAGAATAATCCAAGAAAATCATACAACACAACCAATCAGAACGACCCCACCGGTCGCCCTGGGGACTGGGTGGGTTAGTATTTTTAGTTCCAGGTCACCTGGTCAGCCCACAGGGGGTTTTTCTCTATTCTGGGCATGTGTCTGCTACCGAGTCCATCACCTGTATTGCCTTTTTAAACTCTCCTACTGTCTGCACTGCTGTAGCTCTTGATATTGGATGTGTGCTAAATGTCTAGCTTATTTAGGCCCATGTGTTAGGTTATTTAATGTATTTGACGCTGGCGACATACATTCATTTCTGTTTAGTTTTTTTACAAGCAGTGCAGGCACGTCTGAGAAAGCCTTGTTGCGTCGGACGTTAGCAATGTACATCAATCACCAATCAGAACGAAACACGTAACTGAACTCATAGATTATAAAGAAGAATTTCGGGATAACTACAATAGCTAAAAATTGACTGCTCATTTCAGCCCCAAATCCCGATGTAAAATGATGTCTCATAAAAGTATGGTAGGCAGTTCACGACCTAGTCGGAATCTTCCAGAACTTTCACGATCTTTCAAAAACCGTACTGACTGGCTGCCAACTTCACACGAACAGAAAACAACTATGACTCGTGTATAAAACAAAGTAGCGAAATGTTTCTTACTTTTCTGATGACACACGTACGCGGTCACAAAACAGCACGACCTACTCGAAGGTTCTAATCTA
Organism: Semisulcospira habei; assembly: GCA_036245525.1. NCBI lineage: Eukaryota > Metazoa > Mollusca > Gastropoda > Semisulcospiridae > Semisulcospira > Semisulcospira habei. Next base: position 58,271,988 of record BTPG01000008.1, on the reverse strand, counting down.
TACTCCGCAAATCTATGTAAAACAAAGATCGACCGCTATTCTCTGTGCGACTTTTCTAGAAGCTTCCGGTTAAACTTAGCGTATCATAACAAAGCGAATTCCACTCTACGCGCAAACGAAAGAAAAACTTACTAAAAAGGTACGTGAATCGTAACCATGATAGCTCAAATAAAGATCGGGTCGTTTCCTATGATTAACATATGTATGTGCTCACAGGACAACACAACCACAATCGTAACATTACCCCCCTCTTTAGAATGAAATTTCACAATTGTTTTTTTCTCAAATCTCAAAAATACGGTTGTGGCTGTGTAAACCTACACAAAACCATAAATAATAAGAATTTCACATCAAAATCAAATCAACTACTTAAAAATAATTGTCTCACAGTTCCTTTAAACTGTCCTGAGTGAAGACATGTCCCTTTTGACTGTTATGAACACCAAAATGTCTCTTTACATTGTTCTGGATACAGAAATGTTCATTTAACTACTCTGCTCAGGTAATCCGCTCCAAAGTTCTGTGAACCCTTAGATAAACTAAAAATTAATGTCAAAGTTCTGTAAGAACATCGCCCATCTCATAATATGAGAGTTTGTAAACTTTGCAGAGTTTAGATAGTTCAAGGGCTGATGGTCCGTTTGGAGAACAAATGGCACATCCAGAAGGTACAGTTCGAATCACCTTACTCCCCAGAAGTTGGCTAGGCACTCCTTCTCGATGGTCGAGTAGTTTCTCTCAGCTCTGGTCAACTTTTTGCTGGTGTAGCTCACTGGATGGAGTTTTCCATTATCCTCTTGCATTAAGACTGCCCCTACTCCTTCGTTGGAGGCGTCTGTTCTCAGGAAGGAAGTTTTCAACGGGTCACGGAGGTGTAGAACAGGCTTTTCGGTTAGGATGTCTCGAACCACCTGGAATGCTCGCTCTTGGGCCTCCTCCCACTTCACTATGTTAGGTTGTCCTTTCCTCAGCAAATCAGTCAGGGGTGCTCTGACTGCCGCAAAGTTTGGTATGAACTCCCGGTAGTAGTTCGCCAAGCCCATAAATGAGCGAACTTGTGTCTTGGTCGTAGGTCGTGGGGCATCCCTGATCTTCTGCACGTTGTCATCGTGTAGCCCCTTTAAACCTTCGCTCAATTTGTGTAAGATGAAGTCTATGTTGTCGGCCCCAAGAATACACTTGCTTGGACGGATGGTGAAATTTGCATCTGACAGTCTTTGGAGCAGTTCTCGGAGGGTTTTGAGGTGATCCCCCCAAGTTTTGGTATGGATCAAAATGTAATCCCAGTAAAAGACCACATTCTGCATGTCTTCTAAGATCTTTTTCAGTCCTCTCTTCAATGTGGCACCACTGTTCACCATACCAAAAGGCATCTTCAGGAACTCCCAATGACCGTCCGGTGTGATGAATGCTGTCTTGGGGATATCTTTTTCTGCAACCTTGATTTGCCAATACCCTTTGCTTAGGTCAATTTTGGAGAAAAATCGGTCTCCACTGACCATCTGGAACAGTTCTTCCACTGTGGGCATAGGCTCGGGATCAAAGATTGTTAGTTTATTGAGTCTGCGATAGTCCACACACACCCGGTTGGATCCATCTGGTTTCTTCACGATGACAACTGGGGACGTATATGGTGACTTGGACTCTCTGATGACTTCCAGACTCAGCATTTCCTTGATATCCTTTTTCAATTCTTCCCTCGTGTTATAAGGAAGACGATAAGGTTTGCTGCGAACTGGCTCGTTTGACGTCAGGTTAACCTCGTGCTAGATGGTGTCTGTTGTCCCTGGGTCAGGTGTAAACCGATGCTTGAACTCTTGAGTCAGGACGTGCAGTTCTTCTCGTTGAGACTGGGTCAGATTCTGACCGAACTAGATATCTTCTGCATCTTCCTTGTGGCGAAGTTCATTAAGGTCAAACAGGTTTTCGTCGTCTAGTCTTTCGTCATCAGCAAGACGCACCGATGCGGCCAGTTGTGTTTTGTCTTGACGACCTCTCTCAATATACTTCTTCAACAGATTAGCATGGTAAGTCTTCACCTTGTTGTTGACCTTGACTCTGTAGTCGTTGATGCCAACCACCGTGTCGACAACGTAGGGTCCCTTCCACTGCATCAGGAGTTTGTTGTTATCGGTGGGAAGAAGAACCAATACCTGGTCACCTGGCTGGAATCGTCGAGGTTTCACCTTACGATCATAGTAATGCTTCCCCTTGTTCTGCGCCTTCCCTAGTTCTTCTCGAGCCATCCTGAGGGTATCTTCCAGCTTCTCTCTCAGGTCGAAGACGTACTGGTAGCTGATCTTCACCTCAGGCGCGTCAATATCCTTGGTCCACAGCTCCTTCAGTATGTGCATGGGTCCCCTTACAGTCCTCCCGTATAGTAATTCAAAAGGGGAAAACCCTGTCGAATCCTGAGGAACTTCACGGTATGTGAAGAGCAAGGCATTGATATATCTATGCCACAACCTTGGCTGTTCAGCACACAGTTTCTTCAGCATAGCCTTCAATGTTCCATTAAACGTTTCAACCAGCCCATTACACATGGGGTGATAAGGGGTGGTAGTAAGGTGTCGGATGCTCAATAGCCGGTTGACTTCCTCCATGCAGTCGGAGACGAACTGAGTTCCCAGGTCACTCAGGATCTCCTCAGGAATCCCCAAACGGCTGAACATGTCGACCAGCGCCTCTGCTACATTTGGAGTGTCGATCTTCTTCAATGGTATGGCCTCAGGATAACATGTAGCGTAGTCCACCAGGGTCAAGATGTAGCGATGACCATCTTCACTTGGAGGGGATATTGGCCCCACCAGGTCTACAGCCACCCGTTTGAAAGGCATATCGATCAATGGCATTTTCTCTAGAGGAACCTTGGGCACCTTTCCCTTGGAGATTGTCTTCTGGCATATGTCGCATGACCTGCAGAATCGGGTGACGTCGCCTCCCATATCAGGCCAGTAGAAGACGGCTCGGATCCTATCGAGGGTCTTGTTGATTCCCAAATGTCCTCCCAATATGGAATCATGGGTCAATTTCATCACCTGCATTCTCAAAGGTTCAGGAACTACTACTTGACGCACAGGTTTATCTCCATTGCTGTCGAATATCCGGTACAGGATATCTCTTCTGGTCTCGAAGGTTATCTCTTTTCCCTTTCGCGTCACGGGCTCGGTCTGACCTCGGAACTTATCAAGCGTGGGGTCGGCTTTCTGCAGCTCCACCAGCCTGTCCCTATTAACCACAGCTGCTTCTGTGTTGTCCGCCATTTTTAAAGGGATAGTCTGGTGACTCTTGTTTGCTTGACTTCTTGTGGTAACTGCACATGTTTCAGGCCTCCAATCTGGATCTGGATCATCTGAGTTTCTGGCACCATCAATGTTTCCGATGATAAAATTGTAGACTGGGGTCTTTACACACAACACCTTCACCTCTCCTCTCAGATACGGGGTGTCGACGCTGACATTGGCAAGGGGGATAATCCTCACAGTTCCGTCGGCCCAAATGAGGTTGGTCCACTCCTGTAGCTTCTGGTTTTCAGTTACTTGGTCCTCTCTCTCACGATGATACGGTATCTCTCAACACTCTCACTGATGCTTTGCTGACAAATCCTGACACCACTGGCATGTTCGGCACTTCATTCTCAGGCAGCGCAATGTTTGAGACTGGTAAAAATGTAGCCCCATCTCCTACTGGGATACGTCCATTCTTTCTGAAAGATTCAATTAGCTCCGGTGTCGCCTGCCTTTCTCTAGATTCAAAGTCACTGGATGACGTCACATCATTGGCTAATACAGCAGCGGCTCTGTGTTGAGACGTACTGCTTCTGCCTGCTATCCCACGATCTTGGTTGGATCTTCTGATATTGTTGCTTTGGGGAACATCTTTAGAAGGACACCGTATTGCCTTGTGACCTTTCTTTCCACAGAGAAAACATGTCAGGTTCTCCATCAGCTTGTATTTCAGGGTGTCTCTGACATTGTGGATTTCCTCTGCTGGTGCAGACACGCACTTTGGCTTACTGGGCCCAAACTTCATGTTGTGGGCGTCAAGGTATCTTTGAGCGAAGTCGTTCAGCGCCTTTAGGGACTGGTCTTTTTTCTCCCTGAGTCGGGCGGCCAGGTCCTTTGAGCATGCGTTGAGGACTTGTTCTTTGATGATAAGGTCACATTGGTCCTAGTACTCTTTGTTTAAACCAGCCAGCTCTATCCATTTCTCCAGGTAGCTCCTGATTCTTTCAGTGAATAGGCTGGGTGTTTCTCCTTCTTCAGGCTTGCAGTTCCGAAATCGTTGCCTGTAACCCTCTTCAGTGAAGTCGTACTGTCTCAGCAGGGCGGCTTTCAACTGCGTATAATCTTCGGCTTCTTCTCTTGGCAAGCGGGTGTAAAATTCAAGCGCTTTGCCAGTTATAAGTGCGCTCAGTTTGATAGCCCAAGTCTCTTGTCTCCAGTTGTTGCTGCTTGCGAAGTGCTCGAATCGCTCCAGATAAGCGTCCATCTTATCTGAATTTTCAACGAAAGGTGGTAACTTTGGCGCATGGGCTGTTTGCTCTCTGCTGGCTAATGCTGTTGCTTCATTAGCTCTCTGGCTCTGTGCCTCTATCTCCATCTGCTTTAGATGAATTTCGTGTTGACGTTGCCTCTCCGCCTCTTCTCTCTCTTCTCTTCGTTGTTTCTCTGCTTCATCTCATTGAATTTCGAGCTTCCTGATTTCACGCTCTTTGGCTCTTTCTTCTCTCTCCAGTCTCTTTTCTTCTTCAAGTCTCTTCTCTCTTTCTCTCTCCAGTCTCTCATTTCCATCTCTCTCTCATTTATTTTCTTCTCTCTCCAGTCTCTCCCTTTCTTCTCTCTCTCGTTTCTTTTCTTTTCTCTCTAGTTCCCAGGGTCACCCTGGTCAGCCCCACAGGGTGGGTTTTTCTCTCTATTCTGGGGCATGTGTTTCTGTCTACCCTTTGTCCATTCACCTGTATTTGCCTTTTTAAAACTCTCCCTACTGTCTGCACTGCCTGTAGCTCTTGATATTGGATGTGTGTTGCTAAATGGTCTTAGCTTTATTTAGGCCCCATGTGTTAGGTTTATTTAATGTATTTGACCGGCTGGCAACATACATTCAATGTTCTGTTTAGTTTTTTTTTTCACAAGCAGTGCAGGCACGTCCTGAGAAAGCCTTGTTGCTGTCGGGACGTTAAGCAATGTACAATCAATCAATCAATCTCCTTCTCTCTCTCCTTTACAAACTCGAGGAGTTGAGCTCCTTCGAGTCCACATTCCTTTCCAATTTTCATGAATGTCTCCATTTCCGATGTCGCCATCTCTGCGTTTCACTGCTGGCTGTTTTCTCCAGCTACCCTTTCCACAGAGCCAACTGAAGAAGTCCCGTTGGAGGTGCCAATATGTTAAGTGGTAGAGTCGTAGTCATAGTATGATAAACACACCAGACGCACGCACGTAAGGTTCTTTTAAATAAACTTCATTCAGCTGCAACCCGTCACACGTGGCTTAAGGATGTAGACAATACTGGAGTAACAGTTCCAACAATATTTTAATTCAGCGATGCGATCTCCACACAATGCATTTCCAAATGCACCAACACTGATACAATGTCTTCTCTTCTGCAAATGTCAACTCTGGCGACACAAAGTTCCTCACACGACGTACACCACTGTTGCGCTGTGTCTCTCACAATGTACACCTTATACGGGCCACGTACCTACAATAAACTGTGTGTCTCTACAACTGACAATGTAAGACAATGTATCTACATGCTTCCCAGCACCAATCTTTTATAGTACAACCAATTTCCAGAATAATCCAAGAAAATCATACAACGCAACCAATCAAAACGAAACACGTAACTGAAACTCATAAATATTAATAAAGAAAGAATTTTCGGGAATAACTACAATAGGCTTCAAAAATTTGACTGCTCATTTCAGCCCCAAATCCCGATGTAAAATGACGTCTCATAAAAGTATGGTAGGCAGTTCACGACCTAGTCGGAATCTTCCAGAACTTTCACGATCTTTCAAAAACCGTACTGACTGGCTGCCAACTTCACGCGAACAGAAAACAACTATGACTCGTGTATAAAACAAAGTAGCGAAATGTTTCTTACTCTTCTGACGACACATGTATGCGGTCACAAAACAGCACGACCTGCTCGAAGATTCTAATCTATACTCCGCAAATCTACGTAAAACAAAGATCGACCGCTATTCTCCGTGCGACTTTTCTAGAAGCTTCCGGTTACACTTAGCGTATCTTAACAAAGCGAATTCCGCTCTACGTGCGAACGAAAGAAAAACTTACTAAAAAGGTACGTGAATTGTAACCATGATAGCTCAAATAAAGATTGGATCGTTTCCTATGATTAACAGGACAACACAACCACAATCGTAACACACACCATAACCCTAGATCCGAGGCAGCTCCGTTCTGCTGTCTGGTCCAAACTCTGCACCCCAAGTGTTGAAAGCCACACAAAGAAGCGACTTGGTTTCCAGGCTTTTTCACACTGTGGACCTAGGCTGTGGAATGGACTACCCCAATCCTTGAGGGACATTGACTGCATTGGCACCTTCAGGAGGCACCTCAAGACCCACCTGTTTCTTGACTTTTAATTCTAGGCCTACTGTGCACCAGAGTTCTTTTTTTTTTTTTTTTTTGCGCCCTGAGCATGCTGCTAGCATAGTGTGGATGCGCATTACAAGTGGACATCATCATCATCAAGCCCCACACATTACCTTGCTGCAACACAGAGGGACATTTGATCATGCAGCAGTTACTGGCTTAGAAAAATTTTCCTACACTTGGCTATAGGCACTTTGGGGTGTGTGTTGACAAGGGGTGGGGGTGGGCGCTGGGCGGGCCGTACCAGGCCATGTGTGGTGACAGCAGGTCCCAGTTAAAAATCCAGTTTAAAACCAGAATCGTCAGAATTAAAACCATCAGAATTTAATACTGATGAATTTTAAACAAAAGTATAATCAAATTTGAGAAGATTATACAATGTAATATGCATGCATTTAAATTTAATTTACTAGTAATTTAAAATCAAGAATGTACTAATTACTATGTTGTACTTTTTTTTCAGTTACGTGAGAGTGTATTCCAGTTTGCACAGAAGGAACTGGCACCAAAAGCACAACAGATTGATAAAGAAAACAGTTTTCCAGACATGAAGGTTTGTGTATATAATATGTTTGTATGAATGGGGAGTCAAATGTTATATCCTGGAAATCCCTGCATGCATGGCAGGCAAAGTAGGCCAGAATCGTCAGATTTAGTTTAGGCTGAGTCAGCAAGCAGCGTCCGTGCATGAGCAAAAACAGATAGTCTGATGAAGACAGTAAAACTGCATCCTGGCTCCCCCTCCTAAACTTATCTCAGTAAAACAAGCCATACTATGCTGTAATCTGTTTTTAAATACATCTGACACATACCTGTCATCACAAACAAGATTGGGAATGCCTGGGTTTAGTCTGAGCTATGATAACAATTTCTGTGCACTTTATCCTCACTTGTGTGCTGATATATATTTTCATTTGGGAATATAATTATCAGCTTACAAATATTTGTAAACAGAGCTACATGACCACAGAGGTATATTCTAGTAATGAACCCAAGTGTTACAGGGGAAATGCAGTGTGTGAGAAGATTTTTGCTCTAGAATGTCAGCATTCAGTGTTTAGTTTGTATGTATTTTCCAGTGGCAGCTGGTATATGTTGTACGTTTCACAAGGCTATGTGTAGCTCAACTAAACAGCAGTTATAGTCAGATTATTATGTGTATTCTTGCTCACAAGTTCACAGTGTTTTTTACTTGATAAATAATTATTATGTTTCTGCAAAACTCTTGTTTTGTTAACCCTTATCATTCTGATACACTCATTGCGTGAAATAAATTTGACTGATAGTTCAAGGGTGGTGCCAGAATAGCTTGGCGCCTCTGGCGCCAAGCTATTCTGACACCACCCTTGAACTAAAACAGTTGACCTATCTCCTTAAATGTAGCCTTCATAGGACAATAAGCAAATTTGACAAAATCAGTCTCAGGGTGTAATGGGTTAAATGGCAACTACACAGCATTTTGAAACTGTCCATAAGCAAACTTTGACAAAGTTGTGCAGAATTTGTGGTGGTAGAGATTTTTGAAAGACAGTGTGTGTGGATCAGAGGGGGGGGGGGGGGTTAGAGTAGGAGATGGATTCCTGTCCCTACATGAGCCCACAGAGCGTACTAATGGCGGGAAGCGCCATGTGTCCGTCTTTATTTGTGTGCGCTGACATGTGTGTTGATCAGAGGTTGGCTTAGAGAGCAAGGAAATGGATCAGCATAATAAGCCTACAAATATGAACAACTCTGAATGTTCCTAAAAGATAAATGTATCTGAGCTCCAAACAATACGGTAGGCTTTGGGATGAAATCCTCATCTTGTTTACTAGTTTTCATGAATGTGATTGTAATGAGCTGGTAAATAATACAATATGGACTCATGCAAAGTGTGTGATACAGTTTTGGTTTAGATACACTCATACAGTAACTATAGAACAAATGTCTAATCAGGGGTGGTCTAGGTTGGGGGACCTTAGGGAGCAACCGGGCCCCTCACCAACTAAAATGAAGGAGACAGGATGTAACGGACCTTAACAAAGCTTCTCTTCTTGGCTTGACTTCATGAACGAAGATTTATTTTCTCAAAAACATTACCGATGACATGACTGATAGGGAAGTGTCTACTTACTCACAATTTTAGCCTAGGAACCCGTTGTGCCCCTGCACCAACCGGGAGGCACTCGGGGAACCCACAGAGGGGCCGAGAGTGATCTCCCGTGACTGCCCATCCGGTTCCGAGTCATGTGATGATTACTCAGTTTAGTCTACTTAGCTCGTCTAGTGCAGACGTGTTTTGCTAGCCTCCGGCCTCGCTTACTTTCGACCGGTTTGGAACCCGTCTTTGTCCTGTGTTGGGACTTGCTTCGCTTGCGGACTCTTGCCGTGTGCTGCTACCTTCAGCTGCTTCTTCTTCTGCCTCTGCTGCCTTCTCGCCTCTTCGGTTGGCCTCCTTTCCCGCCTTCGGCGCTGTTGTGGTATGGAGGTGTCGTACCCCGCCCTTGTGGCTGCGGAGAGGTAAGGTAGTTGATTGGCCTTCGGCCGGCCTCCAAGCGGGTCGCCGGTCGTGAGCACTTCTCAGCCTTTGTTTGTCTAACCTGGCGCCGTGCTTTGTTTCTCGGCTTGGCCCTTGGGGCCTACGCCGTGTCGCTTAATACCGAGCGCGGGCGCGTAAACTGTCTTTGTTTTTCATGCAGAGATTGACCAATGAAACATGTGTTGTGCAAGACGGCTTTCCGTCTTTTGTTGCGGTTACGTTGGGTAGCCGGGTGCTGGCGGAGCGTTGCTGCGCTCCGGACTCTTAGCTTGCCGGCCTCGTGCCTGGGCGCTCGCACCTTGGGGGGGGGGGGGGGGGGGGGGTGAATTGTGTGTTCACTTTGGGTATGTGGACTTTGTCACCTTAGTTTCCCCTTTCCCCTTGTTGGGTGCGGCCACGTGCTCGCTTGTACGCTTGTTTGTTTGTGTGTTGCAGTTGCCAAGTGCGAACCTGCACCCTCTGCGGCGACTTCCAGTGGCCAACGGACAACCACGCTGTATGCCTCCCTTGCTCTGGCTGTGCCTCGGGCCGCTCTTGTGACCTCTGCTCCACGTGGCCAGCACTGAAGTGGTCACAGCTTTGGAGATTTTACAGGCGAGACCGGCCGTTACCTGTGAGTAACCCTCCCGTCCGAGCGTCCCCCAGTGTGTCAGGAGCAGGGACCAAGCTTGTCCGTACGGACCCCATGGATAGGACGCCGCTTAGAACGCGTACACCCAGCACTGTTCGGACAACTGACCCTACCTTGCAGACCCCAAGTGCCGTCCTCCCTGAGCTCGGCCCAAGGGGACGCGACCCTCGCCGCCCCTTGTCTGCGGTCAGTTCTTGCTCGTCTCTCACGCCCGCGCGCTCCTACGAGGAGTCAAGTTACCGGCAGGGAGCCCGCCTTTTAGCGCCCGGCTCTCAGAGACGAAGTGCTACGCGACCAAGGACTCACGACTCTAGGGCTTCTCCCTATTCGCCGCGATCTCGCTCGCCGTGGGACTCTCGTCGGCGGCATCATCATTCTCGTCGGACACCCACCAGCCCCCCCTCGCCTGGTTGCGGCTTTGCCGCGGTCTTCTTCGCGCTACCGGCGGTCTTCGCCCCATCGCTCTTCGCGTCGGCCGTCTTTTTCCCCTAGGCGTCGCTCCGCGCGGAGCCCTAGCCGGGTGGGTCACCCTCATTCCCGTCCTCGTAGTCGCTCTCCCTACTCCTCCCGGCTGGACGCCCCTCGGGGACCTCTCCGTTCTCGCCGCAGCAGTCCGCTTGCCGCTCCCCCTCCTCCCCGGGACGAGGACGCCTTGAGTTTGCTGGCTGAGGATTCTGCTTCTGCCCTGCTAGGCCCAGGTAGCCGTTCCCCCACCTCCCACTCGTCCCTTTCGGACATCTCGGACTCTTCTCCGCTGCCTTCTTCTTCTCGCGCGGCTACGTTGCTCGCCTTGGATGAGGCCGCCCGCATCCTTTCCGCCTCCCTCCCAGTCGACGCTTGCCCTCCGTCTCCCCCCCTCAAGCGCAAGGTATCGGCCTTCGTCGATGCTGGTCAGCAGACGAAGAAGTTTAAGTCTCTTCCTCAGCCTCCTGGTTTCAGCGACATGCGGGACGCCTTTTCCGCGCACCTCCTCGCTGCCCCTAGGGAACATCAGTTTTTCGGCGACCGCAGATGGCCCCCCGGCCTCGACATCGCCTTCCGGCAGGAGTGGTACTCTGGACATTCCCAGTCCTTTGTCTGCGCTCTTCCTCCAGTGGATCCGGCGGCTGTTCTTCAGGCTGGCGGCTCTTTGCTTCTGAAACGCGCCATTCCTCGAGGTTTGGATGCTACAGCGGCCCTGGTTCGTAACACCCTTGCTTGTTCGGGCTTCCTCGAGCTTGTCACCCGAGCGGCGGTACAGCGGATAGAGGAAGCTTGGCATCCTTCCATCACTCCCCTGTTAGGAGATCTTCTCGCCCTCGCAGAGGTAGCTAATCGTGCGGCGTATCACTCATCTGTCAACGCCATGGCGGCTTCCTCCAATTGTGACCTCATGCGTCGAGATGCTGTTCTGCGGGCTTGCCGGGGTTTGCCTTCGGACCTGCAGAACCAGTCGCGTCGTGCCCCCCTAGGTGGATCACTTCTGTTTGGCGATACCTGGTCTTCGGTTAAGATCGCGAACTCGGATCGGTGGCCTTTCAAATCTGCGCCTTCTCGCTTTCGCTCCTCCCGCAAGGCCGCGGGTCGCGCCCTGCGGGGCTCCGGACTTCCTGCGTCCTCAGACCCCCTCCCTTCTCGTAACCCCCGCCGCCGCCCTGCCTTTGGTCGACACGGTCAGGTTAGCTCCTTTGCCCCCGCCCGGTCCCGACCTGCCCGTCGCCCTGGGCGCGGGCGGGCTCACTGACTCCCTAGCTCCGCCCCCGCCGACCGTCTTGGGTCCTCCAGTCGGCGGGAGGCTTGCCCGGTTCAGCGAAGAGTGGTTTTCGCTGTTCCCAGACGACACCTGGATCAGGACCACCGTCTCCGATGGCCTTCGGATTTCGTTTCGCTCTCCTCCTCCGCTGCGCCGGGCCCCTCTGTGGACCGCCATGCCCTCCGACCCGTTAAAGTCCAGCGCTCTGCGTTCCGAGGTCTCCGCTCTTCTGCAGAAGTGTGCCATGTAGGTGGTTGTGCGTCACGGCTCCCCGGCCTTCTACAGTCGCCTCTTCCTGGTGCCCAAGCCGGGCGGCAGGTGGCGCCCGATCATCGATCTTTCCAAGCTGAACTCCTTCATTTCGGCTCCTCACTTCCACATGGAAACCGCTCGGTCCCTCAGGGCCTCGGTGCAGCCAAGGGACTTCGCCGTGAGCTTGGATCTGTCGGATGCGTATTTACATGTTCCCATTCACCCTGCCTCCAGGAAGTACCTGCGCTTCGCCTTCGACGAAGCAGTCTACCAGTTCCGGGCCCTTCCGTTTGGTCTCAACCTCAGCCCTTGGGTATTCTCTCGCCTGATGGACGCGGTAGTGGCCAAGGCTCATCAGTCATCGTCCAGCCCTACTTCCAATTACCTCGACGACCTCCTCCTACGCAACCAATCGGCGACCGTTCTTTCAGCGGACAGAGACGCCTTGATCCGGCTGTTAGCGCGACTAGGTTTTCTCCTCAACAGAGGGAAATTGGATCTCTCGCCCAGTCGCCGATTCGTCCACCTAGGCATGGACTTCGCTACCGATCTGAACTTGGTTCGTCTTTCGGAACAGCGGATTCAGAGGTTAGCCTCCTTGACCGCCGACCTTTGCCGGCTAGACGCAGCACCTGCCAGGACTTGGCTACAGCTTCTCGGAACGATGAACGCCGCTGCAGATCTCCTGCCCCTGGGGCGTCTCTACTATCGGCCCATACAGCTGCACCTCCTCCTTCACTGGCGCCCGTCCTCCGCCGACTTGGCAGCCTCGGTACCGGTCACTGCGCTTCTTCGTCCCCATCTGCTGCGCTGGATGGATCCGGCGTGGCTGGCTTCGGGAGTTCCCCTCGCGTCTCCCCCTCCTCGCCTATCCCTGTGTGTCGACGCGAGCCTCTCAGGGTGGAGTGCCCACCTGTTTCCGGACTTCCGAACGACGTCGGGAGCCTGGCCGCCAGAGATGTCTGCCCGTCACATCAACTGGTTGGAGCTTCAGGCTGTTTGGCAAGCCCTCATCACTTGGGAATCGAGTCTGCTGCACCAGGAGCTCTTGGTCCTTTCCGACAACGCGACGGTGGTGGCGTACCTTCAGAAGCAAGGCGGCACACACTCTCCCGACTTGTGCATGCTCACCTACGGGCTGATGCTTTGGTGCCAGACCCGCGGCATCTTCCTTCGAGCGAGACACATTCCGGGTCACCTGAACGTCCTCGCCGACTCGCTCTCGCGTCGTGGTCAGATGTTACACACGGAATGGACTCTTCGCCAGGACATTTTCCAGATGATCTGCGCCCACTGGGAGACTCCAAAGATCGATCTGTTTGCCACGAGGTGGAACCATCAGCTTCCCCTCTTTGTCTCCCCGGTCCCGGATCCCCTGGCCTGGGCTGTCGACGCTCTCTCCATCCCCTGGGACGGTTTGATCGCCTACGCCTTTCCCCCGATGGTCCTTGTCCCCAAAGTCCTCCTCAAACTCCGGGGATCCAACGCCGTTGTTCTCCTGGTCGCCCCGTTTTCCTGGAACCGCTCTTGGACCACCGACCTCCTCAGCCTCGCCACGGGCCCTCCTTTGCGCTTACCGACGCCCCGGACGATGCTCAAACAGCCTCGACAGGCCCTTTTCCACCCATGCCCGGAGCGTCTCCTCCTTCACGCCTGGAGGTTGTGCGGCATGCCCTCACCGCTAGAGGCTTCTCGAGTGCAGCAGTGGAGGCGATCTCTTCGGCCCGCAGACCCTCAACGCGACGCGTCTACGAGGGATAGTGGCGAGTGCTGTGCGCCTGGTGTGAGGACCTCCGTCTCGACCCCACTGGCTTGACTCACCCCCAGCTCGCGGACTTCTTCCTCTGGCTCTTTGGAGACCAGGCTCTCGCCCCTATCACCATCAGAGGATACCTTTCCATGATTGCCGACACTTATCGACACCTTGGACGTCCGGACCCCGGTGCCTGTAAGGACATCGCCGACCTTATGTCGCACTTCGGTTTGCGACGTCCGGTACTCCGCTCTCTCGTCCCGCGCTGGGACCTTCCCTGGGTCCTGACGTGGCTGAACTCATCCAGATTCGAACCACTGCCCTTGGCCCGCCTTCAGGACGTGACTCGTAAGACCTGCTTCCTTTTGGCCCTTGCCACAGCGGCCCGAGTCAGCGAGCTGCACGCGCTCTCGGCACGCCCTACCTGCCTGCAATTTCGTGCGGATGGCTCCGTGCACCTTCTCCCAGATCCCTCCTTCCTTGCCAAGACCAGGTCTCCACTGACGGCGCCACAAGTGATCACACTGCGACCGCTGCGGGGAATGGACTTCCCTCGAGAGACCAGGCAACAAGACCCTGTGCGCGCCTTACGCGTCTATCTACGCACAACCAAAGCCGTCCGTCGAGGACGCTCACGCCTCTTCCTGCCTCTTAGGCCCAGCAGACATGACATTTCGGCCCAGACGATCTCTTCCTGGCTATGCTGGGTCATTCGGTCCGCCTACCAGGACCTCTCCCCACAGGGAGCAAAGAGGCTTAAGATACTCGCGCACGAGGTACGTGCCATGGCCACGAGTCTTGCCTTCGACCGAAACTGTGCTGTTAAAGACATTGTGGCGGCAGTAGGCTGGCGAGTGGAATCTACTTTCGCCCGCTTCTACCTCCGGGATCTGGCAGGCCAGCGAGACAACCTCGCTCTGGTGGGGGACATCACGGCAGCGCAACACTCCCTCCCGGCGCCACAGGCGCCGTAGGTACACTACTTAGCTAAAATTGTCGGGAGTTTGCGACTGGGAGGATGGCTCTGCAGGCCCCCTGGGTTATTTTGCGGACAGCGGCACCCTCCTCCTGCTCGTAATTCTCCCTATCGGTCATGTCATCGGTAATGTTTTTGAGGAAATAAATGCATTTTTCTCTAAAAGGTATTTTTTCGAAAAATACTTACCGATGACATGACTCGGAGGACCCTCCCTCCTGCCCCGCTTGCCACTGGGAAGCTAAGTAGCCTAAACTGAGTAATCATCACATGACTTGGAACCGGATGGGCAGTCACGGGAGATCACTCTCGGCCCCTCTGTGGGTTCCCCGAGTGCCTCCCGGTTGGTGCAGGGGCACAACGGGTTCCTAGGCTAAAATTGTGAGTAAGTAGTATCAGTCATGTCATCGGTAAGTATTTTTCGAAAAAATACCTTTTAGAGAAAAATGCATTTTATAGGGGTTGTCCACGACATCTGCAGGCATGTTTGTGGCTGCGGAGGCCAATCCGGGACAGGCAGGTTCGACCGCAGTGGCTGCAGGGGAAGGTCTGGCCAGGGTTCTGATTTTCGACATCTCTGTTTTTTCTCCTGAACCGCTTGTCCTTAAGGCTAGCTCTGCGAGAGTCCTCAAAGGAGACGGCTGCCTTGTAAATGGTGGAGCGCCAGGTGTCGCAGTCCGCAGCAAGCGAAGACCACTGGCGATGGTTGATTTGGCAGGCACTAAGCGACTTCTTGAGACAGTCTTTGTATCTCTTCTTTGGTGCCCCTCTGTCTCGGTGTCCAGTGGCGAGCTCGCCGAACAGGGTGATCTTGGGTAGGCGATGATCCTCCATCCTGGAGACGTGCCCGCCCAGCGAAGCTGTGTCCGCAGCAACAAAGCCTCGATGCTCACAGTTTACGCCTGTTCAAGGACCTCGACGTTGGTGACATAGTCACTCCAGTGAATGCCGAGGATGGTACGCAGGCAGCGCTGGTGGAAGCGTTCAAGGAGTCGTAGTTGGCTGCGGTAGAGGGCACAGGACTCGGAACCATACAACAGGGTAGTGAGGACGACAGCTCTGTACGCGCTGATCTTGGTGCCATTTTTTAGCTGTTGATTGTGCCACACCCGCTTGAATAGTCGCCCGAAAGCACAGAACAAAGCTTAAGCACTCTATGTTACACACAATAGTCTTTGAAATGTACACCTCACCACTGGGGCAAGAGAAAATATGTTTCTAGCTCACCTGGCATCAATTTTATGATCCATTGGCAGCCAGGCACCTGTATTTGGCCAACCATGCTAATATTATTGCTGCATTTGTTTCACAGAAATTTTGGCTGCAATGTGGAGAACTTGGTCTACTTGGTGCAACTGCTCCCAGTAAGTCCATATACCGGTATACTTACAAAAAGGACAGATTATAAAAGTGGGATTAAAAAACAAAGCTATTTCAAAGGTCCCTACCACACATTTTCTTTGAAAATTACTTAGCCTGTAACAAATTTTGGATTTAAAACAAACACACACACACGCACGCAGGCACATACAAAATTGGGTTCCGGGTGGTGCTTTCTCAAGTTAACTGTATCATGAATTATGTCACTCTTGTGTCACACTTGTCTGAGCTAATACATAATATACCCACTCCATAAAGTTTTTCCTTTTTTGACACATGTATTGATGTATAACAAGCAAATTAATATTCATGAATTTGTTTGATATACTTCCTGCCCCAAAATGCCTTGCATGCCAAGATTCGATCTTGATGGTGTACATGCATTTTTCACAACGAAAACATGAAATATTTTCATACGGCAACATTAGCAAGTTTCTTATATTTAGTAGTAATGAAATACTTCTTAGTGTGTACGAACGCTTGAAATTTACATCTTATACACAAACATAAATTAAGAACAGACGATAGGAAAGGTGCGAGTCGCTGCATTGACTAGTGAAATTGACGAGATGTTAGCTGGCGATATCGGCAACCTGAGAAAAGAACTAATTAAACAAACCTGCTGGCATTTTCTGCAGTTATGTGTGATCTAGTAAAAAGTAGATTTTACTCAGTAAGACACATGGTTATACACAGCACTGGATGTGCTCATGGGCAAGAGAAATCTACGCACTGATTCGACACCGATATGCAGTCGTCTTCCATACATGTGTTTTGTCTAAACACTGCAATTCGCCACAAAATGAATGTTTTGTTTTGTTTTGGACGGGGTAATAAATTATATTGAGCAACATTTTGCTTGATATAGTGCCGATAACCGACAGATGTGATTACTTGACCGAATTAAAATGCCCTCGTCTTAGGACTAGGACATTTTGATTCAGGTCTCGTAATCACATCTGCCTGTTATCGGCTCTATATCGAGCAAAATGTTGCTCAATATATTATAATTTGTGCATGTTGTAATGTGTGTCTCTTGTAAAATTTTATTTTTTTCAAAATTTGAGATCAACCCATAGGGCACTTGGCACTTGAATCTTTGCTATCCCATTGAGCCGTGGCACACTGCATTAACCACAATAGTTCAAGGGTAGTACCAGAATTAATGGCAGTGAGGTACCAAGCTAATTTGGCCCCACTATTGCAATATAAGAGATGATCTGTCTTCTGCAGCACTGTAATGTAGTTTTCAGAGGATAAAATTTAAATATGGGGATTTGACCTAACTGCTCAATCAATGTGTAAAGTTTGTAGACCACCTCTTGCTTTACAGGTGAGTTTGGTGGGTCTGACCTGAGCTACCTTGATCACGTCCTGATAATGGAGGAGTTGTCAAGAGCATCGGCAGGTATTGCCCTCAGCTATGGGGCTCACTCTAACCTGTGTGTCAACCAGATTGTTCGCAATGGCTCAAAAGCACAGAAGGAAAAGTACTTGCCAAAGGTCAGTTGTTGGAACAAAATTTTTAGTCATGTTCAGTTAGATGCATGTGTTGCATGCGTGTGTGTGCAAGGGACGTGACAGAGAAATAAGAAATTTACGCAGGTTGTGTGGTATGTGCTGAACTGTTTGTTGTTTTTGATAATCAATGACACTGGTATTTGTTTCCTCAAAAACAAAACCGATGACATTACTTTGTGGAAGTGTCTACTACTTACTCAATTTTAGCCTAAGAACCTGTTGTGTTCCTACACAACCCGGGAGGCACTCGGGGAACCCCAAGTGGGGCCGAGAGTAGCCTCCCGTCCCTGCCCATCTGGTTCCGAGTCACGTGGTGGGCCAACCAGTCGTTCTACTTAGCTCACACTGTGCAGACATGTTTTCAGCATTAGCCTTCGGACCCTGACTCTGTATGGTGAGACCGGTCTTGCCCGGTTGTCTTGCCTTGTCCTGACTTCGGACTTTGGTGTTTCACCTTTGTTGCTTCCTGTTCTGCCTTCTGTGAGGGCTTCGTTGCCTGTTCTACCGGCCTTGCTTCTTCTGCGCCTCCCTGGGGTTGCCCGAGTCTACACAGCGCTGACTCTGTTGGGACTCCCTCCCCCCCCCCCCCCCCCTCCCCGCCGTCGCGCGTTGAGGGTGTAAGGTAACAGCCCTCGGCTGGCCCCTGGGCCAAACGCCAGCTTCGATCAGGGGCACCTCTTTTCGCCTCGTACTTTCATTGTACCATTTCGCGTCCGACGCTTGTCTTAGCTTGGCGGAGCCCCTCGTGCCCTCGCCCGATAGCGTGTCGTGTCGGACATGTATTGCAGCTGCTTCGTCCAGAGGCACTTCTTTCACTCGTATTATGCTTTCGCGTCGATCTCTCGACTTCTGATATGTGTTGCAGCTCGCAGTGTGGCGACTTCCAATGGCCAACTGATAACCACAAGGTCTGTCTTCCCTGTGCTGGCTGCTCTTCTGACCACACCTGGGATGTCTGCTCGTCCTGGCCCGAGCTACGGTGGTCTCACCTGTGGAGTTTTTACCGGTGTGAGCGCCCGATGCCGTTTAGTGACCGATCGGCTCCCTTGCCGCCCCCCTCTGTTCCCGGAGAAGTGACCACGTGCGCCCGCCCTGACCTTGTGGAACGGACGACATGTTCACACACGCTCAGCACGTACCACAGGACTGCATCCACTGCCACGCCCGCTGACTCTTACGAGGGGTCTTATAGCCGGCAGAGTGCCCGCCTCACTGAGCCCGGGCTGCAGAGACGCGCTTCGCGCCATACGTTGTCCACTGGCAGTCCTGGTATGTCTCTCCTCGAGAAGCCCGCTGACTCTTACGAGGGGTTGTATAGCCAGCAGAGCGCCCGCCTCATTGAGCCCGGCCAGCAGAGACTTGTGTCCCATCGTCCGAAGACCAGTCACAGACCGGAGACTTCCCGCTCCGCCATCAGCTCCAGACATTCTCGTTCGTCCGGCGACCTTTGTCGGAAGGATCTTGATGCGCACCACGACAGCACACGCAGCCCCCGACCCTCCTCGTCCTCATCGCGCTGGGCTTTGTCTTGCGCTCCGTTCCGGCGTCCAGATCCTCGCTCGCCTCGGTATGCCTCGCCTCACCGCTCTCGACGACCATCGACTTTGCCCCGCAGGCGCCCCGCTAGGAGCTCGCCCGTACGGGATTGGGATTGTCGGCCCCTCTCCCAGCATCGCAGTCGCTCCCCCCATGACAAGCGCCCGCCGCGCGCCAGCCCCCCTTTGCCTCGCCGCTCCTCGCCTCGTTCGTCGCCCCCTCGTCGACAGCGCAACTTGCCGGTGGTTAGCCGTTTACCTGCTTGACTGGTCCCTGCTAGTGCGGCCTCTACCCCCCTGCACCCCAACCCCAAGGACGATGAGGCCCTGAGCCTTCTACCCGAGGACTCTGTCTCAGCCCTGTTCGAGGTCGACAGCCGCTCGCCTTCGCCCCGCGCGCGCGACGACCCTGGTTCCCCTAGACTACCTTTGGCTTCTCGCGCGGAGACGCTTTTGGCACTGGATGAAGCTGCTCGTATTATCGCGGTCGCCCTGCCTGAGGACGCCTGCCCCCTGTCCCCCCCCCCCCCCCCCCTCCCCAAGAGGAAGGTTTCCACATTCGTCGACACGGGTCATCAGGTGAAAAGGTTTAAGTCGCTCCCCCAGCCCTCTGACTTCAGGGACCTTCGGGACGCCTTCTCCACCCAGCTCCAGCAAGCCACTTCCCGGGATTCCGATTACTTCTTGGACCATAGATGGCTGGCGGGACTCGACATCGCCTTCCGCCAGGACTGGTATGCGGGCCCTTCCCAGTCGTTTTCCTCTGCCGTCCCTCCTTTGGACCCTCCGGCTCTTGTGCAGGCGGGCGGTCCCTCTCAGCTGAAGCGTTCCTTTTCCCGCGGCTTGGACAGGACTGTGACCCTGGTCCGTAACACCTTGGCTTGTTTGGGATTCCTGGATCTCCTTACCCAAGCCTTCGTCCGCCGCATCGAGGACGCCTGGCATCCCTCGATCTCGCCCCTCCTAGGAGACCTCCTCGCTCTCGCGGAAGAGGCCAACCGGGCGGTGTATCATTCCTCCATCAACGCCATGGCTGCCGCCGCCAATTGTGACCTGATGCGTCCGGACTCCATGCTTCAAGCCTGCCGCAGGATGCCCCCCGATCTGAGGACTCAGCTGCGTCGCGCCCCCTCTTGTCGGCCCCATCCTCTTCGGCGCGTCTTGGCAATTGATGAAGGACACCAACAGCAACCGCTGGCCCAGCAGGATGGCTCCCTCCCCCCCTTGCTTTCAAGCTGCCTGCAAGGCCGTGGGTCACGCCCTGCGGACCGCCAGACCCGCCTCGGCTTCTGCCCCCGCCCGCCCTCGGGCCTCCAGCGGACCCCTGCCTTTGGCAGCTCCAGATCTTTTCGGAACCTTGTCCCCGCCTGGCCCTGCCCTGACCGCCGCCCTGGGCACGGGTGGGCCCCCTGACTTCTCCCCTCCACAGCCCCCATGAACCGCTCTGGGGTCTTCTGTCGGCGGGAGGCTAGCCTTCTGCAGCGAGATGTGGCGCTCGCTGTTTCCGGATGACCCCTGGATCCGCTCCACCATCGCCGAAGGCCTCCTGATTACCTTTCGCTCGCCTCCGCCACTGCGACGCTCTCTACTCTGGACCAAGATTCCGATCGACAAGTTCAAGGCCTCTGCGCGGAGAGGTCGCCTCAATTCTGCAAATGGCTGCCAAGGAGGTGGTGCTGCGCCCCGACTCCCCAGCCTTCTACAGCTGCCTCTTCATCGTCTCAGAGCCGGGCGACAAGTGGCGACCCATCATCAATCTCTTGGCACTGAACAAGTACATCGCGGCCCCAACCTTTCGTATGGAGACCGCCAGGGCCCTCAAGGCCTCCATGCAACCCGGGGACTTCGCGGTTAGTCTGGACCTGTCCGACGCGTATCTCCATGTCCCCATGCACCCCACCTTCAGGAGGTATCTCCGCTTCGCCTTCGACGGTGCAGTCTACCAGTTTCGGGCCCTCCCATTTGGTCTCAACCTCAGCCCTTGGGCTTTCACCTGCATCATGGACGCTGTAGTTGGCAAGGCTCGACAGTCGTCTTCCAGTCCGACTTTGAACTACCTAGGCGACCTCCTCCTACGCAGCCAATCGGAGGCCGACCTGGTCACGGACAGGGATGCACTGCTTCGGCTGTTATCGCGGTTGGGTTTCCTGGTCAGTGCGGGCAAGTCGGACCACATGCCCTCACGCCGGTTTGTCCACCTCGGCATGGAATTTGCAACCGACCTCAACAGGGTGCGTTTACTGGAGCCTCGGATCCAGAAACTAGCCACCCTAGCTGGCCAGTTAGCCCAGGAGGACGCAGCCCCTGCCAGAGTTTGGCTTCAGCTTCTTGGCTTGATGAATTCTGCGGCGGATCTCCTCCCCCTCCGTCGTCTTTACTCACGGCCGCTACAGCTGCACCTCCTGCTCCATTAGTGTCCGTCCTCCGGCGACATAGCTACCCTGGTGCCCATGACTCCGATGCTTTGTCCCCATCTGTGGCATTGGACGGACACTTCGTTGCTCGCTTCAGGAGTCCCCCTGGCCTCTTTGCCTCCTCAGCTCCCCCTTTGTGTCGATGCAAGTCTCTCCAGGTGAGGTGCCCACCTGCTACCGCGGTTCCTCACGACGTCCGGCCCCTGGCCTCCAGAATTGGCGGACAGACACGTCAACTGGTTGGAGCTGCAAGCGGTCTGGCAAGCCCTCATCACGTGGGAAGCTCGACTCCATCACCAGGAGCTATTCGTCCTCTCGGACAACGCGACGGTGGTTTCCTACATTCAGAAGCAGGGCGGAACGCGCTCCCCAGACCTGTGCTTGCTCCTCTACAGTGTGATGCGCTGGTGCGAGGACCGCAGCATTTCCCTCCAAGCTCGACACATTCCAGGCCACCTGAACGTGTTGGCCGACTCTCTCTTGGCGGGGCCAGTTGCTACACACGGAATGGACGCTACGCAAGAACATCTTTCAGATGATCTGCGCTCACTGGGAGATGCCTATGATCAACCTGTTCGCCACGAGGTGGAATCACCAGCTTCCCCTCTTCGTCTCTCCGATTCCAGACCCCCTTGCCTGGGCAGTCAACGCGCTCTCCATCCCGTGGGACGGTCTCATTGCGTATGCTTACCCCCCCGACGGTTCTCGTTCCCAAAGTCCTTCTCAAGCTTCGAGGATGCAATGCGGTCGTCTTGCTGGTCGCCCCATTCTCCTGGAACTGGTCTTGGACCACCGACCTCCTCAGCCTCGCCATGCCCCCCCCACCCCCTCCAGCTGCTGCCCACACCGAGCATGATGCTCAAGCAACCCCCCAGCCACTGTTCCACCTGTGCCCGGAGCGGCTCCTCCTTCACGCCTGGAGATTGTGCAGCAAGCCCTCACCGCTAGAGGCTTCTCGAGTGCAGCAGTAGAAGCGATCACTACAGCCTGCAGACCCTCGACCAGGCGCATCTACGAGGGAAAATGGCGAGTACTGTGGTCCTGGTGCGCTGACCAGCAACTCTCCCCCACCGAACTGACGAATCCCCAGCTCGCAGACTTCTTCATCCTCTGGCTCTTTGGAGACCAGGGTTTGGCCCCCATCACAATCAGGGGGTACCTGTCCATGATTGCCGACACCTACCTGCACCTCGGCCATCCGGACCCCGGCGACTTCAAAGACCTCGCTGACCTTATGACTCACTTCGGCTGGCAACGTCCAGTGCCCCGCTCGCTCATTCCTCGCTGGGACCTTCCCTGGGTACTGACGTGGCTTAACTCCGACAGGTTCGAACTGTTGTCCTTGGCCCGCTTCGCGGATGTGACTCGTAAGACATGTTCCTGTTGGCCCTGGCCATGGCGGCCCAAGTAAGCAAGCTACACGCACTGTCAGCGCGCCCTGCCTGCCTGCAGTTCAGGACAGATGGTTCCATGCAGCTTCTCACGGACCCTGCCTTCCTTGCCAAGACTAGGTCTCCTTTGACCGCGCCACAGGTGATTACCTTACGGCCACTGAGAGATGTGAACTTTCCTCGGGAGACGAGGCAACAAGATCCTGTGCGCGCCCTACGCGTTTACCTATGCCGATCCAAAGCCGTCCGGAGGGTACGCGGAGAATTAGGGGCAGAGGTGGCTCGGCTTCTGTTGGCCATCTTAGAGATGGTGTCAGTTTGGTTACAGATAAAAAAGCTGTGGCCAATTTGCTTGCCTCCACCATTGCCCATAATTCTTCAACGGAGCATTATTCACCTTTCTTCCAGAGAGAGAAGGAGAAACGAGAGTCTCGTATTTGTGATTTTGAGTCCGATAATTCAGAAGACTATAATGTCCCGTTTACATTATCAGAATTGCAGCAAGCTTTGCAGAAATGTAATGACTCTGCTGCTGGCCTAGATACCGTCCACTATCAATTCCTAACGCATCTGCCTGAGAGGTCACTCCTTGTACTTCTCAAGGCCTTTAACTATATCTGGAGAACTGGTCATTTTCCGCCGTCTTGGCGCCAGGCTGTGGTTGTACCGATCCCCAAGCCGGGTAAGGATCCTTCCGACCCGGGCAACTACCGGCCTATCGCTTTGACATCATGTTTATGTAAAACTATGGAGCGCCTGGTCAACGCCCGCCTGGTGTGGCATCTTGAGTCACAGGGTCTCCTCACAGACCTCCAGTGCGGTTTCCGGCGCTTCCGTAGTACAACTGACCATTTAGTCCGCTTTGAATCATTTATTCGAGATTCTTTTGTCAACAAGCAGCATGTCTATGCAATTTTTTTCGATCTTGAGAAGGCGTATGACACTACCTGGAAGTATGGCATAATGTCTGACTTGTTGGACATGGGTTTTAAAGGGCACCTGCCCGTTTTTATTCACAATTTTTTGACTAACCGGTCGTTCCATGTCCGTGTGGGCTCCACCCTCTCCGACTCCTTTGAACAGGAGATGGGTGTCCCACAGGGCAGCATTCTATCTCCTGTTTTATTTAGTATTAAAATTAATAACATTGTAAAGGCCGTCAAGGATGATTCTGAATGCTCTTTGTTTGTTGACGACTTTGCTTTGTGCGCACGTGGTCGAGGACTTGCGTCCCTTGAGAGGCGCTTGCAGCTGTGCGTTGATCGCATCCAGCGGTGGGTGTCTCTCAATGGATTCAAGTTCTCGCCCTCCAAGACTGTTTGTGTGCATTTTACTAACCAGACGAAATTTTTTCCAGAACCTAGCCTGAGCATTGCTGGAGTGCCAATTAAGGTGGCCGAGGAGGCAAAGTTTCTGGGGGTCATTTTTGACAAAAGACTTACCTTCCGCAACCATATTAATTACCTTAGAACCTCTTGTCAGAAGGCTCTCGACATTCTTCGTGTCGTCGGTCGTACTGACTGGGGTGCGGACCGTACTGTCTTACTTCGTCTGTACCGGGCCCTTGTTCGGTCCAAACTGGATTACGGCTCTGTGGTGTATGGCTCAGCTTCCAAGTCTGTGCTACAGCGTCTGAACACAATTCACCATCAGGGTCTGCGGATATGTCTTGGGGCCTTCAGGACGTCTCCAGTTCCTAGTCTGTATGCCGAGGCAGGGGAGCCTTCTCTCAAGCTCCGCCGCATCCGCCTCATGCTCAGCTACGTTCTGAAACTGAAGGCCCATCCAGACAATCCTGCCTATGATTGTGTTTTTAAACCATCGTTTGCAGAGATTTACGATACCCATCTGGGAGCTGTCCGTCCACTTTCTTTCCGTGTCCGACCTCATCTGCAGGCGGCCGGATTGGACCTGGACAGAGTTTCGGAATCCCTGCAACACATCACTCCACCTTGGCTCTTACCAGTTCCTGACATCTTGCTGGACTTGACTGCCCACAAGAAAGACTCTACTCCACCAGCCATATACCAACAGAGCCTCAATGAACTGCTTTCAATTTTTCCTGGCTATTGTCGCATCTATACCGATGGGTCAAAGTCTGAGGATGGGAGAGTGGCTGCGGCCGCAGTATCCTCTCGCCATCCTAGACGCCCATTTAAGCACCGCCTCCCAGACCACTCATCTGTATTTAGTGCGGAACTGCAGGCGGTTCTGCTGGCACTCAAGCATGCTTATCGATCTAGAGAAAGGAACTTCCTGATTCTGTCTGACTCTCTTTCTGCCCTGCAGGCCCTTCAGGGCACGGGAAATGACCACCCACTGCTGGTGCAGATCAGAGAGCTCCACGCGGACTTGATGAAGGAATATTATGATATCATTTTTATTTGGGTGCCAGGGCATGTGGGCATCGAAGGCAACAGGATCGCAGATTCTGCTGCCAACGATGCCCGCAATGACCCTGTCCCTGACACACAGACTGTTTATAGTGATTTTAGACATGTGGCTAGTGCGTACATAGCCCGTGAGTGGCAGTCCGAGTGGGACAAAGAGGAAGCTAACAAGCTGCATGAAGCCCTTCCTAAGTTGTCCGACGGTCTACCTTATCGCTGCGGCAGCCGCCGTGAGGAGACTGTCCTGGCTCGGCTCCACATCGGCCACACGTATGTTACGCACTCTTATTTACTTAAACAGGAGGAGCGTCCATGGTGTTATGCCTGCGACGAGCAGTACTCTGTTCAACACTTTTTGTTGTCTTGTGCTGATCTAATCGACACAAGGTATAAACATTTCACAGCGGACTCCTTGAAGGTTTTGTTCCGGGATGTGCCCCCGGACAAGATCTTCAGTTTTCTGAGAGAGTGCCATATTTTTAATAAGATTTGAGCGTTTATAGATTATGATGTTTTTATTATTTTGACCTTTTTGAGAGTCTT
Source organism: Semisulcospira habei (assembly GCA_036245525.1). Taxonomy (NCBI): domain Eukaryota; kingdom Metazoa; phylum Mollusca; class Gastropoda; family Semisulcospiridae; genus Semisulcospira; species Semisulcospira habei. The sequence goes on along the minus strand of BTPG01000008.1, from coordinate 58,246,329 downwards.
CCGACGTTTTCTTTAAAGACCTGTGCGACATTTTAGCCTGACATATTTTTAAGGTATATTTACATCATGTCTTAAGACCTTTCTTTTAGTCTGGCTGACCAGATTTTTACCCTTCCCGCCGTGAGATGGCCTTAGTTGCCTGCTCGGCGTTAAACCCAAATAACTAACTAACCGGAGGGTACGCTCACCCTCTTTCTGCCTTTGAACCCAGGCAGAACTGACATAACAGTCCAGATGATATCTTCCTGGCTATGCTGGGTCATACGGTCCGCCTACCAGGACCTCTTCCTGGAGGGAGCGAAGAGGCTTAAGATATGCGCACACAAGGTACGAGCCATGGCCACGAGCGTCGCATTCGACCGAAACTGCGCTGTCAAAGACACCGTGGCTGCAGTGGGCTGGCGGGCAGAATCGACCTTCGCCCGCTTTTACCTCCGGGATTTGGCAGGCCAGCGAGACAACCTCGCACTGGTGGGGGACATCACGGTGGCGCCGTAGGTACGCACTTAGCTAAAATTGTCGGGAGATTGCGGCAGGGAGGATGGCTCTGACTGTAGGTTTGGTTAAGGGTGTTTTAGGCGCGGCACCCTCCTCCTTCTAACAATTCTTCCACAAAGTAATGTCATCGGTAATGTTTTTGAGGAAACAAATTAATTTTTCTCTGAAATCTATTTTTTCGAAAAATACTTACTGATGACATTACTCGGAGGACCCTCCCTCCTGCCCCGCTTGCCGCTGGTGAGCTAAGTATTCTGACTGGTTGGCCCACCACGTGACTCGGAACCGGATGGGCAGGGATGGGAGGCTACTCTCGGCTCCACTTGGGGTTCCCCGAGAGTCTCCCAGGTTGTGTAGGAACACAACGGGTTCTTAGGCTAAAATTGAGTAAGTAGACACTTTCACAAAGTAATGTCATCGGTAAGTATTTTTAAAAAAAATACATTTAGAGAAAATTAAATTTTTCAGAGTTTGTTAAAGATACATGCTTCAGATTTGCTCCAAATGAGACAATTTGAATGACTACTCTCAAAGGACAGTTTTAGAGTCTTCTAAAAGGTCAAGGTCACAGAAGATCAGCAGAGTTGCTGTGGCCACACAGGGCAGTTAGGTTACACCCCCTTTTCACACGCTGTTCTCTATTAGCCTCTTGCAACACAAAGCTATGAATGAAGATCCTTTCTCCCAAATCAAAAAATCCATGTGGAGCATATCACAGGAGAAACATTTTCAGCAATTCTTAAACAAATTGTCTGTTAGCGTTTTCCGTAACACTCTAATGCACTAAGTACCCCATGACAAAACTGTCATCTGCAAGCCTGCATACAACCGTGCAAATGCCCCAATAAGGCTCCCATGAACACACTAGGTCAACTAAAATTACCCAGATTTTGCTCTTTTTCACACCATTTGTTGCTCAAAATGCCAAAAAGACAAAAAATTGAAGTTTTACACCCCAAAACAATTGCAAAAATGGAGGATTTTTTAAAAACTATTTCTTGCAGAAAAGTTACTACATGCACCGGAAGCAATTACCCCGTGTGGCCTGTGGACATAATTCACAGGACTTTGCAGTTGTTGTTATTTTTACACACATATCGTTTAAAGCAGATCTTGTCAAGAAAAATCTTGTTCAGGCATTTGATTAAGTACTGGTGGCTGCACATACAAAGAGTTTAATAGTAATGCAGCATTTGCTAGAGAAAAACGTTTTTAATGTTGACTTTAAATATATAAATAAAGATGTTTTTTCTTTCAGCTGATCAAAGGTGAAACAATTGGGGCGCTGGCTATGAGTGAACCAAACAGTGGGTCTGACGTGGTGTCTATGCGTCTCAAAGCAGAAAAGAAAGGTGACGTGTCTCATGTGTCTGCTTTGTCGAACACATTTTGCCCCAGGACCGAAACCCCCAAATTTGGAAGTTGCCTTCTGAATGAATGTATTACAATGCTATAGACATGATAGTTCAAGGGTGGTGCCAGAATAGCTCAATCCATGTCTTGCTGTGATGTGTCGGGGCTGAATGAGTTAAGGCAGTCTGCTGCATGGTGGGTGATTGCTAAACTTTGCCGTTACAGTGGGTTATCAGAGTGTTTCCTTGCCTTTCTACCCTGACTTTCACAGTCCACATGGCACATGTGACAGAGGTTTTGTACTGCCCCTTGTTCTGCATCAAGAGGGATGCAGAAAAGTCTTTAATTTTATGACAATCAAACTTTAAACATTAAGATACAATACAATACAATATAAAATAATAATAATTACAGTATAATAATTATAACTCTAAGTGTGCACTCACAACTCACGCACGCATGCGCATGCTTAGACAATGGCTCGCGTACCACAAAAAGTGAAATACATTACGACAGTCGACTTGGGGTGGGGAGTGTGGTGATATAGTGCTAGAACTGTTGAAAGAGGTGAGTTTTGAGGGCGGACTGGAAGGAGGAGAGAGAGTGTTTCTGACAGAGAGAGAGTGGGAGAGTGTTCCAGGCGGATGGACCGTATACAGAGAAGGAGCGGGGGCCGAAAGTGCTGAGTTTGGTGCAGGGGATGTGGAGGCGGAGCAGACGGAGCGGGGAGGAGTGTAGGGGTGAAGTAAGTTGGAGAGATAGGCAGGAGCACTGTTGTTCAGGGATTTGTAGCTGAGAGACAGAATCTTGTATTGGATGCGTTGGGGGATGGGAAGCCAGTGAAGGAGTTTGAGCAGGGGAGTGATGTGGTCGGATTTTTTCTTTCTGAGGATGAGGCGGGCAGCATTGTTCTGTACACGCTGGAGGGTGAAAGTGGTAGAGTGAGGGAGGCCGGAAAGGAGAGAGTTGCAGTAGTTGATGCGAGATCGGATGAGAGAGACAGCAAGTTTGGTGGCAGCTTCGGTAGTGAGGTATTTTCTGATCTGACTGATGCGGCGGAGGTGGAAATAGCATGCCTGTGCCATGGCAGAGACAAAGCTGGTCATGGAAAGAGAGGAATCGAGGATAACGCCGAGGTTTTTGGCCGAGTCAGAGAGGGAGATGGGGGTGCTGTCGAGTTGAAGGTGGAGAGAGGAAGGTAGCTGGGAAAGTTTCTGGCGAGTGCCTACCAGCATGGCTTCCGTTTTGTCGTCGTTCAGTTTAAGCTTGTTTGCTATCATCCAGTTTTTCACGTCTTCGTAGTAGTCAGCTGTGCGAGTCAGTAGTGACAAAGTGTTGTCGAGTTTGTCTTTGTCTAGTAGTTGTGAGTCGTCGGCGTAGAGGTGGTGGTTTATGTGGTGAGGCTGGATGATGTTGGACAGGGGAGAGGTGTAGAGCGTGAAAAGGACCGGGCCCAGGACGGACCCCTGTGGAACTCCGCAGGAGAGCGTGACTGGGTTGGAGGAGACGCCGTCGATGGTGACGGACTGCTGTCTGTCGGAGAGGTAGGAGAAAAACCAGGAGTGAGCAGAGTCAGTGATTCCAAAGGAGTGGTGAAGGCGGTGGAGGAGGATAGAGTGGTCTATAGTGTCGAAGGCGGCAGAGAGGTCGAGTAGCATAAGAAGGGAGATGTTGCCCGAGTCGGTGGAGAGAAGCAGGTCATTTAGGATATGTAGAAGGGCTGTTTCAGTGCTGTGATGTTTGCGATAGGCGGACTGGAAGGGACTGAGGGGGTTGTTGTCGGTGAGGTGGAGGTTGAGCTGGTTGAGAACAACCTTCTCAAGAAGCTTGGACAGGAAAGAGAGATTGGAGACTGGGCGATAGTTTTTGAGTTCGTTTGGGTCGAGGTTGTGATTTTTGAGGAGAGGACGGACGATGGCGGACTTGAAGATAACGGGGACGGAGCCGTTCTCTAGAGATGTGTTGATGATGTCGGTAATGAAGGGCAGAAGTTTTGGAAGGACGTCACGGTAGAGAGAAGCTGGGAGGGGATCTAGTTCGCAGGTTTTGAAATGCATGGACTTTATGGTCTTGAGGACTTCATCCTGAGAGACGGGGCGGAAGGACGAGAGGGGGTGCCGGAAAAGGGGGGGTCGGGAGGGCAAGGCGGAGAAGACAGAGTGTCGAGTGTGTTGCGCAGAGTTTGGATTTTGTCAGAAAAATAGGTGGACGGGAGTTCTTCTTTGTTGTGTGTGTTGGGGAGAGGAGAGTCTTTAGAAGTGCCTAGGGGTGTGTTTGTTTATGGTGGCGTAGAGGGTTTTGGAAGAAGTGGATTCCAGGATTTTGTTTTGAAGATGTTTACGTTTGGAGTCGGAGATCATTCTGCAGACTTTTGATCTAATTGTTTGGAAGATCTGTCTGTGAACGGTGAGGCCGGATGAGCGCCAGCGGCATTCCTCTTTTCGGTGCTCGCGCTTGGCCTCAGCTATGTCATCAGTGAGCCAGGGGGAGGGGGGTCGGTTGGGTATGGAGCAGGTGGTGACAGGGGCATGGGTGTCTAGAAGTTTTCGAAGGGAGGAGTCGAAATAAGATGCAAGATCGGGAGAGGAGGCGGGGTCCAAGAGAAGGTCGACAGCTTCGTCGAAGAAGCTCTCTCGGTTGACAGATTTTAGTTTGCGACGAGAGACGAGGAGCTTGTTTTTTTTTTGGGGGGAGGTAGGTTGAGGGAGACGAGAATAGCGAGGTGGTCAGAGGGAAGTACAGAGGTGGTGTCAGAGTCGAGAAAGAGTTGATCGGAGGTGCGGGTGATGATCCAGTCGAGGGTGTGGCCGAGTCGGTGGGTGGGTTTGGTGATGTGTTGTGTAAGATTGTGGTTTGAAAGTGATGTGTGAAGGAGTTTTGTGTCAGGGTGGTCGGGTTTGTCGAAATGGAAGTTAAAGTTGCCAAGAAGGATGTGTTTTCTGGGTTGTGTGGTGTATAGTCGAGGAGGAGGTCAAACTCGGTGAGGAACATGGAGTTTGTGAGTTTGTTTTGAGAGCTTGGAGGTGGGCGATAGATACATGAGAAGATGAGGGACTGGCCAGGGAGTGTTGTTACGGCCTTGATGGATTCAAAGGAGGGATGAGCAAAAGAGAGGGACTGAGAGAAGGAGAGGTGAGCGGAAAGACAGTCCCTGTAGATGATGGCAATGCCGCCCCCTCTGGAAGCACGCGGGAAGGAGGCCAGGCGGTAGCCACTCGGAGTGACGCTGGCGATGATGGGTTCATTGCCAGCTGAGCGGAGCCACGTTTCGGTGGTCATGACAACATCAAGATCATTGTCTAGAATGAAATCTGAAATCACGTCGGCTTTGCCATATTTGCAGATAGACTGTGCATTGAACAGACACAGTTTTAGGTTGGATGAGGCAGAAGAGGAAGAAGGATAAGAAACGGACGAAGAAGAGGACGAAGGAGGAGGAGGGGGGGGGGGGGAGGGGGGAAAGAGGAGGGAAGGGGGAAGGGAGGATGGAGGGGGGAAAGAGGAGGGAAGGGGGAGGAGGAAAAGACGGGGAAGGAGAACCGGGCATGAAAGAGGATGCGCGAGGAGGGTGGGGGGAGGGAAAAGGGGAGGAAGGAGAATAGGAAAAGATGAGGGAGGGGGAGGTTGAAGTGGAGGGGAAAGGGGGGTGGGGAGGGGATGAGGAGGAGAAGGGGGTGAGGAGGGGAGGAGGGTGGGGGAAGAGGCAGCCGAGAGCGGGAGCGGTAGATGAGGAAGAGAGGAGAAGAAATGGGAGAAGAAGGAAGGGATGGAGAGAAGACTAGGAGGCGTGGGGAGGCGGAAGGGCATAGGAAAGGGGAAAGAAGTGTGTGGTTGTGTGTGTGGTGGCGAGTCGTGCCTCCTGCCGATTCCACCCCTGCGGCCTCTCGTTAACAATCGGATGCCGCATAAGGCGTCTGCAACACTGTCGTAGGCACCGGCCGCGCAGTAGGTGGCGTGGCGACGTAAAGATAGCAGTTCTTGGCGTGTGTATCTGATGAGCATGATTGTTTGTGAGGACAAGAAAGAGAAAGGTGGGACGAGGGTGCAGTAGGGTGTGGGTAAGAGTGTGTTTGTGCGCGCACGTGTGTGTGTGTATATGTGTGTGTGTGTGTGTGTGTGTGCGTGTGTGTGTGTATGTGCGGTGTGTGTGTGAGCGGTGTGGTAGGGGAGCGACCTGAAATACGCAAGGGAGATCAAGTACAGTAGGTGTGTATGTGAGTGTGGTAGGGTTGCGACGTTGGTAATACGCCCAACCAACACTGAAAGGGCAGAAAGGATACAGGGGAAAAATTTACAAGCGGACAATGCCGGTCGGTCAGCGGCGAGATTGAAAGTGGGGAGGGCGAGATGTCGACGGGAGATGACAAATTTGAGGCAGCACACGTAAAACCTATAGGACGGTAGGAACACGAACAACAACCAAGCAACAGATGCGATCGCGGGTAGCGAACAGACTCACACAGTAAACACTTCACACACTAGCGCGCAACACATAAAACAGGGCAGCGAAAGGCCCGGCGAGCGGGGGAGGCAAAATGGCGATGTAAACAAAGTACAAACGACAGACACTATTCAATATGATACCACTCGAGCAGCAAGCAGATCCGATGAAAAACAAGCATACAATCCTCATCAGCGCACTCTTATGCGATACTCAGCAGACTTTCAGCACACATAAACACAGTACATCCAACGAAAAAGCACTAAAACACTGGGAGCACAGAACACGTGGTCGGTCGCCCAAACAAGATGGCGCCCAATACAATACAATAATACTTTATTAATCCCTCATGGGGAAATTCACTGTCTGCCCATACAACACATGGCATCATCATTCACTCATAGAAATAATTAAATAACCCATAACTCTCAAAGAAATGAACTGTAACAGACGTATTGTTACCTTTGTAACACTCTTGGCATAAAAAAAAAATCATAGAAATATCAGTCGAATGGAGGCTCCTGGTGTTTCTAAATGAGAGTAGATGTTGTTTACAACATGCAAAATGGCATCATCAACACCTCTTTTGCCTTCTGTAAGCAAACTGAAAGGGGTTCATAAAATCTGAAACCTGTGTTTGAAAATGTGAATGAACAGCCCTCTCAAAAACCTTTATGACACATGAGGTAAGAGCAACTGGTCTTAAATCATTCATCACAGATAGTTTGCTTTTTTGGCATGGGTACAATACAAGAGGTCTTCCACGAACAGGGAATGACACACTGGGTAAGTGACATGTTAAAAATATAGCAAAGAATTTGGTACAGTTGTCCAGCGCATAATTTTAACACATTTGATCTAACACCATCTGGCCCAGATGCTTTGTTTGGGTTGGTATGTTTAAGTACGCTAAGCACCTCCTCCTCAGTCACCACAATCACTTCACTTTGCATGTGTTTAGGTCCACTAACTAGCATTTTCTTGACCTGTTCCCTCTCATGCTTAAAATCATGACAATCAAATCTTGCATAGAACTGATTTAAGTTGAACAAACTCGGTAGATATTCTGCCACAAATCTATACCAACCTTGTCCTCCGATCAAAACTGATAGTTTAGTATCAAGGCTTTTTGCACAGTGAAGCATCATTCATAGCAGACGTCAAGTTATAGGGTTTTAGATGTGGCCGGAAATACGCCCCATGCTCATTTTTGGCTCATGTGCAAAGCAAAAGTGAGTCTATGTTTTGGGCCACTGGTCGTCCGTTCATCATCTGTCGTCTGTCGTCCGTCCGCCATTATCCGGGGTAAACTTTAACATTGGCATTCTTGAAACTTGGCCCAAGGATACTTTGTGGTAAGGCCTTTCTAAGCATACCAATTTGAGTGACCTCTCACAAAGGTCAAGGCCACAGGGGGTCAGGAAATAGGTAAAAAAATAGCTATATTTTAACATAATTTATTTTTTCAGAAATGCTATTCACAACTTCAAACCCAAACTTGGTACAAAGATACCTGATGGTAAGACCTTTCTATACATACTAATTTGGTTGATCCCACGGAAAGGTCAAGGATCACAAGAGCTCAGGAAATAGGTCCAAAATAGCCATATTTTGACAAAAGATGTTTTTTCTCAAATACTATTCACAACTTCAAACCCAAACTTAGTACAGAGATACCTGATGGTAAGACCTATTTATGCATACTAATTTGGATGACCCCTCAGAAAGGTCAAGGGTCACAAGGGCTTAGGAAATAGGTCTGAAATAGCCATATTTTAACAAAAGATGTTTTTTCTCAAATACTATTAATAGTATATAACTCTTCTATAGCGCAATATCCCCACAAAGAAAGGCTCAGAGCGCTTTTCATCTAGATAATCTAACTAATTGAAACTTTAACTATTCACAACTTTAAACGCAAACTTGCTACAGAGATACCTGATGGGAAGACCTTTCTATGCACACTAATTTGGTTGTTCCCTCGGAAAGGTCAAGGGTCACGAGAGCTCAGGAAATAGGTCTAAAATAGCCATATTTTGACAAAAGATGTTTTTTTCTCAAATACTATATATAATAATAATAATAATAATAACGTTATTATATAGGCGCTTTTTCTCAATTTGGGTGAATCGACTCAAAGTGCGCGAACTGAAACCCAACACGCACACTCACGTAACAGATACGTATTTACGCCATTTAAGACAAACACAGTACAAGACAGATGAATGGCAAGTTCTGCTACTGAAGTTACAGAGATTTATTCACAACTTAAAACCAAATTTGGTATAGAGATACCTGATGGTAAGACCTATGTATGCATACTAATTTGGATGACCCCTTGGAAAGGTCATGGGTTACAAGAGGCTGGCAAATGTGTGTAAAATGCTGATTTTTTTTATAAAATTGTAGGTATTTCCAAAATTTAGAAAATTTTCAACCAAATTTGGTACTAAGATAGCTGATGATAAGACCTTTCAATGCATACTAATTTAGGCGACTCATCACAAAGGTCATGGGTCACGGGGGGTTAACATGTGTGAAAAGTACTTACATTTTCAGAAAACGTGGATTTTGCTGCTGCGGAAGCCAGCCCTTGTCACAAAGGTCACACATGTAAATCGGTCATACACGTGAGCCATAATGATTTTGCCCTTCTTGTTCATTAGTTTAAATAAATTAGCATATCCAATGAAATTAAAACAAGAGTGTGTCTTACTGTCAGCATGAACTTGTGACCTGCACACAGCAGTCGCTTTAGGTACGTATTTTCCCCAACCTGAAAAGGTCTACTTTAATGGAGTCTGGTTTAAACACTGCTCAGTTGTCAGTATCTTTTCGAGTAATTCACTTCGACTTTAGAGCAACTCGGCAGAAAACAATGGATGCACTGCAGTTCATAGTGGCCTCTTTCAGGGCACTCTACTAAAGGGTTTAACGTTCAACTCAAGATGTTGAGAAAGAGGTTCGGGATACTTCCGGCCACAGCTAGAATTTCGCGGGTGTGCATTGTTTCCTCCCTTGTATTCTGACTTGAGCTATGTACATGGTGGCCACGTGCACGTGATGCCGCAGTGAATTTGCATTACTCGTCAGGCCCATATGCTTCTGGTGTAGCATGTGGGAGCTTAATGGGTTAAGAATGTTTATAAAAAAGGTGTTCTGAACTACTTCTTCCCCCTTGTGCACACAGCCTCCACTACTGTGAACTGAACTGATGACTGCGTACACAATGGGATAATTATTTTCTTTTCCTCATTTGTGGAGGTTATATTGACTCATGCTCATGACGCGTGTTTCAGGCATGGGAATTGTCCGCCTAAAGGCAAATTTCCGCTGAAATGATATTGCTCAGCCGACCCCCCCAAAAAAATTGTCCGCCGAAAAAAAATTGGGGTGCAAAAAGTAACTGAGCACCGGTCATTATACACTTTGAGGCATTCGTTCAAGTGATATGCCGCCCTCTAGAGTTACGCGTCACCTATTGTGGCTGTAACGCAGCCGTTACTTTACCGTGAAAGCGGGCAATACAACACTGAACGCACTCTTTTCATGCTCGCTTCCCGTCTTGCGTGTGGGGAAAATGGCGGTATTGCACAGATTTTAATCTAGATTTTAAAATTTCCTGGGGGGCATGCCCCCGACCCCCATAGTTTCAGACTTTTTTCACTTTTCTAATTCCCATGCCTGATGTTTGTTTAGAAGCTAAGTTTATGATTTTGTTTTAACTGTCTTGTCACTTTTTCAGGTGATTACTATGTACTGAATGGCAGCAAGTTTTGGATCACCAATGGCCCTGATGCTGATGTTCTTGTAGTCTATGCAAAAACTGACTTCAAAACTGACAAACCACAGCATGGTATAACTGCCTTCATCATTGAAAAGGTGTGATTTTCTGTTTCTTATAATGTGCCGGATGAGAATGATAAAGTCTATAGAATTATGCACACTTTTTGTACTACTACTATTGCTGCTATTGCTACTACTACTACTGCTACCCCTACTACTACTAGTTGGTTTTAGAGCACAGTGTCGCCCGACTGTTTTCTTTAACAATAGAGTTTATTTTCTGCTATTGGAGAAGGTAATTAATTAATTTAGACTTCCTAGATTAATATGCGTGTGTTTTGTGTGTGTGTGGGAGATGAGCGTTGGTGTATGAGTGGGTACGTATAGTTTGTGAGATTAGTTGTTTAGTTTTAAAGTTTTTTTCAGTGTGTGTAGGTTTGTGTGATAGAGTATTAATTATTTCTTATTGTTGACTGTGATGTTTGTAATTGTAATGACACCAACACACATTCCTATGCCTTATGTTTCTAAGGCAAAATGGCAATAAACGGTATCTTATCTTAGGTAGATTGATTATATTGGAGATCATTAATGTTTTGACTTTAGTCTGTGAGGTAATTTGACAGATGTAATTGCTTGAAATATTATGTTTCAGGGCATGGAAGGGTTCCGGCCAGGACTGAAGCTTGATAAGCTAGGAATGCGTGGATCTAACACGTCAGAACTCATCTTTGAAGACTGCAAAGTCCCAGGTGGGTAAACACTATTAATGGTGTAACCACCTTGTGCATTCAACCCCCAGTAGTGTGTATAGTACTGGTGGCTGCATGCAGAAGAGGGGTAATTTCATATGTTGTGCAAAACTTAAGTCTTCTTGAGGCTTATTTAGGTGGTAATGATTCCATACAAATCTTGATACATTATTTGATGAAAGAAATTTGACCATTTAAGTTCAAGGGTAGTGCCAGAATAGCTTGGCGTCCATAGGCACCAAGCTATTCTGGCACCACCCTTGAACTTAAATGGTCGATCTATCTCCTAATCTGCAATGTAGCCTTCACAGGACAGTACACAAATTTGAAAAATTTCACCCTCAGTATGTATCGGCTTAACCCCGTTGTGCATGCAGCCAACAGTATTGTAAACAGTACCAGTAGCTGCATGCACAAGGGGGTTAAATTTTGTTCAGACTTCTTATACAGTTTTTATAATGACATGATGATGATGATAGAATTTTATTGCCATATGTAATAATACATTAGGAAATCGTTCATGTATCTTAGCTGTGTCTTGTGGTTGAAGTCATAGGCTAAAAAGGAACAGCTATCAAAAGAAATGGAGCCATCTTCTAGAAGAACTGTTCTGTTAACCCCCTTGTACATGCAACCATGGGTGATGTTTGCATTGGGGTTAATCATACTTGTCTGCTGATATGGGATTTTTCTATAGTCAAAATAATGAGACATTTAGAATGGATGTCATGTACATGGGTGTCGGTCTTCAGTCCTGGAGACTGGTTCACCTTTTTCAAAATTCCAGAAAGCTGAATTTTACCTTTTTAGTTCAGCCAGAACAGCCCTTCAGCCAGCCTGAAGGGCCACAAGAGACATTAGTTGTAATGAACCCCTCATGTGAATTCTCATGAGAATTTGTCTTTTGCTGGCCATGGATTAGGGGACTGTGGACCGTTTTCAGTCATTTCAGGTTTTTGCACTGCCACCCATGTATGTAATAAATTAATGATTGTGCGTGCCTGTTTTGCGTTTCAAAGTGGAGAATGTTCAGGGAGAGGAAAATAAGGGTGTCTATGGGCTGATGAGTGGGCTAGACATGACATTGAGAGATTGTTTGTAGGCGGTGGACTTTGTCTGCCTGTCTGTTTCATGTGTACTCTTTTATTATCCTGAAACAAGTCTTAGAGGTCACCTTAGGCGTTGAAACTTAAACCCATTCAGCCCTGACACACTACAACAGGGGACAGATTGACAATTGGTCAACTGTGGTGGTGCATGGGTAGCACCATATTAGCCTGGCACCCATGTTTGCTCAAGGATGGTGTCAGATTGACTTGGCACCTCTATGTCACTAGGTGCCAACCTATTCCGGCACAATTCTTGAACTATCATAATTGATCTGTCTCCTGAACTGTAACGTCACCGCAGGATGATTTGGAAGGTGTGATATTACTGGCAGGCTAGAGCATGCCACCAAGTTCAAACCATTGATGTTTCAGCATAAATGTTGTTGTATTGTGAACTGGTCACTTTTGTATGACCTGCACAGTGGCCCATGACACAAGTTGGCAGGCATTCTGACTTATTTTGCCAAATTTTGATGTGACATGACAAAACAATTATTGAATGAAAAATATGTATGTTCTCAGAATGTTACAATAATTTATTTATACCTCCCACCTCACATTAGGAAGGAATGAGCTCTTATACAGTGAAACTTTTTACCTATTAAAGATTTTTGTGCATCTGGCCGCTACTAGCATATATTCAAAGAAATATTCAAGCCTGTAAAGGGCAAGGCGATTGACCCATTAGGTCTTATTTTGTCTCTGTGTGCACATAGACTAAGTTTATCAAATCTAACCTCTTATGCATGCAGCACATTGTTTTGTGAACACAATCAGTGGCTGCATACACAAGGGAGTTAATCGTATACCCATGAATTTTATTGTGAACAGCAGAAAATATTCTTGGAGAAAAAAACAAAGGCATTTACATGCTGATGTCAGGACTAGATGTTGAGAGAGGGCTTGGTGCATCAGGCTGTATTGGGTGAGCATGCCCACAAGAAATTGGTTTTTGTGTTTCTGCTTTTGCAGCATCAGTATCAGATACACCACTCTTGCTTCTATGCAAAAGTTTCTTTATTTTTTTTAAAACAAAATTGTACCCTTTGTGTACTTTTAAAGTATTTCACTTTTAGGGTTCTTTCTCCTTTGTGAAAGTGTAAGCCTTACCCTTCCCTAGAGAAAGGATAACATCAACCAAGCAGTAAGTGAAGTCATGACATTTTCCATACAAGTCTGTACATTGCCACATTTGCTTTTCCTTAAAATGGGAAATCCACATTTAAATCATTTGAGATGTGCCACATTTGGACACATAGCAATTTGCAATGTATAGTGTGCAGCACCTCACACATGTAATAGGCATATATATGGTAAAAGGAAATGTAAGAAATGTTAAATTAGCTCACTCCTTCCCTGTTACTGTAAGCACTGACATGATCACCATTTGCAGTCAAACATCTTTTCACACCTTTGGTACCTTGAAAGTTAAATGTGTTTAGTTGATCGACTTTTAAACCCCTTACATATTCAGCCACTGGTACAGTTGCACACGGGGCTTAACCCTTTCCCTGCTAGTGGACGCAGATTGTGTTTTTGAAATCTGTGTTCATTTAATGCTGGAGAGCTCCTATCGTCCAAAACATGGATACAAATTGGTATCAGCAAGAGGCATGGATCCTCATGAGCCCCCTCATCTGCATGGGCTCATGAGGATCTATGCTGCAAGCAGTTGGATGGTGTTCACATTTTTCCAGCATTGAAGGGGTGAAGGTAAAGTTGGTCTCTTTATTTTCTCAAAATCTTTACCGATGGCATTACTAATAGGAATGGTTCACTTAGCATACCAATTTTAGCCCAAAAACTCGTTGTGTACATCACAACCGAGGAGGCGACTCTAGGGAGTCCTTACCAAGATACCCTGAGTAGCCTCCCCTGCCTCCCTATCCAGTGGCGTGCTCACCGTTTCCCGCCAGTCTCTTCACTTAGCTACACCTAACCGGTCGTGTCCACCTTGCATTCTCCGACTGTGTATGGTGGGATTACCTTTTGTGAACTCGACTTACGTTGGATTTACGTTGGATGTGTGTTACTACCTGTGTGGTATTGGGTCCTTGGATTACCTTTGGTTTCTGAGGATTTACTTGGTGGTTTGGTCTCTGTGGATTACTGGATCTCGGGACATGACAAGATAAAGCTTCGGTTACTGCCTCAGCCGGCAATTTACCGGGCGGCGGCATTGACCGGAGACTATGTATGCGACCGATCGGGATCTCGGACCCTCGCAAGGAGGCTCCACGCACTCGCGCCGGCATTTGTCTGTCTTATGTTACAGTACCCAAATGAAGACCTGCATCAGGTGTGGTGCTCCAGTGGCCTATCGATGCGCACCATGTCGGCCAACCCTGCTCGGGCTGCGCCTCCAGTCGGACATGTATCTTATGCACGACGTGGGAAGGGGAACGATGGTCGCAGCTTTGGGCGTTTTACCGGACGGAGAGACCGGTACACAACCCCACAGCTACCGCAGCCTTGGAAGTATCGCAGAGGAGGGCCACCTCAGACATCGTGAGCTTGTCGGCGCAAAAGGGACCTGCTGCCCCCACTGGTGCCTCAGACAGAGCTGCTCCGCCTAAAGCGGTATAAAGAGCCTTAAAGCAGCCGACGGGAAAATGTTGGGCCTCTCACACGCCCACCAGGAAACAGAGAGCCTGGGCAGCAGAAGCGGGGGACCACCCCTCTGAGACGACAGTGCCCTCCTGCCATAGGGCGGACCAGCGCCTGGACAGGCCACACCCAGGGTGCACCTCTCAGAGTGGGACAGGAAATTAAGTCGCCGACTGAATAGGCCATGAACACAGACTTCGGGGGCCTGAGACTGAGAATGGAGTCACAGGCAAGATAAGGTTCTCAGTCAGCGCAAAACAACCCGAGTCCGAAACCCACCACGGAGAGGAAGGAAGCTTGGTCTGTCATTACAGCCGACGAGACGTGTTTCCTCGTCGAGGTCGGCCCCCGGAGCACCACCCCCCGACTGGACAGGCCTCGAGCACAGACTTCGGGGTCCCGAGACAGAGAGTGGAGCCACAGATGGGACGAGGTTCTCAGTCAGGGCAGATCCACCGAGACCAAAGCCCGCCACAGAGAGGAAGCAAGCTCGAGCAGTATTACAGCCGACGAGATGTGGTTCCTTGTCGAGTGCGGACCCCGGAGCAAACCCCCCCCCCCCCCCCTCCTAGGAGCGGTGAGAGGGACATCCAGCGGCCTCATAACCCGTGACACACAGGGACGAAGTCTACACGTTCGGAAGAGCGGCTGCAGCAGAAGGGGACAGGGCACTACAGATACCCCATGCCAGGAAACGTCTCCATTTCCCGCTCCTCCTCACCAAAATGGCGGACAGGCTTGGGCACGATGCAGCGGCGGATCTCTTCGTGACACCAGACCTCAGAGGCATCTCCAGGAGCAGCCGATCTTATGGCCGGACCTTCAGGGACTGATCTTCCTCGAGGACGTGGCGGCCTCGACGTCGGCGTCGGGACCTCTCGGAGAGCAGCCGCAGGACGGAATCAGCCTCCCTTCGGCACCGGCCCAGCCCTTGCCAGCTGTCCGCAACGGTTCATGGGAACACTCCCCCCCTGGTGGCTACTCTTCGGTCGACGCACAGATGTCCAGCACCTCCCTCCGTCTCTGCCCCTGAGAGGAAAGCCTCGGTGATCGTCGACGCACTGCGGCAGCCATGCACTTCAAGTCGCTCCCTCAACCGGCAGGCTTATGGGATCTAGCAGAGGCGCTCTTGGCGCACCAGCGACAAGACGGCTTCGGAGACCAGGGCTTCTTCTCAGACTCCCGACGGCCAGCAGTGGTATGGAGGTCTCTCCCAGGCGTTCCGGTGCCCTTCTGGTGGTGGACAATGGGGCGTGGATGCAGGCAGAGGCACCCCGCAGCCAACGGACACTGAGGCGAGGTTTGGACAGGATAGCTACCTTGGTCCACTACTTCCTAGCGTGCTCGGGATTCCTCGAGAGGTCGATGCGGTCCATGGTCAAGTGTCTGGAGAACACCTGGGACCTCTTGGCTTCGGCCCCTCTGCACGGGATACACACGGGGCTAGTGGCGGCGAATAGGGCGGCGTACCACACCTCGGCCAACTCAATGGCGGCGGCCGCCATCGGTGACCAGATGCGACAGGACGTGCTGCTGGAACGATGTCTCTGTCCCAGCTACAGGGAAGACACAGCTGCACCAGGCTCCGAGTGGGGGCACTCTACTGTGGGACCGGCTTGGCAGACGGTAAAGGAGATTGCGCAGGTACTCCGGCCCGCCACTGCAGGATTCGTCTCCACCCGCTTCAGTCAGCTGCAGAGCCATGGTCGCGCCCTGTGGGTCAAAACCCCCTCCTCCCGTCCTCCCGTCCTCTCACCCTCCCCTTACCCATGCGCTCGCGCGCTTTTCCCGCACCATCCGCTGCCTGGTCCAGAGGCACCCGGAAGCGAGGGAGGGCGCGGCCGGGCACACTGACGTGAAGCCCTTCATCCTGCCGATTCCTGTCGGAGAACGTATGGAACAGCTATTTCAAGTCGACCCAGGGATTCTTCAACTGTTGCGGAGGGTCTGAGGATCTCCTTCCAGTTGCCCCTCCCTTGCGACACTCCCTCCTGTGGACGCGAGTACAGGGGGATCGGGACAAGGTGACAGCACTGCACAGCGTGGTGAGAGCCCTACTCCAGAAGGAGGCCACAGAGGTGGTCGCATGTCCCGACTCCTTGGCGTTCTACAGTCAGCTCTTCCTGGTCCCCAGACCCGGCGCCCAGTATCGACCGTTCGGCGCTAAACAAGTACCGTTCGGCCCCGACGCTTCAGAATGGAAACGGCCAGAGCACTGAGGGTGGCGTTACGGCCCCAGGATTTCGCCGTGAGCCTCGACCTAGCGGACGCATATCGTCTTGTACCCTTCCATCTGGCGTCGCGGCATTAACTGCGCTTCGCCTTCCGTGGGGTGCTGTGTCAGTTCGGACCCTACCTTGGACTTTGCCTCAGCCAGTTGGTCTTCACCGGGATTATCAATGGAGTTGTCTCAGGGTTCCGACAAGCGGTCTCCAGCCCAACTTCCAACTACCCAGACAACCAGAACCAGATTGCGAAAGCATTGAAGGACACAGATTCCTGGCTGACTCTGCTCCGCCGACGTGGATTCCTGGTCGATGGAGGCAAATCCGACGGGGGAATGTCACGCAGGTTACCCACCTAGGCATGGAGTTCCTGACTGACATCAACCGGGTACAACGCCCCGGAGGCCGGATACCGAAGATGGCAGAGGCGGCACTCCGAGTATCTTGCGCGGAAGCTCTCCCAGCCAGGCTCTGGCCCCAGCTGTCAGGCCTACTAGCACTGCAGCGGATCCTCTACCCCTATGCAGATTCTACTCTCGGCTGATACAGCTGTATTCGCTTCGGCACAGCCGCCCCTCCTTGGTCACGTCTCACCTCCAGTGGTGGATGGATAGTCCCATGTAGCATCAGGGGTACCACTCTTCTCCCCACCGCCACAGCTCTCCATCTGCACGGACGCAAGCCTCTCAGGCTGGGGAGCGCACTGGTGGCCGGAGTTGCCACAGCCTCAGGCAGCTGGATGGGGGAACACGCAGACAGACATATCAACTGGCTGGAGATGAAGGCGGTGTGGCTGGCTCTCGCCAGATGCAAGGAATGACTCTTGCAACAGGATATACTGGTGCTCTCCGACTACCCGATGGTTGTGGCCTACTTTCGGGACCAGGGGGGAACGCGCACACCCTCCCCTTGAATCCTGTGTACCAAGTGCAGGGATCGGGGCATCACTCTGCGGTTACGGCACATCCCAGGCCAGCTCAACGTACGCGTGGACTTCCTCTAGCGATGGGGCCAGCTGCTTCTCACAGAGTGATAACTGCACCCGGATTTCTTCCAGCTAGTCTACGCACGCTGTGAGACGCTGATAATCGACCTGTTCGCCACTAAGTGGAACAGGAAGCTGCGTCCTTTGCCTCCCCCATACTGGATCCACAAGCCTGGACTGTGGACGTGTTCTCCATCCTGTGAGACGGATTCCTTGGCCTATTTGCTGGACCAGAAGCTGGACAGCAGTCCTCCTGAGCCGCGCTACAAAACCTCCAGCTGGAAATTCCCCGCACCGCGTCGGATGCTCAAACAGCCCCGGCAGCGACTGTTCTTCCATGCACGAAACGACTGTGGCTGCACACTTGGAGATTATCAATATCGGCAGGCTTCGCGGGTGCAGCAGCGGAAGCGATCGCAGCGGCTCAGAGGATCTCTACCCTTAACGTATACGAGGGAAAGTGGCGAGTACTCCAGGCCTGACGGGCAGCGGAGCGACTCGCACCACAGAACCGGGCCCACATCACCATCTGAGGTTACCTAGCAATGGTGGCAGAAGCTTATCGACACCTGCCACGGCCGGGCCCAGGCACCTGCAAAGACCTCTCGGATCTGAGGGCGCAATTCGATCTGCAAACGGCCGGCTCCCGCTCGTTGATTCCTCGCAAGGACTTGCCCGGGGAACTCACCTGGTTCGACTCGGAACGGTTCGAGCCCCGACCACTTACGCAACTTGGAGACCTAACCAGGAAGACCTGCTTCCCGCTCGCCCTCGCTTCAGCTTCACGGGTTAGCAAGATACACGCCTTCACGGGGTGTCCCTCATGTCTCCAACTCAGGGCCAATGGCTCGGTGCAGCTCCTCACTGACCCTACGTTCTGGCCAAGAACCGCCTCCCAGCATCCGCGCCGCAAGGATTGACCATCTGTCCGCAGGGCTATGGACCAGTCCCGGGAGTCCTGTTGACCAGGACCCTGTCAGGGCGCTTAAAGGGTACCTGCGCAGAACTAAGCCACTAAGACAAGGGCGCTCACACCTATTCCTGCCCTTGGCTCCAGGCAGATGAGACATCTCGGCGAGACGATCCCTGTCTGGCTATGCTGGGTCATACGGTTGGCGTACAAAGAGCTCTCTCCAGACCAGGCCAGGACGATGCCCACCCGAGCACACGATGTCAAAACAGTGGCTGTGAGCATCGCCTTGACTGCAACTGCGCAGTGAGGGACATTGTGGCAGCCGTGGGTTGGCAGGCCGAGTCTACCTTCGCCCGCCTCTACCTGCGAGACCTATCCGGCCAGCGCGACTACCTGGCCCTAGTGGAGGACATCTCGGCGGCTGAGCACTCCCTCACAGGCGCCTTAGGTTAAAGCCTAGCTAAAATTGTTGGGAGTGGACGCATGGGGGGGGGGGGGGGGGGGGGGGGGGGTGGCTTCGATAGTTAACGCGCAGAAGCGCTCGGGCATGGGAAAGGTGTACCAATAAATGCGGTACTCTCCTCCTATTCGCCATTCTTCCTATTAGTAATGCCATCGGTAAAGATTTTGAGAAAATAAATGGATTTTTCTCTAAAATGTATTTTTTTGAAAAATACTTACCGATGGCATTACTCAGAGGTCCCTCCCTCCTACCCCGCTTGCCGCAGTGGAGCTAAGGCTCAGAGACTGGCGGGAAATGGTGAGCACGCCACCGGATAGGGAGGCAGGGGAGGCTACTCGGGGTATCTTGGTAAGGACTCCCTAGAGTCTCCTCCCCGGTTGTGATGTACACAACGAGTTTTTGGGCTAAAATTGGTATGCTAAGCAAACCATTCCTATTAGTAATGCCATCGGTAAGTATTTTTCCAAAAAATACATTTTAGAGAAAAATTCATTTTTTATATAATGAGCTTATTTCAGACAGTTGCCACTAGTGAAGTGGTTGGAAAGGCTGATTAACCCATTCAGCCCTGATGCACTACAGCAGGAGATGGGTCAACCATAATTCAAGGGTAGTGCCAGATTAGCTTGGTGCCACTAGTGAAGTGGTTGGAAAGGCTGATTAACCCATTCAGCCCTGATGCTCTACAGCAGGAGATGGGTCAACCATAATTCAAGGGTAGTGCCAGATTAGCTTGGTGCCACTAGTGAAGTGGTTGGAAAGGCTGATTAACCCATTCAGCCCTGATGCACTACAGCAGGAGATGGGTCAACCATAATTCAAGGGTAGTGCCAGATTAGCTTGTTGCCACTAGTGAAGTGGTTGGAAAGGCTGATTAACCCATTCAGCCCTGATGCACTACAGCAGGAGATGGGTCAACCATAATTCAAGGGTAGTGCCAGATTAGCTTGGTGCCTGTCGGCACCAAGCTAATCTGGCACTGCCCTTGAATTATCATGGTCGATCCATCTCCTGCAACTGGTGCATAGTCATTAGATGATGCCTCCAAAATTTGGGAAATATGGCCGTCGGGCTGAATGAGTTAAAGATGATTGACTGTTTTCCTCCTACGGGGTAGTTTTAGCAGTGCTAGAGCGTATCACTGTGGTATGTAAAGTTTCACAGTGGACATGGTTGAAAAGAGAAAAAGTCAACTTTAAACTGCCTTTGACACATTCACATTTATGACACTGCAGTGGAAGGTGGGCTGGCTGTGACAGTTCAGTGGTATTATCAGATTAGCTTTGTGCCAGGAAATCTAACACAACCCTTGAACCATTATGCCTGGACTGATCTTGGTACGCAGGATGCAAAAGTCATGATTAGGTTTGAATGAGTTGAGACATAGAAGCTTAGAATATGTGCAGTTGTACTGTACATTTCACATTTGATTTCTGTCAGATTGGCTCTGTCTTGCATGAATAAGAGTCAGTGTTCATCCATTATCCACTTTGAAACTGTCCCAGTCAGATGGTAAGCTGACTGTTAAATGGTGTCTAGTTTTCATCACACTCCTACACACACACACACACACACACACACACACACACACACACACACACACACACACACACACACACACACACACACACACACACACACACACACTGTACTAATAATAATCCCCTTACCAATAACCCTCTTACCCTTTCCTACCCCCACCCGGGTCTGCCCTGGGGGACTTGGGTGGGGTTAGGTACTTTTTAGTTCTCAGGGTCACCCTGGTCAGCCCCACAGGGTGAGTTTTTCTCTCTATTCTGGGGCATGTGTTTCTGTCTACCCGAGGTCCATTCACCTGTATTTGCCTTTTTAAAACTCTCCCTACTGTCTGCACTGCCTGTAGCTCTTGATATTGGATGTGTGTTGCTAAATGGTCTTAGCTTTATTTAGGCCTCATGTGTTAGGTTTATTTAATGTATTTGACCGGCTGGTGACATACATTCAATGTTCTGTTTAGTTTTTTTTTTCACAAGCAGTGCAGGCACGTCCTGAGAAAGCCTTGTTGCTGTCGGGACGTTAAGCAATGTACAATCTTACCCTTTCCTGTGGTGCACTGGTGATGGGTGGGATTTGTACCCCGCATTGTTGAATACGTTGTAAGTATACTTTTTCTGTTCCTCTCTTCTGCACGCATCCTCTGTTCTGACACACCACCCAGTGTCTCATATGCTTGGAGAAATCAACAGAGGAGTGTATGTCATGTTTAGTGGACTGGACATTGAGCGACTAGTACTGTCTGGAGGACCCCTAGGGTGAGTCATTGTGCAGGGACAACAGTGAAAGGTTCATGTAAATTAATAATTCACCCTTAACCTCTTCACTGCTAAAACAAAATTGAACAACACCCAACTGCAAGAGGTATAGATCTTCATGAGCCCCCACATTGCGAGGTGGGGATCTTTTATGTCAAATTAAAAATTATTTCAAAAACACAATCTGCATCCACTGGCATTGAAGGGGTTAAGACACCACAGTAGGTGATGGATCAGCTGTGATGGTTCAGTGGTAGTGCCAGATTCTGCTTGGCTCCTTGTTGGGCACCAAGCTAATCAGCCCTGAACGGTTGGGCTGATCTGTCTCCCACATCTCCTATATTTGCAAAAGGCATTATTTATATGTAAAGGAGATAAATAATATTTCCCAACACTGGCAGTTGTTCAGAACAGGTGTCACCAATGGCAGTGTTGAGAACATCTTTTCATTTACTCTTTAATTAAACTTGACATGTTAATAAAAATTTAATAATACACTGGAAAACATGATTTCACTTGCTGCTTTTTTTTTTTTTTTATAGCCTTTTTTGGTTTTTATCTGAAAAGGTCGGATTTAGTTTATTACACCTAGCCTCTTTTACTCATAATTATGTGTGCCTGTGTGTTTTCTGTCAGAACTTTAGGTACAATGCTCAATTTTGCTGAATAATTCACATACCTAAAGTAATAGTACATAGTAGATGACATCTGATATCATTTATTATCATGCTTATAAATTAATTGTATTGTAGTGATTGATATATGTAAGTCTAAAGATGAGTATATATCATATGTAATAACCTTTCATTTACTAGTTAAGATCTCAGTGTGATGTGTCTCATGATCATGCGCATGCTTATTCACAAGCATCAGTTGTGGCTGACTTTGCTGGTCTGTGACTTTTGGCCTAATGTCATAAGGTATAAAATCACAGACAATCACTGACCATTTTCTTTGGATGTTTTGTCTAAACAAATAAAAAATAAATGGTGACAACTTTAGTGGGCTACCCTACCTTATAGCAAACAAATGATTTGTGCATATTTTCTGCATTGTATGCGATTTAGAAACGATGCACACTGTAAAAGGTTTTGGTAACTGTCAGCTGGTTTAGTTGACAATCTTAATATAATTATGTATTTAATATGATTGATATTAAAATGTAATTCTTTCAGTGATACAAGGCAAAAGGTTTCTGACCCTAGGAAATGTACATTCAGACATGTAGCTCATGAACAGGTTCAGTCACACAATCATAGCTTGTGTAATTGTATAATTGATATGACTATTAGAAACATTTTTAACTCCATACATTTGACTGTTTTCTGTTTGGCCTATTTGTTCAGAATTATGCAGGCATGCTGCGATGTGGCTTTCCAGTATGCTCACATACGGGAAGCTTTCGGCAGTAAGATTGGTCACTTTCAGGTATGCATGCAGTAGTTAATGCACTGGTCACAACTAGCAAACAATAGAACCTTACTTTGAGGATCAGAAAGTGTGCAATTGTGCTGCCAGTGCAGAATGTAACTTTTGTGTTTTAGTCAGAAAAAAAAATCATCTAACCCTCTTTGTATGCAGCCACAATGGCACAAGATACTGTAGAATGTACTGGTGGCTGTATACAAAAGAGGTTTAACTCATTCAGCCCAACGACCGTATTTCCCAAATTTTTGAGGCGTCATCTAATGACTATGCACCAGTTGCAGGAGATGGGTCGACCATGATAATTTAAGGGCAGTGCCAGATTAGCTTGGTGCCAACAGGCGCCAAGCTAATTATCATGGTCGACCCATCTCCTGCTGTAGTGCATCAGGGCTGAATGGGTTAAGCATGTCAAATCTTGCAGGGTTTGGATGCAACAGTAGTTAGTTGACACTAGCTGCGTAAAGAATTTTTAAGGCAGTTTATATAGGATAGTGTGGAGTAAATATTTTTCATATCAAACAGCTTTGTATTGTCAGTGTATTTGGCATCATTTTCATACATTTCATGGGGAACAGTCATCAGTCCTGCATACTGATTCAGCTTTTTCAACATCCCTGAAAGCTGAAATTCAGGTTTTTGGGTTCAGACAGAACAGCCTTTCATGCAGCCTGTTATATCTGCAAGAGGCATACATTCTTATGAGACCCTGCATCCACAGAGACTCGTGAGAATTTATTTCTCTTGCTGGCTATGGATCATTGGGCATAACATAAAAGTTTAATGTTTAACAATATTTTCATGACAGGCATTTTTCAGATCTGAATTTCATTGGATGTGTATGCTTCTTGCAGATGATCCAGGCCAAAATGGCAGACATGTACACAATGCTGAACGTTAGTCGGTCCTATACCTACAATGTTGCCCGAGCATTGGATAAAGGCCAAATGCTGCCAAACGTAAGGGGATTATTCCTTTAATTTTTTATTTTTATTAGTTTTATTTTTGTTTTTGTTTTTAAGTCTCTTCTATTTATAGAGGAGACATTTTAGGATAAGACGTGGTAGAGCAATTTCAGTAGAATGCCCATGACGTCAAAGGCGTGCAGACATCGGACTACAGTGAAGTAACTCAGTAAAAATTATGTCATATCTAGCTACGCTAACCGCGCTGCTGTACATATATTTGGTGGGAAGTGCTGTGCGCGTGTGTGTGTGTGTATAAACTTTAATTAAGTATAGACTTTAATTATGCAGCGTGTGTAATAATGTGTAATAATGTACTGAGACGTTTGTATAATAAGTAGTGAGGGTTGGGACTAGGTTGAAACACGCGTATTATGTATGCATATGTAGAGGTGGGTGTGAATGTATAAGTGCCGCTCAGTTCAGTCCATAAAAGATGTTTGTGTGAGATGTGTAAGAGTTATGTGTAAAGATTTTGTAGTGTTTACTTTATCCATTTGGAATTTGTAGCTGTGCAAGTGCAGGGAGAAAATGTTCATAATTATGCTATAATGTTTTTATGTCTTGTTTGTACTATTTGTTATAAATGTACCACAACCGAATTTCTCTTTTCGAGATAATAAAGTACTCTTATTCTTCTTATTATTCTTAAACACAAGTAGCTCCTGTGTTTGTATACGTACAAGCCTGAAACTTTATGAAATGCTTTAATGAAGATGAATTTTAGAGAGCCTGCGTGCATATTTAAAATGGGTCACTTGTTGTAGAGAAAATTGTTTATAGAAAGTTGGTTGACCCACATTTAAGTCCATAATTTTCGTTCTATTCTTTTGGAATTTTGGATATAGCTAGCTTGGAGATAGACATTGGATGAGTTCGTTAGCCAGCTTTTTATTTTGTTTCCTCAAAATACATTACTGATGGTATTACTATATGTAAGATACACTTAGTTTAACAATTTCAGCCTAAGAATCTATTGTGTATACACACACAACCAGGGAGGCGACTCTAGGGAGCCATTACCAAACAACCCTGAGTAGCCTCCCTTCCCTCTCTATCCGGTCACATCTATAGTGGTGGCCAGTCGAACGTTTAACTTCTTCGTAGTAGGGTGTTCCTACTCATGCTAAGCCTTGGATACCCTTGGATGCCCTTGGATACGTGTGTCGCCTAGTGTGCTTTTGTTTGGATTACGTGGTGTGTTGTGCCTCACCTCGGACTACCTGTGGTTCGCATACCAGACTACCTGTGGGCCCTTGGTTGGTTTCTCCTTGCTTGCCTTCTGTTGCTCTGTGTGTGGCCAGGTAAGGTCTCGGGGCATGCCTTGGCCGGCCAGGTTCCTTGCCGGCCGTCATATTCCCCGACTCAACTGCAGCACCGTCATGAGTTTTCGTTTACGTGGCCCATCGCTACTGCGGGCCACGTGCCGTTGCCTCTCATGTGCTCCACTTTCTGTTACAGTGCGCAGTTACGTACTTGTCTTCGGTTTTAGGGGTTTCTGTGGCCAATGGATTCCCAAACCTTGTGTCTCCTTTGTTCGGGCTGCTCCTCCGCTCGTCCCTGTGGGAGATGTGCTTCTTGGAAAGAGGAGCGTTGGTCGCAGTTGTGGGAGTTTTACCGGCGTGTCCGCCCGTCTTCCTCCCGGGAACCTCCTCGACCAGCCGCCTCCCCACCTCCATCGCCGGGCAACTTCGGACATCATGGGGCTCGCCTCCCGCTTGCCGTGTCTGTCTAGGCCCCCACGGCCGTGCTCCCCCCCCCCCCCTCCCCCCCCCCCCCCCCCCTCCCGGCTGGACCTCTTTGCCAGACTGTGGAGGCTTCGCTCGGCGCTCGGTCCATCTGGTTCATTGGCTATCAGTTCGAATGGAGGTACACTCGCTTCGATGCTCTCGCTCCCCGTTGGTCTCTGTGTTCACCGGGCAGCTCTGCCCCTCGGCACCGCATGGCGTCCCAGGACCAATCGCGCCCGGCCTGTCTACAGAACAGAGCGGATGCCAGCGATCAGCGGGACCCACACTGGCTACAGCACAGGTCGGCTCCCCCAGACCGATGGCGGTCTGCCGTCCTACAGGACAGGGAAGATGCCAGCGAGCAACGGGACTCAGCCTGGCTACAGCACAGGTCAGCTTTCCGAGACCACCGGCACTCCGCCTGGCTACAGCGCAGTGTGGATGCCAGCGATCAGCGGGACCCACATGGTCTACGGCACAGGTGCGCTCCCCGAGACCGCCTGTGGCCTGCCTGTCTACAGCACAGTGCAGATGCCCGCGGGCGACGGGTCCTCCGACTGTCTACAGTACAGGTCGGCTTCCCGAGACCAATGGCCCCTCTGCCTTTCTACTGCACAAAGCAGATGCAAGCGAGCAACGGGATGCAGCCTGGCTACAGCACAGGTCAGTTTCCCGAAACCAACGGCACCCTGCTTGGCTACAGCGCAGTGCGGCCGCAAGCGACCAGTGGGACCCAGACTGTCTTCACCACAGGTCGGTGTCCCGGGATCAGCACCCTTCAGGGCGCCGCCAGCAGCGGCGTGATTCCTCGAGTGTCATCCTTCCCCGCCTTGTGCGCCTCCGTATTCACGATCGGATGCCCCCCGGCGCCCTCCTGCGCTTCCCTCTCTGGAGGCCGGCCACTAGGACGCCGACGAGGCGCTTGTCTCCACCCGGAGGACTCGACGTCTGTGCTCTACTCGCCCGAGCCCCGCTCTGCGCGCTCTTCCTTGCGCGGCCCTTCCCCAGCGTCGGCCCCCCTCGCGGGCTCGGAGACCTCTCGGCCGGTGACCACGCGTCTCGCCTTATTGCCCGTTTTCTGCCTCTGGATGTCTGCCCTCCGTCCCCACAGAGGAAGAGGAAGGCATCCGTTCTTGTGGACGCGCTGCGCCTGACCAAGGTGTTGAGTCCCCAACCCTGGGTTTTGGTGGTCGGAGTGGGATTCTTCTCCGTCGTGCATTTGTGGGCGGGCATCGATATCAGGCCCCAGCAGAGCTGGTGCTTGGGTCACTCTCATCGATTGTCTGCCCTCTTCCTCCAGGGGCCCCGCCCACTGAGCCGCTGCTGGGAGGCCAGCGAGTCCTATGGCATTGCATCCCCCTTTGGGCTCATCTGCACGGCGACCTTGGTCTGTATCTCCCGGGCTGGCACGGGTTTTGGGAACTGGCAACATATGCCGTGCTCCACTGCGTGGAGGAGTCCCTGGAGCACCCTCACCTGTATCCCTGGCATGTCTTCCACGCCTTGGCGGTCGCGGCCTGCCAAGCAGCTTACCAGGCTTCCTCCAACGCCCTCGCCGCGGCTGCGAACGGTGACCTGCGCCAGGAGGCTCTGTTGGATCGGTGCCCGCTCCTTCCTGCGCCTGTCTGCTCAGATCCGCCAAGCGCCGCTCGGGGGTCCCCTGCTCTTCGGTCTCTCCCTCACCTTCGCCGACCCCTGCAGAGCCCGCTGTCGGCTTGGTGGCTGGCCGGCACAGTGACGAGTGGCGGGCACTG
Source organism: Semisulcospira habei (assembly GCA_036245525.1). Taxonomy (NCBI): domain Eukaryota; kingdom Metazoa; phylum Mollusca; class Gastropoda; family Semisulcospiridae; genus Semisulcospira; species Semisulcospira habei. The sequence goes on along the minus strand of BTPG01000008.1, from coordinate 58,219,032 downwards.
CTTCCGGACAACCCTTGGGTGCTCACTACCCTTCAGAGGACCTGCGGATTCCTTCTGACTTCCCCCTCCGCTTCACTGTACTCCTGTCAGGACATGGGTCCCCGCCGACCGGCGCAAGTCGGATGCTCTGTGGCACAATATCTCGGCCTTGCTCCTCAAGTCCGCGACGGAGTTGGTTGCGCAGCACGATTCCCCGGCCCTTTTCCCGGTGGCGGAACTGGGCAGCCGGTGGCGCCCTATCATTGCCCTGTCCGCGCTCAACAGCACATCTCTGCTCCCCCGTTTGGATGGAGACAGCGCAGGCCCTGATGGCTGCCGTACGCCCCATGAACTTTTCCGCCAGCCTCGTTCTGGTAGACGCCTACGTACGTGTCCCCATTCACCCAGCCTCTCGGCGGTTGCCGGCGCTACGCCTATTGCGGGACGGTCTATCAGTTCCAGTCTCTCCCCTTCGGCCTCAACCTCAGCTCTTGGAGGCGGTGGTCGCCAAGGCCCGTCAGACGTCCGCCGGCTGCACCTTCAACTATTTGGATGATTTTCTACTCCGGAGCCGGGACTCCGCCACCCTTGTCATGGACCGGGACATGTTCCTAGCCCTCCGCCGTTGCCTTGGCTTCCTAGTTCCTTAGAAGAAAGTCCGACCGCTCTCCGTCCCGTCGGTTATCCATCTTGGTTGGAGTTGCTGACCGACCATAACCTAGTGAGACTGCCGGAGGCTCGCGGCACGTAGTTGGTGAAGTTCTCCCGCTGGGTGTCCCGCACGGACGGGTCTGGTTGCTACTGCTCGGTCTTATTAATGCAGTGGCGGATTTCTTGCCCTGGGCCGGCTCTACTCGTGCCCGTGCCAGCTCCACCTCCTTGGCGCCCGTCCTCCTGCGACCTCGCGGCTCCCGTCCCTGTTCTGCCGCTCGTCCGGGCCCACCTTCTGTGGTGGGCGGACCCCACCTGGCTTGTCTCGGGAGTCTCCCTCTGCGCTACCCCGCCACGGCTCTCCCTCGGCACCGACGCCAGCCGGCCGGGTTTGGGGCGCGCACCTCCTGCCGGGCGTCTCTTCCGCCTCAGGCCCATGGCCCTGGATCTAGGACATGCCGAACTTCCTTAACCCAGTGTGGGATTTTCAGTGGGGCGACCATCCCCAACCTAGCACGTCCCCGGGTGGCGGATAGGGGAACGGCCTTCAGATATGGAATCCCCCTCCCCCCCTGCTTCCCCCCCCCCCCCCCACTTGCTTTAGCGGCCCCAGCAGTAGATCTTTCACCCTTGAGCGGCTCCTCTTTCTCGCCTGGAGGTTGTGCAGCAAGCCCTCTCCTCAAGAGGTTCCTCGTGTGCGGCGATGGAGGCTATCGCTGCGACCCGAAGATCTTCCACCCGCCGGGTGTACGAGGCAAAGTGGCGAGTTTTCCGGGGATGGCGCGAGTCTAGGCTCCTCTCCCCCATGGCTCTGGCATTTAATAAATAATAATAATAATACATAGTTCTTGTATAGCGCTGTTCTCCAGGAAAACACTGGACTCACTGCGCATGCACAACAGCACACCCTCTCTCTCAGACACACGCTCGATTATACACTACTTTAAACCACCCCATCTCTTCCCAACACTATACATTCACTTCCTCAAGGATCAGAATAAAAGGCAGTCAACAGTTAGCTAAAGATGAGCTAAGTGTTAAATGCCCGACAGAAAAGAAAAGTCTTTAAATGAGCTTTGAACTGTGACAATGTGGGCAGATTCCGCATTTCCCCCAGCCGAGTTCTTCATGTGGCTATTCCAAGAGCAGAACCTGGCTCTCTCACCATCCGCGGATGCTTCTCCATGGTGGCAGACACATACCGCCCTTTTAGCTGGGACCTCCCCTGGGTCCTTACCTGGCTGAATTCGAGCAGGTGCACGCCTCTACCCTGGGCCAGTCTGGCGGACATAACCGCTTGCTACAGCATCCAGTGTCAGTGAGCTGCATGCGCTCTCTGTGGACCCGGCCTGTCTACAGCACACGTCGGATGGTTCCGTGCACCTCCTCCCGGACCCCGCCTTCTTGGCGAAAGATCAGCTCCTCTCAACCAGGGCCCCAGTCCTTCTTCCCCTGCGCCCTCTCGGGGAATCTGACCAGACCCAGGACTCCCGCCTCAGGACCCGGTCCGGGCGCTGCGAGTCTACCAAGGGCAAAGCCTATCCAGCGTAGTCGGACCCGCCTCTTCCTGCCGCTATCCCCCGGCAGGGACTATCTCTGCACACACGGTCGCCTCATGGCTGCGTTGGGTTATCCACTCTGCGGACGAGGAGATCTCCCCAGCGGGGGCTAAGAGACTGCTTATATGGGCACATGAAGTCTGTACGGGCTCCACCGGCGTCGTGTTTGATGGGAACAACGGCGTGCAAGACATTGGGGGGGGGGGGGGGGGGGGGGGCGGCTTTTGGGTGGCTGGCTAATTCCACCTTTACCCACTTCTAACTCTGGGACCTCGCTACCTGCCCCTAGTGGGGGACTTCGCTGCGGGGCAACTCTCCCTCCCGGCGCCGTAGGTCACGCTTAGCTGAAATTGTCGGGAGGTTGCCCCTCGCGGGCTGTGCTAGATTGTGCTGTCAGGTTTGGGGGCGGCGCCCACCTCCTTTTTGCTATTCTTCCATATAGTAATGCCATCGGTAATGTATTTTGAGGAAACAAATGTATTTTTCTCTAAAATGTATTTTTTTGAAAAATACTTACCGATGGCATTACTCGAATGGCCCTCAAGCCTCTCCGCTTGCCGCCGGAGCGCTATAGCGTTCGACCCCCCACCCGGGTCTGCCCTGGGGGACTTGGGTGGGGTTAGGTATTTTTTGGTTCCCAGGGTCACCCTGGTCAGCCCCACAGGGTGGGTTTTTCTCTCTATTCTGGGGCATGTGTTTCTGTCTACCCTTTGTCCATTCACCTGTATTTGCCTTTTTAAAACTCTCCCTACTGTCTGCACTGCCTGTAGCTCTTGATATTGGATGTGTGTTGCTAAATGGTCTTAGCTTTATTTAGGCCCATGTGTTAGGTTTTTTTAATGTATTTGACCGGCTGGTGACATACATTCAATGTTCTGTTTATTTATTTTTTTTCACAAGCAGTGCAGGCACGTCCTGAGAAAGCCTTGTTGCTGTCGGGACGTTAAGCAATGTACAATCAATTATAGCGTTCGACTGGGGTGGCACCACTATACACGTGACCGGATAGGGAAGGGAAGGGAGGCTACTCAGGGTTTCTTGGTAACGGCTCCCTAGAGTCGCCTCCCTGGTTGTGTATGTATACACAACAGATTCTTAGGCTGAAATTGTTAAGCTAAGTGTATCTTCCATATTGTAATGCCATCGATAAGTATTTTTCGAAAAAAATACATTTTAGAGAAAAATACATTTTTCAACTTTTTTTTTGACTTCAAGAGGAGGATCAAACGGTGATGTAAAGGTGCCAAACACGTGAGTGTTACACAATGTTCCTAAAGTGTTACAAAGCATTTATGGTGTGAGCAGGCATTAGCTTAGTCATGCACTGGGCAATTGGCTGTTTTAATTAGCATCGTTACCTATGCTTGTGTTTGCAGGACTGTGCAGCTGTGATCCTGTTCACTGCTGAGGGAGCTACCAAGATGGCTTTGGACACAGTGCAGATCCTAGGTATGAATAAATGTAGACACAGTTAGTCTCCAAAATCGAGTTTGCACTGCCGTGAACCTAGCCTGGGCTTTCCTATCACGCTATTCTCTGCGCCACAGAGGAGCAGTCGCCTAATGAGACTTGCTGACAGCCGTCGCGAGTGTGGCCGGTGGATGATAAAAATCCAATGCATACTGGCTAGATAAATATAACGACATAGGCATAACACTAGGCAGCAGGATGCATACAGATTCGTTTTAGCTCTGCGCCTGTCTGAAACTCCTTCACTGGCTTCCCATCCCCTAACGCATCCAATACAAGATTCTGTCTCTCTGCTACAAATCCCTGAACAACTGCGCTCCTGCCTATCTCTCCAACTTACTTCACCCCTACACTCCTCTCCCTCCGCTCCGCCTCCGACCCTCTCCGCCTCCACATCCCCCACACCAAACTCAGCACTTTCGGCCCCCGCTCCTTCTCCGTATACGGTCCATCCGCCTGGAACACTCTCCCACTCTCTCTCCATCAGAAACACTCTCTCTCCTCCTTCCAGTCCGCCCTCAAAACTCACCTCTTTCAACAGTTCTAGCACTATATCACCACACTCCCCACCCCAAGTCGACTGTCGTAATGTATTTCACTTTTTGTGGTACGCGAGCCGTTGTCTAAGCGTGCGCATGCGTGCGTGAGTTGTGAGTGCGCGCTTAGAGTTATAATTATTATAAGTGCATTATAAATACCAGAATTATTTATTATTATTATTATGCTAATGAGCATATATATCTCTTGTAGCTATTCGACTATTTGCCTTTGATTTTCCCGGGGGCGGTAAGCTACATGAACATAGCAACATAGAGGTATAAATTCAAACCAGGAAGAGACAGATTCTTATGAGCCTCCGCACTCTGCCGGGAACTCACAGGATCTCTGCCTCTTGGAGATATTCGGAGCTTTGTTACTGTCTGCACCTGTTCTCTGTTTTTGCTGCACAGGCCTCGTACTCCATAAGCCAGTCCATACCGTGCACCCCTCCCCCCCCCCCAACCCTACCCCCTGACAGTACTCAATAAGATGGGGTTCAAAGTATACTTTAGTATGTCCTGAGATGTTTAAATGAATCAGAATTCATTCCAGAAGCCCAAATCAGGCAATATTATGTTAAGGCACACATTCTGCATCCTCTGCAATAAACAGAATGAACACATATTGAATCTCTGGCTCCCAGTGAAGGTATTTGTGCACCCAGTAAACAACCATTTCCGCGAAATTGAAAAAAAAGACAAAAATAATGCCTTCAGACATTTTCTATAGCACTGGCAGTCCATTTTCAGGCTTACAGCATTAAAACAGGATGTCACAGTTATTATAAACTTGACTAGGTGATGCTGTGATTACTGTGAGTGCCACAGTGGTTGATTCTGTATCCCTACCCCCATGTTGTAAAAATACACAAAATTAATTAGACAAAATTACTAAAGTTATTCCATTTCATTTTGACCTCTCTTTCCCTATTAAGTTTCAATAATGTGAGCATAAAGTGCAAGAAAATAAGAAAAGTCGGCATTCTTTATGGTACGTTCGTGGTGAATGATAGCTTTTTCCCATTTAAAATTGCCGAATTGGGAATTGTATGTTGTTTCCAATGCCCTCAGAAATTTTGTATACAACTGATAGGTCCTTTTTAGGTTTTATTGGTTAGGATAGAGTACCACAGTTACTCCCAACCTGATTTTACGATGCTGTGATGCATTTAGGGGCCACAGTCGCTAAATCTGCTGCCCTACCCCCATTTTACCAGTATGTGAAGGAACGCAAAATGATCATAACAATTGCTTACGTCATACTCCTCTGTTTTAATATTTTTGTTGCCAGTTTTCTTAACAAAATATGCATATTGAGCATAAAAATTTATGATCATTTCATTAATTTCAATGTGACCCATCAATTTAATTTTAACTATTTTTAACTGGCTGGTCTTTTTGATGATATTTTACCTAGCGTAAGGCGGGTCTAGTAAGGTCTCCCCTTTTCATTTCATTTATTCGAGTCTAGAAAAGTGTAAATATGAATATGCGTAATAAAGTTTTATGGTTCCTAACAGTCAAAACAATGTTATCAAAATACTTAGTTTCCACATGTCCACCACGAAATCATCACTTCCACCCCCACTTTTTGCCTTCTTCTTCTGCAACGTTCAATTTCTTGATGGCTGTCTTTAAATCTTATCTTGCTCTGGCTGCCAATAAGTGGAGCTGTCAAGAGCTCCGCAGCAGGTTTTCAGAGTTTGGTGTACAGGGGCGTGTCTTCTGGTCAGATCTGCCAGCAGACCGCTTCTCTGCGGACAGGTCTGGAGAATGTGCTAAAGAGACTGATTTTATATGCCACATTCGCATAGGGTTGTTTCCGCAAGACCCAGTCTCACGAGACAAGTCCAGAGTGATCAGTGCGTAGATGGAAGATGGTGGCCTGGCATAGGGGTCCGTTGATAGTAGCTTGGACTAATGCAAATCCACTGCGCCACCGCGTGCGCGCAAGCGCCTATACTAAGCTCAAAACAAAATAATGTCTTGAGTTTAGTATAGGCGCTTGCGCGCACGTGGTGGTGCAGTGGATTTGCATTAATCCAAGCTATTATCAACGGACCCCTATGTGGCCTGGCTCTCCCTGTTCAGCTTGTTGATGTCATCTGCCCACGGGCTGCAGCCGCCATTCTGCTGTTGCCAATCACTTTGTTGCTGTAGTGTCTAGGTTTCTTTACAGGAGGTTGTGATCTTGAAGTAGTTTGGCGCCTGCTTTGGCCAGGCTGTCAGCCTCTCCATTCCCAGCTACTCCAGAATGCACTGGAATCCACTGCAACACTATTTTGTGTGTAACCCAGATTCTTCAGAAAAAGATGATCCTTAATTAACACCCATTCACTCTCTCTCAGAAAGTAATACCAAAAGGTTTTCCCAAACAGTTTAAAAGGTTATTTATTTTCACTATAACATCAATAATAGGATCAATTAACCGGTTGTATGGCAACACAAAAAACATCAGTGACTCAGGGACAAAAATAAAGCATGAGAGAGCAGACTGAGGGCAACCCGATCCGTGGACACTGTAATAAACAACAAAAGAAATATAGGTGCCATAACATAAAACAAAGGCAATGTTTTTTTCCCCTTTTCAAATATTCATACTAGAACATATAATTGATCACACCGTGGGACCTAATACAAAATAGATCCTTCGATTTAACTGCAAAACCCCTCACAGCAAAAACACAGTATATTAGGGCTATGTTATGCCTGTTTGATCTGGCCCGAGCAGCTCAAGCACAACAAAGCTATACAAATCACCCTGTTTAAACTTATTCCATAAGTTTAATACATGTTGGTTAATACAACAGCCCTACGCGTGATTGTATCATCCCAACATCAAGAAATCCACCCTTTAAACCCCATTTAAGACTGCAGGTGAAAATCCATTACAAACACTAATCAAGATATGGCTCAAAGTCAAAACACCCAAGATATTACCAATTCCACAGATACATGTTGAGGCAAAGATACACATGGTTCTTGTACTATTAGAATCCAAGAATATCCCCTGCATCACAATATAATTCGCATACAAAGAAACTCATCATATACATTTAATGCAATCCCTAAATGAAAACAATATTTCTTAATTAAAACACTTTACCAACCTGAATTAGCATCCGAGAAGTCAATGCATGCTCTCTGTCCCGCTCAAACAATGAAATGGCAGAGGAAGAGGAATTATCAAAGAGGAAATTGCCACAACAGGAAGTAAAAAATCAGGACCAAAATAATTACTAAAATATTACAAACTACACCAAAACGTATCCTGCAATATTATTACAAGGTCATTTCCAAAACCAAAACTAAAAAAATATGCTTAAGGAAAAAGGAAAATTTATTGGTCTATGTCTAAAAAGGGAAAACAACAAGAAAAATTCTAATGTCAATACACTAAGCTTACTCAAAATGAAATACAACTTATTAACCTATCACAGCGGTGATATAGGTTACATGTGGACAGGGCATCCAGTCTTATCTTGAAGCTTTCTGGTGAGGAGATCAGTGGATTAAGCTGCTGCCTTACCCTAGCTAGTGCTCTGCTGCTGTGTTGAGCACCTGCAGATCTGTGCGATAGTTGGAACTGCTGCCACCAGCTGGTAAGGAGAGGGAGGTAGTAGTGTGGTCTGCACAACAGATGTACAAGCCACTTTTTTTGTTCCGCACGGCGTCTTGTACAGACCCGCCTGTGTAGATGTGAGCACAGCGCTTGTGCATTATCTCCAGCGAGATGGCTTTGTGCAGTGCTGTGACCTTTGGCAAAGAGTCCTGGAACATCGTATATGTTGTCTAGAAGGCTCTTTTGAGATGTCCAGGTATCTGAAGGGAGCTCTTCACACATCTTTGAGCTTGGTTCCAGGACGTCAGTTTTAGCCCTTTGCAGGACCTTCAGTTGGCGGTTCAGACTTGGGCGTTTCTGAGGGTTCTTGGTTTGCTCCTGTAGTCTCCAGTGCTGTCGGTGTTTAGAAAGTCTCTTCATCGTGTGTGCTGTTCTGCGTTTGAGTGGCTCCTACGTCCTCCATTTCCTACATTGGGATGCTCCAGATGGCTTTAAGAATGTCACTGCATCATTAGAATGACCCATGTTCTGCATCTTGTCAAGCCTGACTTATTTTTGGTTTTGCAGGCAGTGTTTCATGTTGTCGACGTACCACACTACAGGTCTGACAGAGCTGGTGTTTGCTTGCGCCAGGATGCTATAATTTGTGCCAATGTGGTCCCCACCAATTTCTTCATTAGAGACTTATTTTCTTTCGCAGCTCTAGCTTCCATGGCTTCGATGTCAGGCCTCCACGTGAATCCAGTAATTTATTTGTTGCCAGTAAAGTTGGCCTGCCTGTCTTTGGTACTGGAAGATCTCCAGTTTCAAGGTGACCTCTTCCATCTGATTGAAAGAGATGGTTTAGCTCAGTTTGAGTGGCCATCTTTCAATCTCGCTGCTGACTCAATTGGCAGCATCCTGGATTCTGCAGGATGCTATTTCTTTATGTTCTGCTGCGCTCCACACTGTTAAGTCATCTGCATGGAGGATGTTGAGACGAACCTTGGTACTGCTGTACTGATGTCATTAATGTAGACCGAGAACAGCATCAGACACAACATCTCCCTCAGGTACACCTTCCCCGAGTTTGACAAGGCTGCTGAATGTGCAGACGGTAGAAGCTTCAGCGGCAGCCCATGTTTACAGACAATTCCCCCTTTTTATGCCTTAACTAAAAAGAATTACAATTAAAATGATGGGTCACATTGAAATTAATAAAATGATCACAAATTGTTATGCTCAATATGCATACTTTGTTAAGAAAACTGGCAACAAAAATATTTAAACAGAGGAGTATGACGTAAGCAATTGTTGTGATCAGGCATTTTGCGTTACTTTGTGTACTGGTAAAATGGGGCAGATTTAGACACTGTGGCCCCTAAATGCATCACAGCATCATAAAATCAGGTTGTGAGTAAAAGCTGTGGTACTCTATCCTAACCAATACAACCTAAAAAAGACCTATCAGTTGTATACAACATTTCTGAGGGCATCGGAAACGACGTACAATTCCCAATTCGGCAATTTTAAATGGGGAAAAGCTATCATTCACCACGAACGTACCGTAAAAAATGCATGCGACACAGTCATAGATCCTTATGCCGCCCGCTCATGCAAGAGCTAACGACAATCATGCCCCTTGCCTGCCTCATGAATACATACTGGTCCTCACATTGAGGATACTGCGTGAGATTATTCAGTAAACAGCTGCCATCGTCTCAGTGTAAGACATGAAATATGTCCAAATGAGGCTGCTAGGTTTCATGAGAATACATATACCTTACACACTTTATTTATGTCTATGACCCTCATTCGGCATCGGAATCGGGTCTACCCAATGTAATGCATGACACTCATCACTTCTTGACAGCAAGTTAAACAAACCGCTCGGTCGGGCTGGTGGGGCGGGTCAGAATAGCGCGAGCGCACATTCCATCGAATCAAAATGATTAGGCTTTTCGCTGTCTGAGTTAGAACTGGACACTTATATACAAATGCAGAACCATTTTCCTGCACTGTACACATATCTCTGTTTCTTATGCTCCCATAGGATTAGAAACAAACTGGACTTAAGATTATAATAGTGTTAACCCCTGTTTGTATGCAGTCACAGGTAATATTAACATTACTAATGGCAGCATACACAAGGGGATTAAAGGGGCACACCTGAACTTTTTGAAGGCTTCAGTTCGCAAAAAGCTTTTACTGGGCTTCAGTATATATACCCATTTAGACAGTGCCCACCCTATTGTCCCACCAAATGCTTTCTTTCGTCCGTTCAAAGCGAAAAAAGGCCACCAGAATCTTGTGACTGGACACCATCATAAGATTGCTTGTGATAGGCAATGGTAGCTGACGTCATAACTATTCTATACGACCTTAGGTCATCTGCATAATTATAACCAATCAGAGACAAGATGGCGGATAAACCAGCGAAGAAAAAAAAAGTATCATCGACTCACGCCGACAGTGACAGACTCGGAGTTGAAGAAAAGATACCCCTAAGTAAAATTGACATCGGACAAGGGAATATGGACATCAGTGTGGCTTGGTGACTGTGTACAGGTCTCTAGTAGAGAGTATTCGTGCCTTTAACATTGTCTAGTGGTATAGTGGTATTGCCACCTGACTGTTAAGGATAGGGCAAGGCTGTCTAAAGTTGTCAACCAAGCCAGCAAAATTGTTGGTGTAAAGCTGCCACATCTGTCAGACCTGGAAGGCTGTAGAGATCACCACAGATCAAACCCATCCTCTCCATGGCCAGTTCCAACTGCTGCCCTTGGGACGCCGGTACAATGTGCCGCTGGCACGAAGGAATGTGTACAAACGATCCTTCGTGCCATCGGCTGTCAGTGTGTTAAGCTCTGCTAGCATTAAGAGATAAGGCCTGCAGTGATCTATGCACTGACAAATAAGAATGCGGTTTTATATATTACTTTTTCTTTTATTATTTTAAATCCATCGCATTATAGTGTGTGTGTGTGTGTGTGTGTGTGTGTGTGACCAGGGGCTGGGACCCTCATGAGCCGCCCTATTAGGGAGGCTGGTGATGGTCCTTTCCCCTGACACAAATCAAAAGTTGTGATAAGTTGTGATAGCAAGGGATGGTTCTGTGATAGAGGGAGTGGTGATAATGTGATTCAAAGTGATCAATAGAATGGGATTTACTTACTTACTTACTTACGCCTGTCACCCCTACCCGGGTATAGGCCGTCGACGAGAGACCTCCAGCAACTCCTGTCCTGTGCTTCTCCTTCGATTCTACTCCAGGTGGTTCCCAGTCTCTTGATGTCTGCTTGGAGGTCTCGACGCCAGGAGTTTCTCGGCCTACCTCTTTTCCTCTTTCCCTGGGGGTTCCATGACAATGCCTGCCTAGTGATACTGGAAGCTGGCTTTCTCAGACTGTGACCGATCCATCCCCATCTTCTTCGCCCAATTTCATTCTCTGCTGTTATCTGCTCTGTTCTCTCCCAGAGTCTGACGTTGCTGATCTTCTTTGGCCAGTGGATTTTCAAAATTCTTCTAAGGCAACTGTTCATGAAGGTCTGTACTCTGTTGACTGTGGTTTTTGTCAATCTCCATGTCTCTGCTCCATATAGGAGAACTGCTTTTACATTGGAGTTGAAAATCCGGACTTTGGTGTGTTGTGACAGCTCTCTGGAACTCCATACTTTTTTCAACTGGAGAAAGGCTGCTCTGGCTTTACCGATTCGTGCTCTGACATCTGCAACAGTGCCGCCTTTTTGGTCTATGATGCTCCCGAGATAGGTGAAGGACTCCACCTCCTCCAACGGGTTGCCAGCAAGCAAGACTGGTTCTTCCCTGGTTGCGTTCAGCCTCATTGTCTTTGTTTTCTGTTTGTGAATGGTGAGGCCCACTTGGGACGAGATGTCAGCAAGCCTCGTGGTCTTGTCCTGCATTTGTTGATGAGTGTGGGACAGTAATGCCAAGTCGTCTGCAAAATCGAGGTCGTCAAGCTGTGTCCACAGTGTCCACTGTATTCCACTTCGTCTGTGCTCTGTGGTCATCTTCATGACCCAGTCTATGGCCAGTAGGAAGAGGAACGGAGACAGCAGACACCCCTGCCTGACACCAGTTTTGACCTGGAGCTCTCTGGTGAACTGCCCTTCGTGGATCACGCGACATGTCATGCCATCATAGCTGCTCTTGATCAGGCGGACGAGCTTTGTGGGTACACCGTAGTACTTACTTACTTACGCCTGTCACCCCTACCCGGGTATAGGCCGTCGACGAGAGACCTCCAGCAACTCCTGTCCTGTGCTTCTCCTTCGATTCTACTCCAGGTGGTTCCCAGTCTCTTGATGTCTGCTTGGAGGTCTCGACGCCAGGAGTTTCTCGGCCTACCTCTTTTCCTCTTTCCCTGGGGGTTCCATGACAATGGTCTTGACGTTCCATGTGCCCATGGTTGTATCCCTGGATAGAGAGAGGCGGCTCGGTCCTGTGGCTTCCGAAGACTTCCGGCTTTCACCACAGGACGTCATAAGTCTTCTAGTAGAAGAACCTTCCTCCTCCAGGAAAGGAATTACTGTTAGTCTTTTTGTCGGCGTTTTTGTAGCTATTTCCTTTTTTGCAGGGTGGGGAAGCTACCCCCACGCCCAACCCCCTTACTAGGAGGACCAGGGGTTTTCTGTCGGGGTCACCTTCCCTTAGACCATGTTGGTTCACGGCACCTTATTTCATTCGGTGCACCCCTCTCAAGAGGGACCCCCTATCCACCACCCAGGGGACGCGCCTCAACGCCGTATGGTCCCAGCGCGAGGGTACACCGTAGTGTCGTAGGAGTTTCCACAGAGTCTCTTGGTCCACGCTGTCAAATGCTTTCTCATAATCCACAAAGTTGACGTACAGCGGGGAGCTCCACTCCAGAGACTGTTCCACGATGATGCGGAGAGTGGCGATCTGGTCTGTACATGATCGGTTCTTCCTGAATCCTGCTTGCTGGTCTCTCAGCTGGGGGTCAACGGAGCTCTTCATTCTTTCTAGGATGATCCTGTTGAAGACCTTTCCTGGTACTGACAGCAAGGTGATTCCTCTGTAGTTGGAACACTTGCTGAGGTCGCCTTTCTTGGGAAGCTTGATTAGGTACCCCTCCTTCCAGTCAGCCGGCATCACCTCCTCTTCCCAGATCTTAACCCCACCTGGGTCTGCCCTGGGGGACTTGTGTGGGGTTAGGTATTTTTTAGTTCCCAGGGTCACCCTGGTCAGCCTCACAGGGTGGGTTTTTCTCTCTATTCTGGGGCATGTGTTTCTGTCTACCCTTTGTCCATTCACCTGTATTTGCCTTTTTAAAACTCTCCCTACTGCCTGCACTGCCTGTAGCTCTTGATATTGGATGTGTGTTGCTAAATGGTCTTAGCTTTATTTAGGCCCCATGTGTTAGGTTTATTTAATGTATTTGACCGGCTGGCGACATACATTCAATGTTCTGTTTATTTATTTTTTTCACAAGTAGTGCAGGCACGTCCTGAGAAAGCCTTGTTGCTGTCGGGACGTTAAGCAATGTACAATCAATCAATCAATTCCCAGATCTTTCGAAACAGTGGGTACAGCATCTCAACTTTTGTCTCTAGGTCTGCTTTCAGAGACTCCGCTGGGATGCCATCTGGCCCTGCTGCTTTGCCATTCTTCAAAAATGCCACTGCTTTTCTGATCTCTTCCCGGCTGGGTCTGTCACAGCTGATGGGTAGGTCGGTCTCTGCCGGCTGGATGTCGGGGGGGTCGGGTGGGCTAGGTCTGTTCAGTAACTCTTCAAAATACTCGGCCCATCTGTCGAGTTGGTCTGCTCTGTCTGCAATAGGCTTGCCTTCTTTGTCTTTTACTGGTCTTTCTGTATGGCCATACTTACCCGACAATCTTCTGGTAATGTCGTAGAGCTGTTTCATGTTGCCGCTGCCTGCTGCCTTTTCTGCCTCTGCTGCCAGGCTTTCTGTGTAGGCCCTCTTGCCTGCCCTGATACTCCTCTTCACCTCGCGGTTGGCTTCCGAGTATTCCCCCTGTGCCCTTACTTTGGCTGCTCTCGTGCGACTGTTGTTGACCGCTGCTTTCTTCTGCTTCCTCGCTTCTATCTTCTTCAAGGTCTGTGCCGACAGCCAGTCCTTGTGGTGGTGTTTCCTGAACCCTACAGTGTCTTTGCAGGTTGAGTTCAGCGCCTCTCTAACTGCCTTCCACTGCTGCTCTGTGGTGACCGCCTCCTCTTCATTTACTAGCTCCTGTAGCGCTTGAAACCGGTTGGACAGCACCAGTTTGAACTCTTCTCTAACTCCAGTTTCTCTCAGGAGGCCTACATTATAGCGCTGTCTTCTTGTTGTCTCTGTGCGGCTTTTCTTTAGCTTGAGCTTCATTCTTAAGGTAAGCAGATGGTGGTCGGAGGCGACATCTGCTCCCCTCCTCACTCGAACATCTTGAAGGGATCTTCTGAATTTCTTGCTAATGCAGATATGGTCTGTTTGGTTCTCTGTTGTATGGTCAGGTGAGACCCAAGTTGCTTTGTGTATTCTTCTGTGTGGGAAGATGCTGCCTCCAATGACAAGTCGGTTTAGAGCACAAAAGTCTACAAACCTCTCCCCGTTCTCACTCATCTCCGAGCCTAGTCCCTGTCTCCCCATCACCTCTTCGTATCCGGTGTTGTCCTCCCCTATTTTGGCATTAAAATCGCCCATGACGATGGTGATGTCTCGCTCCGCACATTTGTCCACGGCACTCTGGAGTCGGTCGTAGAACTCTTGTTTCTCTTCCTCGTCACTGTCATTGGTGGGCGCATAACACTGGATGACGTTCAGCTTGAGCTTTTTCTTGGTTCTAAAGGCTGCTGTTATAATTCTTGGCCCAAGAGGTTCCCAGCCCATCAGCGCTCTCTGTGCCACTGGTAGAATGGGATTTGGCAAGGGTTATAGATTCCAACAGGCGTGGGGAGGGATTTTATTTAAATATATGTTTAATTGCTTGTTCATGTTTGTGAGCCGAAGATAAATTTCCGTTTTATACTGATATATTTAATAGACAATAAAGATTTTTTAATTTGAATTGAACACGTAAAGCAAGAGCTTGGCTTGATCACCCATCCGGAATATGTCGCTTTCCTGCTCTGTGAATCAGTAAGTAATCTACGGTCTTTGTCGATCTTCCTATAGTTTCTCGAGCACTAGTGATTTTCAGAATTCATGATCTTCAGCTGAAATTTATCTCTTACTGATTTCGCAAGATTTTAAACCTGTTTTATCATAGAGTTTTACGAGCTACTTATCAGATTTTATGCTGCAAGGATCTGAAAACTATGGTGTGTGTCAACTTGAAATCATGTTGCACATTGCTGGTCGTGACATGTTTTTGTCTGTGCGGGCTCTCATTCACTCGGATTCACAGAGGTAGTGTTTCTGCTGCGATGGTGCATTTGTCGTTTCCAGTGATGCTTTCAGTTACGTAGACTTTGATGTGTGAGATGTGAAATTGACTGCCGCAGTGCAGAAAGTGGGTATAATTACCAATGTTCTGTTTCATGTTTCCGAGGGATAAAGGATCAAAGGTCAAACTAGGCACAGTAGACGCTGGCTCAGTCGAGTTGCGCGGAGAGTCGAACAAGCCACGCCCCCGGCCGTGCACTGACGATGCAGCTCGATCGTTACTAGTAAATACTAGCAGGTCAAGCGGAACACACATTGTGATTTTGACAGCATAGTGAGTATGGACGGTTTATTCTGCATTCTCGTGGAAAATTACGTCAAAGGGATGCCGGAGAACATCAGTACACACCGATGACCTCGTGACCTGCAGTATTGCGATACACTGATAGTTTGTTCGGTTCTGCGGCCTTGTGACGTAGGCTCATAAATATGCATATTAATTTAAAACCAGGCCGATGCAGACGATAAATCCGCGACTCAGGTACAAAAACAATAGGCCCTGCAAACCATGAATTTCGACATTTGGCATTGTACTTACATGATAAAGCTCTAAGATAGTACACAAAGGCCCCATACACATATTGTCAGCAGTATCTGTTGCAGACAGTTGTTTGACTGTGTTGAGATGCTTGATCCTAGGCAATATAACTTTAAGGGTTGTGTCTGAGTAACTTTAGTCATACACTACTTTTTCATATCAAGGTTGAATCATCTTCCCTTGTTGGTGCTTAAAGAGATATTGTGACATAATTAAAAGTGGGACTTTCTACTTCTAGGCTTAATGTTTTCTATAGGGCCTGACTTAATCCCAACACAGGTCCCAGTTACTTTGCTTACCTGTTGGGTTTCTTAAGTACAGGTCAGCCTCAGTATATTGCGATACACCCTGTTACATAGGAGCCATAAGGTCAGACTATGTTTCGGAAAGGCCAAGGGTCACAAGAGCTCAGGAAATAGGTCCAAAATAGCCATATTTTGACAAAAGATGGTTTTTCTCAAATACTCTTCACAACTTCAAACCCAAACTAGCTACAGCGATACCTGATAGTAAGACCTATCTATGCATACTAATTTGGATGACCCCTTCGGAAAGGTCAAGGGTCACAAGCGCTCAGGAAATAGGTAAAAAATAGCCATATTTTGACAGGAAATGTTTTTTCTCAATTACTATTCACAACATCAAACCCAAATTTGGTATGCAGAGATACCTGATGGTAAGCCTAGCTAGGCATACTAATTTGGACGACCCCTCGGAAAGGTCATGTGTAAATGCCAATTTTGGATAGAATTGTAGTTATTATCAACATCTTTGCAAACTTGTCAATCAAATTTTGCACAAAGGTAGCTGATGATAAGATCTTTGTATGTATACTAATTTAGTTGACTCATTGCAAAGGTCATGGGGGTTTCACAGATGTGTAAAAATTGATTAAATTTTGAGAAAACATGGAATTTGCTGGTGCAGAAGCCATCCCTTATTGTCACACATGTGTGGATTGGTCATACACATGAGCCATAAGGGCTTTGCCTTTCTTGTTTAACAAGTATTCGGGAGCCACAAACCTGTCAGCAGTGGATCTGATTTCACTATATTTTCTGTTCCGAGTAATACTGAGGTTCACCTGTATGCCTTGTGTAGATAGAGTGGCCTAGTTGAGGTACTGTGGTAGCAGTATCAATGCATCAGTTAGTAACATGCTCCATATATTGTTTATCTAACAGGTGGAAATGGCTACATCAACGACTACCCAGCTGGACGATTGCTGCGGGATGCCAAGCTGTATGAGATTGGTGCTGGCACCAGTGAAGTCCGTCGGCTGGTCATTGCACGTGCCATCAATGCTCACTACAAATAATTCAAAACCCAGGAATTGGTGTTTGTTTACCTTGGGGTGAAATGTAGTCTTTGTGCTACTTAGTGTGTTAGGGCTAGTTAGTAGTGTCTTTCCTACCTTCTACATACCTTATCATGGTTCTAAAAGCAACTTAAAGGATACTTTCTGACACTGCTGGTTTTTCAGAAAAGCTGGCAGTGTTGAAAAGCATCATTTACTATACTTTTAACCCCTTGGATATATCAGACATCCTTTTCCTGTCTGTGCATGCATGACAGAATTTGAGATTGTCTTCAGTTGATTTAGTTCTCTTAGCCTATGTTTCTTACCGGTGTAACTGGTACCCATATTATACTATAGAGGTCAGGATTATTCTGAGTAGAATTGGTTCTCATAGCCTGTGTTGGTGCGGTGTAAATTGTATTGTAGAGGTCCTTGAAATTGCTGAAGGCCACAGGCAGCATATTTTCACACATTGCAGTGACTGATCATATTGTTGTTTAATGCACGGTCTGTAAGTTCACAAGTGAGGTCCAGACATTGTTGTGTAAATTACTTCAGCATGATTTTGCTGTTGTATGTGCCTCATTGTTTCTGTTAACTCTCGAGGTAAATATGTTTTAGAATGATAACTGGAAATATTTTGTTGGTGTATACTACATTATGTTTCTTGAGGTTTGCATCATTGTAATATAATTATGTAAATTAAATTGTAGTGTGTTTGAATGTGATGCAGGCATCTTGTGTAAAAATATGAGAAAATTATGTGTGAATGTCAAGATCAGTTATTATTCATAAATTAGAAAGTAATCATGATATAATCAGGTACTGCAAGTTGGTTGTGTAAGTAAAATGTACGTGATAATAGTATGGCGAGTTGTTTGTTGTGGTGCCATTTTGTTTACTTTCACTTTAGCATTGACAGATTGTAATGTGAGGTGCAAATTTGAAAAGATGTAAATTACCTGTACAGAATAGCGCAGCATTGAGAAACCTTCAGGTGAAATGTAACCATGCCAGAACAATGCAGTGTAAATGAATGGTCTTGTTTGGTACTGCATGGATGGCATACGTTTGCAGGCATAACTTTTCACTGTGTTATTATGAACATTATCAAGGAATGCAAGACAGTAAACACAGAACTGTGGCTTCTAAAGATGTATTGACCCCCTTGTCTTAGCAGCCACTAGTATTGTAAACAGTACTGGTGGCAGTATGCACAAGGTAGATAAAAAAAACCTAGTAGTGCAGTCCTCATGTTTAGTTTCTTGTAAACGCCAGACAAACCGTAGTTCATAATATTACAGTAGGGAAGAGAACTTTAAAATCTAGTTGCATGAATTATTTCTGAGGTTTTATATTGCAGCTGCATCACTGGCTAAAAAGGTGTAATGTATTAACCTGGGCCTCGTGCATGCAGCCACTGTTTTAGGGTCCTGTAAACAGTCCATGTGGCTGCATGCACAAAGGGTAAAAAAAAAAATATAATGCATTAGATTGTTCTTACAATGTAGAAAGTGTGTACCTATGTGTATATACCATGGTATTTATAGTGTATTACTTTTCTGGCTGACACATTATTTATGGCAGGGTGCATCTATGTTGGCAGTACATTATAAAGTTTGCTCAACTAGCATGATGCTATTAAAACAGTCAATAAGTAGTTTCTGCAGCCAGTATATGTCTAATCACAAATTGGGCAAAAGCATGTGTTAAAAAATCTGTATTGCTGAACTGTAGAGAGTCCTTATAAAATGTCTTTAATACTGTATTCTGTAGTGCACAGGAACGTTTGTGGGTTGAAGTAGTACATTTTGCATTTATTTTATTATTACTGCTAAATGTGTGAAATACCCAAAACACAGTGTGTGTATGATTACACTAGATTGCAGCAATGTATGCAAATTTCACTTGTTCTATGATGTTTGTGAGAGAGAGAGAGACTGACTGACTGAAACTTTATTTATCAAGGATTGAGATATTAGGTGTGCAGGCCTTTCTTCCAATCTGTCCTTGCAACATCTACTAACATACAATAACAAGCAAAGATATATTACACTCACAAACAGCATTGAAAGTAAAAGAAAAGAAAAGGGGAGACTGCCAGTGCTAATATTTTAGGAAGGTTGCAAAGTAAAGTAGATTATAGCACTGTCAGGGGAGAGAAATGTGCATGATCGACCAGTGATCATAGATCTACTGTGGCCAAAGCACAAAAAAAAAAGAGATAGGAAAGAGAGGGGGCGCTAAAAAAGTGACTGAAAGCAATGCATATGGAAGATCATGCACATTTCTCTCCCCTGACAGTGCTATAATCTACTTTACTTTGCAACCTTCCTAAAATATTAGCACTGGCAGTCTCCCCTTTTCTTTTCATTTACTACTACAATATCGACTGCAACCCCTTCCCCCCTTTTGGTAGGTTCTCTTTTAGGGTGCATGGAAATTTGGCACTAGGTGGTGGCATGGAATGTATGCCCTTGCAGACACCACAGTAAAATGTGGTTGTCTTTGCAGGTAAGCAGAAATTCCTGCCTCCTCCAGTATCGCCGATGGTGTGCTGAGGAGGTCGCCAAGACCTAAACAGCTGTCCACACCGGCTAAATATCTGGACCCCCCTCGGGGGGACCTAGATTTAAATTTCCATGCACTGAGTGGCTGGAACAGTGGGATATGTGATACGCCCCCCTTCGGGGGGGCTTCCATATGCATTGCTTTCAGTCACTTTTTTAGCGCCCCCTCTCTTTCCTATCTCTTTTTTTTTTTGTGCTTTGGCCACAGTAGATCTATGATCACTGGTCGATCATGCACATTTCTCTCCCCTGACAGTGCTATAATCTACTTTACTTTGCAACCTTCCTAAAAGCATTGAAAGTAATGTGAATGACAGAAACAATACAAACAGCAATGATTTAACAAACCATGTATGCCAGCGCTAGCCTCACCTATCTGGTTTGTGAGTAAACCATGTATGGACATACAAGCTTACACATGTCATTTCTCTCTCTCTCTCTCTCTCTCCCTCTCTCTCGCCTTGAGATGGCCTTAGTTGCCTGCTCAACGTTAAACCCAAATAACTAACCAAATTCTCTCACACACACACACACACACACATACACACACACACACACACACACACACGCACACACAGAGGTATCCATACGAAATGTATGCACATGTCATAATCATGCGAAAGCCCTCCCCAGACAATTACACCCGAAAGAGAGTTCTTGTCAGGAGACAGAAACCAATATTGATTGTAATTTCAAATAAACCTATCTGTTTGAATCACCATTTTTCCATTTATAAAACCTGTCTGTCTTATGCACAGCATTTTTTCAGATGACCGTGAGTGCAACAAATGACTGTTACTTCAACAACATATAAGCTGTTGTAGACATTTTCACCCAAAATATTCAGTTTCATCACTCTATTCCAACACCTGTATACCTGTGCACACATAGGCAAATATATTAAGAAAGTTTGTTTTGTTTTTCCACAAACTGCCACATACCTACTAAGTGAAAATGTTTGGAAATGAAAAGTAGATATATAAATATTGAATAGCATGTGCGCCAACTGAAACGGTGAATTAATAGCCCAGACAAAAATGCATTATCACGTTTGTCCAGACTGTTAAACCACTGTTTGCGCCGAAAGATGCGCAGTTTGAACTACTTTTATTTACGAAACCTCTATTGTGTGTTTAAACTTGGACCAGTTATTGTTAGTCCGTGGTTTAAAACACACGCACACACACAGAGAACACCAACACAGGACTTGTTAGTCTACATTCCTGTTGCAGACGATTTTTTCTGAAGACGAGTTATCTCCCGTTAGTGTAGGTGAACCAATCGATGTACGAGCTTAATTTTAGAAAACCCAGGGTGAGATGGCGGTCCAAACATGCAACTCTTCTAAGAACTTCTGAAGAATTTTCGAAGTCAACTATTTCTGTGATCCACAAGGGACGCGTGAGTATTCAGACTGTTATGGCTCAATGTTTAGTCAGATTTTGGTATAGTTAAAATGTCTTGATTAGTTGGAATTTGTCTGACTTTAGGGTCGTAACGGTCTAGTAAGTAAGGCGAGCACTGGCGTGGCCAGCCTGTTGCACGGAACCAAATCGCAGCTCTGTACAGGCAGCAGCGATCCCAGTACAGCAGCTCGGAGGAGGATGCACCGAGTACAGGGAGCGAAAGGCAGTAGGTCTAATCTCTAACGGTTTCCGCCCAGACATGCGTGATTCATCCGGTTGCGCTGAGAAGATCTCACCTTTGTGCAGTCATATGTGGTACAGAGTGCAGACTGAATAACACTCATTACTAATAAAGTTTACTCGGAAGTAGCTAACACTGTAACAGTAAGACAATAGAGGGGGGTTGGGACACGCCATTGATAAAGTTCTAGTTTTTGTTTTACAGTTTGCGATTTTTACACATCACATGGCCGTGATTAAAATGTTTAAAAGTCGAATGAACAGTACAATACATGTACTGGTATAACAAATTACTGTAGTGTAAATCAACTGAGACTAACATATTTTAAGGAAAATTGGTGTGTGGCAATATATTGATAGGGCTGTATACTTTGTGCTAGTGCCTGTAGACGCAAACCAAAAGCCATATGCCATGCATTGCCGCTTCCATTATTTTTGGCAGCGTTTCAACTGGGGCCTGCTGGCAGTGGGACATGCTGGAATAACACTATTAACACCCTGAAATTTAGGAACAACTGGAGCTGATCTAAACTAGCAAGAACTTAGGTGTCAATTTCAGATGAGCCCCTGTGGCTGCAGGGCGCATAAGAATCTATGCCTGGTACTGGTAGTGTACAGATGATTATAAGAACACTATAACAGCCTAGCTCAGTTGCAGTTCAAGTTAATGCATCAGTTCAGTAGCATTCCAGCACTCGGGTGACCTGCTGATAGATGCATATGTTTTTTTTGTCTGTGTTAACAGTAGGTTGGGATATTTTTCTGTACAGTTTGTTGACCACCCATGTACTGACAACCCATTTAACCCCATGGCAGCATTTCCCAAATTTTGGATGTGTCACCTAATGACTATCATACTATATGTACCAGTTGCATTAGATGGATCAAACACGATAACTCAAAGGAAGTGCCAGATTCAGACATGAGACTTTTCCGTATTTATACGGAATTCCGTATTTTTGAAGGTCTCAGGGGTCATTCTCGAGAAGTTCTTTAAAGGCACTAGGAGAGGCCAGATTTGTGTCTCAGAATGCAGGAAATGTGTTGGCGGCCGGGGCTCCGCCCCAGACCCCACTGGGGGAGCTTACAGCGCTCCCCCAGACCCCCTAGACCGCAAGGTGCTTCGTCCCTTCGGGCCTCGCAATGCGTGACTCCGAAAAAAGTTTCAGTATTTTTCAACTTTCTGTGGTCTCATGTCTGAGATTAGTCTAATGTCACCAAGCTAATCTGGCACTACTCTAGTTGAAAGGTCATGGTGGATCCATCTCCTGCTGTAGTGCATTGGAGCTAAATGGGTTAATCTGCCTGGTCTAGCAAAACTATAGAACAGTGTACTTCGGGAAAAGTAACACTGATTTATGCTGTATGTCACAAGGCAAAACTGGCTTCAGAGTTGAGGAATAAAACAGGCGTACATGTACTGACAAGAAAGAAAAAAATGCCCAGCTCAATGGTACTGAAGTCATTGTCACATTTTTAGAGCATCTTCATTTTTACTATTGGTTCCACAAATATGGCACAAACACCAACCATCCTGCGACCCAGGCTATAGGGTGTAATATTTTCTTTGGCAGTACAAATCTCAGAGGATCTTTCATAGTGCTATTACAAGCACTATTCAGATAAACTGGGTCATAAAGAGAAATTTTTGGTATGCAAATTGCAATACATTTTATTTGAAAAATACTTAGATATGATGGGGATGATGGCATTAAGTGCCACTTTTATCAACCC